>BCLF01000068.1:1437050-1465785 GCA_001602275.1 Zoysia japonica | reverse complement strand
GGGGGGGGGGGGGGGGGGGGGGGGGGGGGGGGGGGGGGGGGGGGGGGGGGGGGGGGGGGGTATATAAAGAGATGGCGACCGCGGACATGGGCGGTGGGTGGGTGGAGCATCGAGGGAGACAGGATCCGCGAGGGAAGGGGACGCGTGGGCGGATGCAAGTGGCAGGCAGAGGCCTCGTGCGATGTGGTGGAGCTCGTGGAGGCTGCCGCTGGATCGGGTGCCGGGCCTGCCGCCATGCCCTTCCCGATGATGGCGGCGGAGCTGGGGGTACGTGGTGGTCTGGTGGAGTGGATGGCGTCGACGCGCCCGTGCGAGGCGAGCTGTCTTGCCACTTGCCACCTTGCGTCGGCGGCGGGCGGTGAGGTGAGGTCCATCATCCATGCAGAAGTTATGCGTTGTCTTGTAGGTGAAGGACCACCGAGGATGCGGTCGTTGAAGCTGCCTGCTCCTCCATGCATGGGAGCTCACGTTTTGCGTTTTCCGCATTGCACACGGCGATCCTTGCCATGGATCACGACGACTATGGATCCTCTAGCTTGAAGAAGTATTACTTGGACCTAGCAATAATAATAATCCAAGTTGAGTGGATCATCGATGGAAAACGGTAATATGTGTTCAAGATTCCATCTACTCCTACTACTAGCCATCGCTACACGTTAGTGCCGCTTGTTAATCTCCATCAAGGCTTGCGATTTTTCTACTGCTTATAGGTAACTAATTAATTCTACCACTAGTTAGTTAACCACTACTAGCTTCAAATTAAGCAGCTCAAATCTCGAGGTGCAAGATAAAGCTCCTCTCAATTGTTACGTTAAACGTTTTGTTAAGCGCTCAAGGAACCAGAGATGTCGTCGTGCGTTTGGCCGGCCGGGACGGTGGCGGACATGATCCGCCGCGGCAGGCGAGCCGGCCGGTGCCCCGACAAGCTACGGCAGGCGGAACCCCGTACACCGTCGACGTACGGACAATGTTTTGTCCTCTTTTGCATTGCATGTGTTGCATTTGACGATTGGCGATTGCAACGGTGAGATCAGACGGTAGGAGCAGATCGATGCTCAGTATGGATTGCACATTCTACTATTGCTGTCATCGTAATTCACGCGACACAGTCGTGTAAATATACGTGTCTGTGTTTCAGTGGTAGGTACTCCTGCCTGTAGGACAAAAGCATCTAGAGATTCCTAGTGTTGTTACTCCACAAACGAGCACGCACTTCCCCTCCCCTCAATGGATACTGCTTAAAACAAATTGAGCTTTTATGTGTCTTTAATTTGCCTAGAAAATAATAAACCATGCCAAAATGTTACAGGCCATCCTCTCCTCCACTCATCCATTCATCGTTCTTGCCATTTCCCTCCCGAGCCTCGCCATTTGTTTTAAGGAAAAAAACACTATTTATCCCCTGATTATTTTTTCTAGTTATTATTGTTTTTTTTAATTTTTTCCTTTTGCTCTGCTTCCTTGTCTTCACCCTTTCTAGTTTGCTTGGTGCCATTTCTGGAATTGAAAAAGGGAACAACATCCAACTATGTTCACTATGCTCATTCCGGTGGCATCGTGCATTTGTTTGTTTTCGACAATGTTGTGGATGACCTATTTTTACATACTTGAGCGATGTCAAATTTTTTTTTTGATAGATATATGTCAAATAAATTTCAAATTCGGGCAATGGTAATATGCTCCCCATCTCATGTTATTAGATTCCAACTTTCCCGGATCTTTTCAAATGACAGAACTTGAATGACCCAATACGGACAGTGGAGTCAAGCATTGCCAAATATGATTGAGGAACCAGCTAGCTCACTTGTAATTTGTACTGTTAAACCCAAGTCACCCAACTAATCGAACCCCTCCCATAAGAAAGAAAGCATATCAGAGTGCAGAGTAAAGCAGAGCCAACAGCCAATGCATTAGAACATTTTGAAGAACGCATAATCAGAGTGCAGAGATATTTCCACTGATAAAGAACATTGTGAAGGCTCCTAATAGCATGTATGCTGAAGGAAATAAACTCAAGACAGTGCCTATATATTTGAACGTCGGCGTTAAAATCCGAGGCAAAAAAACATGTAAAGCCTTGCATAGATTAGTTGGTTGGATATCAATCTTTACATTACAATACGCAAGCAATCGGAAATTAGACACAGACGCAAGCAACTGCACAAAAACTTGAGGTATTTACAGAGTTGCAGTCATGCATTGTGCTAATTGATCGAGTGATGAAGATGTGTTGTTAATCTTCAGTTGTTAACTAGCTAGGTAGGAGTAGAGAAGTAGCTAGAAGATGTGCGTGTGGACGTTGAGCAGTGCAACCCTTGTCTGCACGAGGCTCCTGAACACCTTGTCGCTGCCGCTCTCAAGCTCGTCGATGCATTCCTGCAGCTCCTCCAGCCTCTCCATCAAGGCCATGGACTCTTTCTCGTCCTCCGACGACACCTTCTTGACCAGGCACATGAGCGCCGCGGTCCTCTTGCAGGAGCACACCTCCGCGGAGGCGGACGCCGACATGGCCGCCACGGTATTGAACAGCGCTGCGGACGCGGACGCCGTAGCCGCGGCGGACTCGGCCAGCAGCCCGACCACCTCGACCTCCGCCGCGCTGCCGCCGCCGAAGCCGAGGCGTGATGGCCTGGTGCCCTCCCTGGCCGCGGCCGCGAGCCGGGCGAGCTCCTTGCCGGCCTTGCGCTGCGACCTGAGCGCGGACGCCAGGCGCGGAACGTCGTGGCGGCGGATGGCGGCCAGTGCTTCGACAACGTTCTGCTTGAGCTCGAGGACGGCCTCCTGGAAGCTTCCGTGCGCGTCGGCAAGACGGAGGAAGGCGTCGAGGAGGCGGTCGCTGCGGGCGGCGCCGGAGAGCGCGGCCTGGGCCTCGGGGAGGTCGAGGAGCTCGCCGAGCGCGGCGTGGAGCGCGTCGACGTGCGCGAGGCCGGAGGCGACGGAGGTGGGGTCCTGCGCCCAGGAGCGGACGGCGCGGATGTGCATGTGGAGGTGCGCGAGGATGGGGTGGGAGCGGCACGGGAGGCTGACGGAACGGGCGTGGCCGGCGGGCGCCACGCGGGGCTTGGACGACCTGGACGGGCTCAGAGGGAAGGAGATGGAGCGTGCGAAGCTGGGCGCCATCTAGCAGCTCTCTCTGCTTGTCGCTGCTTGTCGCGCGCGCGCGTCTATGGCCTGCTCCGATCCAGGTGTTTTTATAAAGGGTAACGGCAGCAAGCTAAGCTTTCCCTCGGAACACGGGGGAGGGAGCCGCCCGCTCGCTCAAACAGGGCATTGCGCGTGTGTTGCGGTTGGCATGTGAGATTCGTCCATCAAATCACGCGTTGTCAGCTGAGCTGAGATGATTTTGCTCTGCAGGAGAAAGTGTCAGCCAAGACAAGTGGCATCCATGTAGCTGAGATCCTTCTTGGTTTCTGCTCTATAGTGGCTCGGTTTTTCTACTCCTTTTTCATGATCATTTCAGATCGATCGTCTGAGCGAAATCATTTGGTGATATTAACTTAATGCTAATCGTGCTGAGCACTCTCATTTCTTTTTAACTAAATGTGGTAACTTGTGGACTGGACTGGAGAGAGCGCCTGAAATTCTGAATAAAAAATCATCGTCTTTCCAATCCAGATCGATCAGTTGACAGTATAGTATAGTATAGTATATATGTAGAACATATTGCATGGTAATTCATCTTCTATCGAAATTTTGAGCAGTTCATTATCTTCAAAAGGTGAGTTGAAAAAAGCTGCTCTGACGCAACTTTGTGAATGTTGCGAAAGACGTGATTAGGATGGGCCGGAGGGGAACAAGTGTATAGAGCAATAGCAGTAGCGGCAAGCCAGGTGAGCGAGGTTATATTGTAATATTTGACCTTTAACGTCTGCGAAGGAACAGGAGGGACATCCATCATCGTCGTGGTTAGCTCTACGACGCCACCACAAAGCAGAGGAACATGAGGGAGGATGGTTATTTGTCAGGTAATGGCAGCAGGGCATCAGAGCTTGCAGGGGAACCATGGCGACATGATCCGCGACGCGCGCTCTCGCGTGGAGTAGGTTACTCGCTCGCTTCTCTCTGTTATAGTAGTACGCGTTCTTCAGATCTCAAGGATGCATGCCAGATCGGATCGATGCCCTCCGTCTCCGAGCTGCAGCTTCCTTAGAGGTATTAGCTGCTGGACAAGCCAGAACATGTGTGTCACAGATCAGATGGACAGACCGTTGAGTTCAAGAGACGTCTCTCGGCCAGCTAGCACCTCTCTAGTAGTGCTTGATTGATCGATCTGTTCAAATTTAAGTGTCTTCATCACAGAATGCATTACTGCTGGACCTTGTTGGTTGCTGCTGCGCTGATTAATTAAGATTGTATGGTGATCCTGTAGCTCCTGTAGTTGTGTGCGCACGAGTGGGTTGGTTCTTGGTCGGTTGCTGCTGCTGATTGTTGGTACGTTGAGAGAGAGAGAGAGAAAGGTCGAGGAGGAGACAGGATCCGCGGGGCGAGGCGAGGGGAGGAGGAGGTTGGGAACTTCTCGGCGGGTGGGCGGATGCTTCGCTCGTGTTTCGTGTTGCTTGTGCTACCCTGCACTGCAGTCTGGGGGCCTACCAGCCATGGCCGCCACGCCACTCTGTGAAATTGGAGGCAGGCTCGACGATCTCTCTCTCTCTCTCTCTCATGTCATGTAGTACTAGCAAATGAAGCCTGCTACCTGTCGCCTGTTTGGAGGATGAGAATGGCTGCCTTTGTTAATAGAGATTCCTGGTCCCCCTGTCGCAGCCCCTCGTGCGGGCTGTCGTCGTCCACCTCCGGCTCCCTTCTGTCTCTTCTTTCTCTCTCAGAAATTGCTAATCAAATCTTCATTAGATGGAACCACCGACGGATGGATCGAGATGGGGTACGTCCAATGGAGAGAGGAGGACGATCCATGTACTTGAGCGGTACGAACTTGTCTTACCCTGGTGGATGGCGCCAACTTGCATTTGAGCTGCTTGGGGTGGACCACTGCTTGCGACAAGTGCCGCCGCCCGGCCGGCCGATTCCAGATTCGCCACCGCGCCAGCCATTGCAGCCGGATTGGAGACGAGTTGCGATAGATCGATGCCCATTGCCTCGGTCCTTCCTCTGTCCCCTCCCTCGGGCTCGTCACAAGCGTCCAGCTGCGTGCTCCCGAATCTCCAGATGAGTGCCAGACGAGAGCAGATCGTCGCCGGAGAGTACGTGCCGTGCGTCGCTTGCCGGAGGCCATCGGCCACGCGGTTACTACTACCTTCACTCTCCCGTGCTTGCACTTGCAAGTTGCTCCCATGTCAGTAGTCACACGCGGCCACAGCTAGCTGGAGCTGGACCTCGATCGAATGCATGCAGCACGCATTCAGTATAGTGGCTCCTTCTACTTGCCATTTGCCTCGCGCGCATCGCGATCTCTCTGAATTTCAAATTAAACAAGTATAACAACATCTCTCCATCTGTAGAAGCACTGCTGAATCGATTGTAGTAAGGATTTGCGTTGTTACTCCACAGATTTACCTGTAACATGACATGCCAGCTCATCCCGAGTTGCGGACAGTGTTACTGAAAACCATTATCTAATTCAGGGCTGAGAACTACTCGATCCTAAACCGGCATGCCAAATCACGCGATTTGATTCTATAAGCTAAATCTGAATGATGCTGTCTGAATGATGATGATGATGATGATGCTGTCTGAATGAGGATGATGATGATGCTGCAACGCAAGGTCTGCGAGGATTGCCGTGCCTTCTCGCACAGCTGCAACTGCAAACCATGCCATCAGCTCATTGCAGTTACCTAAATTAGGACAGCGCCTGCATCGGCACCAAAGCTATTGTACCACCATTCATTGCCTTGGCTAAATTTACATGATCAAGGCTAACCCAGCGTCAATCAAAAGGAGGGGGACATATATTGAGTTGATGCTCTAAGCAATGCATACAGCTCACAACTTATATATCAAGGAAGATCAAGTGTGTTTGATGATGTAGGAGTATTTCATTATGGGTAACATAACAGAGTGCAGAGCAAGGTGCACAGCATCGATTGGTTACAAGGAGCAGCAACATGCATAAATTGTTTCCCACAATATTTGCATGGAAGCTCAAATACAGAAGCACAATAGTAAGAAAACCACTTTGGCGATGTACTTATTGATTCTGACTTACGCTGGAGCATGCCAAGCATCTTGAGGTCCACAGCTGCACAGGGCAGTTAATGAGATGATGATCATCCCTGCCCAAAATACAATGAACCCATGAGTTACCAGGGAGAAAAAAGAATTCCCCACTCCAAACAATACAGTAGTCACATTAGGAAGTGAATTCATACTTTTGGGTTAAATTATCATAGATAGAAAAAGATACATCTCTTTGCAGCTAGAAACTATCAAATATGCACCATATATGCAAATACAACAAACCAAGGCACCTGACCTAAGAATATCAGGGCATTATCAGTCCCACTCCTGCATGCAAGACCATCAAAGTATTACAGGTTCTTTGCAAAAGGAAATGACAAAGCAATACAATAATCCATGAACTGATAGCCTTCTACAAAACAAACAATGAACTGAAAGTAGTCAACTACTTAATCGCGAACAAGCTGACAAGCGCAAATAACAAAGTGCACAATAATTCGTGAACCTATACCATTTTACTAATAGATACAAGCATCATGATGTTAAAATGACTATTCAACACTCAGCACATTATAGGTGTGCTTGTCGTTATTAGTACTATAACAGTAAAAACAGGCTATGCAACACTAAGCAAGTAACATTGAGATAATTATGTAACACACAGCAACTGACATTTACAACGTTTAAAGTAGCAGAAAATTTCCCGTTCATTAAACAAAAGACCTATAGCATAGGTCTTTTTTTCTTTCATGTGAAATGAAGACACCATTCAGTTTCCAATACCTCTTGCTCATGTCCATGTCCATGTCCATGAGAGTGATCATCATGCCCATCCCACGGATGCCGCAAACCCTGAAAATATGCACTAAATCAACTTGCTTGCACTTGGGTAAACCAAGATAAAGCATATAGTTAAACTACATAAAACAAAAGATAGATTACCAAGAGCACAGCTCCGTCCTGCTTAGCCCTGTAGAAAACCCAAAACCTGCACAAAAGCATACCTTGGTTATTCTTGTGAAAATTTTATATGCCTAAATCATACTGCTAGAGTACTTGGGGGCTGAAAAATATGAAACAATGATCATGCCTTGGTGCGCTTCAAGCTTATAACAAGTAAGGATCCAAAGCTCTATCTAGTTTTTTTTTTTTTTTAAAAAAAATAACATTGTGAGATTATGCTTATGCACATATGCCTTGCTTGTTAACGGTATTGAGGAAGATGCCCAACAGGAGGCAGCGAGCGCCTGAAACTGTTGGATGGAAACTACAGGTGGTTACTAACTTTAAATTGCTGGGACAAATTCTTGAATCCTAAGTTCTTTCTGTGAAATTCGTGTACAATTCCTGTGAATTCCCTAAGTCTCAAAGGCGGCCGAAAATGACGTCAGCTTGAGCATTTTCCCAAGAACGTAAAGCAAGGATTTTTTCCCCATCTCCCGATGATGGTAAAGACGTAGTAAGATAAAAAGGACAATCTTGAGCTCCACTTCCAGATCCGCAAATCCCTCATCTAGTTTGCGTCCCGGTTGAGTGTACAGAGGATTCGACGGGACGGACGGGTGAATCGAATCGGGAGGGGTCAACAAACAAGAGGGAAGGGGGAAGGGCGTACCACATGACGGCGCAGAGTCCCTTGCCGGCTACGGTGTGCCAGCGCTTGTTGTGGGGGATGGTGTAGCCCTTGTGGGTGGTGCCACCGTGCGCGCCGCCGCCGCCCATCGCCGCCGTCTGCTTCCGCCCCGGTCCGATGCCGGTAGGTGCTCGCTTCGCTTGTGCGCGGTGCGTGGCTGTGATGGTCTGGATCTGTTTTCTTGGGCTGTCTTGTGAGGAGGGAAAGAGGCCCAGAAGTCAAAGAAGGCCCAAACATCTCATTTTTGTCCTTAACCTTCTCATTTAATTTATTATTTGAAATATTGCAGAGTCCTGGGCTGAAATATCTGAAGCAAGTGGTATCAACGTGCAGTACGGCGTGTAGGAAATCCGTTATTTGACCTGCAAGTCACAAGCATGCCTGATTTCCTACGTGCATGGGCTAACATTCTCTCATTTCCATATTCAACAATTAGGTATGGTGCAGTCAATCTGTAAAGTACCAGAACTGCGTCCAGTTGATACCGTGCAACTGCAGATGGTCTACGAGCAACGACGTACTTAGCTCAGCCCAGCCTTTTTAATCTGTTACTACCATCAACCTAGCTCAAAAATAATCGATCGCCATGGAGGGTGGTCTTGTGGATCTATCATGCCTTGTGATGATATCCGGCCTCCTCCTCATCGCGCCGCAGGTGGTCGCCGCCGTCTTTAGTAATCCGCCGGCGATGTACGTGTTCGGGGACTCGACGCTGGACGTGGGCAACAACAACTACCTACGGGGGCCTGGCGTCTCCAGGGCGGACCATCCCTTCTACGGCATCGATTACCCCTTCCGGATTCCCACCGGAAGGTTCAGCAACGGCTACAACACTGCTGATTATGCAGCAAAGAGCATGGGATTCTTGGCCGGCAGTCCTCCGCCGTACCTGTCGCTGCTGCTGGCTCCTCGCCGGCGGCGTGCCCGTCTTCTTCTTGCCGCCACCGCCCTCAGCAGGGGTGTCAGCTATGCGTCCGCAGATGCTAGGATCCTCGACTCCACTGTAATTAATAAGTCCTCCATGCAGACCTTATTAGCTTGAAATTCGTTAAGCTACGACGCCTTATTAATTAGCTTCTCCACCTATACATGCAGAACGCGGGCAACACCATCCCGTCGTCGCAGCAGGTGCGCTACTTCGAGTCGACCAAGGCTGGGATGCTCGCTCTAAACGGCTCCGATACAGCAGTGAACGCCCTGCTCGCCAGGTCCGTCTTCCTCATCGGCATCGGCTCCAACGACATGTTCGCCGCCGTTGGAGGGTCGTCAGCTGCAGACCAGCTCTACAGCAGCGTCGTCTCCAACTACTCGGCGGCCGTCAGGGAGCTGTACCGGATGGGCGCGAGGAGGTTCGCCATCATCAACGTGGGGTTGGTAGGCTGCGTTCGTGCGGTGAGGGTGCTCAGCCAGACCGGCGCGTGCTCTGACGGCCTGAACCAGCTCGCCGCCGGCTCCAACGCCGCCCTCGAGTCCATGCTTGCAGGCCTCGCCGCCGAGCTGCCGGACATGGCGTACTCTCTCGCCGACGTGTACAGCCTCTCGCAGGATACCTACTCCGACCCGCAGGCGTCGGGGTACACGGACATCGCCGACGCATGCTGCGGTGCCGGACGGCTGAACGCGGCGGAGACGGGATGCACGCCCTTCTCCGTGGTCTGCACCGACCGCAACCAGTTCGTCTTCTTTGATCGCTTCCATCCCACCCAGCGGGCCAATTTCCTCACCGTCAGGGCCTTTTACGACGGCCCGGCCAAGTATACCAAGCCCATCAACTTCAGGCGGCTGGCCCAGACCAGCAGTTAACATTAATTTTCTCCTATATAAGGACAGTACAGTCGTCAAATCAAGTTGGTAACTGTATACCTGTTTGATGGAGAAATCAATTACTCCCTCCATTCCTAATTTCTTTTAATAAAATGGATAGTCAAATTTGATATTTAAAAATTAAAAAAAAAATGACAGGATGGAGGGAGTAATACTTTTTTTGAAGTACCGAAAAACGTGGAGTACTTTTTTTCGAAAGAGCAAAAAACGTGGAGTACTTAGAGCCACTAACTCATTGCTACAAGGACAAGCACATCGATCGAAAACGATGTAATATCACAGTTGACCACGCATGCATGGAGATCCAAACCAGGTCATCCATGAGCATCGCCCCATGCGCGGTCGTCTCCCAAATCACTAGATCAATTCTCTCAGCAGCACACGATGAGCGGTCGACCGATCTTCTACGTCCTTGACTAGCTATTCGATTCTGTAATCCCCACCCCACGTATATCAGGATCCAGTTCATCTCTGCACATTGTAGTCAATTATGCGTGCTTGTTTCATTTCTTATCATCATACATTATGCAACGCATGCCACTGCATATTTTGTTTTTAAGTAGTGGCAGAGCATTAAACAGATAGTATAAAACTAGGTAAATTATAAGCTAGCCCTGGAAAAAAGGAGGAAGGATCATGTTCATGTATGGTTATGGTAGTTGACATGGAGAGACAGCAGGCAAGTTCGATAACAGAGTAGATATATGCGTGATCCATGCTGTCCAGGCAAATAGTATTATCAGCAACATGTATTTCATGCGTATAAGCACTCATCGATCACGTGCATGTCCACTAATCAATTGGCTATGTCACATGGTGTTGGTAAACGCAGCACGAGGATGATGCTCAGTGCTCTGCTTGTTCATCATTTGAAATTTCCCAAGGGCATACTCCCTCAGTTCTATACTGGTCTAGTAGCATGCTGTAAATCAAACAGTTACAGACTGCCGCGCCGCTTATAAATAGCTGCTCGCTGCCAACATCAAGCTCGTCAATTCAGAAGCTAGCTAATGTATCGATCACTACCTGTGCTGTGTTATTCACAGTAACTAGTTACCGCTGATCGATTAGGAACCATGGCGTACGAACAGGTTATGAAGGCTTTGGTCGTTATATCCCTCCTGATCGGCGCCGTCGCCGGCGTCCGGCCAGGTAAGCTGGTGCGCCAGGTCCCGGCGGTCTACGTGTTCGGCGACTCGACTCTGGACGTCGGCAACAACAACCACTTGCCGGGGGAGGAAGTCCCCAGGGCTGACAAGCCCTACTACGGCATCGACCTCCCCGGCTCCGGCAAGCCCACCGGAAGGTTCAGCAACGGCTACAATGTCGCCGACTTCGTAGGTAGTGGGCGCGCCTCTAGCTGATTGCATTTGTGATTTAGTATTATGCTTCATTATCATTTCGTATAGGAGCAACTTATTCAAGATCAATTGACCATGCATGTATTTCGATCGACCTGCAGCAAAGAGCCTCGGATTCGAGAAGAGTCCGCCGGCTTATCTGGAGCTCAAATCGCGCAAATGCCTGATCCCGAGCGCCATTGATACAGGAGTCAGCTATGCATCGGCAGGAGCAGGGATTCTTGACTCCACTGTAAGTTGTCTTTTCTTAAAACTTTGGATTATGCGCAAGTAAACTTCTGAATATAGTATACTTTATATATATGCCTTATAATTCGTGGTGCAGAATGCAGGAGGCAACATCCCGCTGTCGAAGCAGGTGCGCCACTTCGAGTCCACGAAAGCCGAGATGGAGGCCAAGTTGGGCCGAGGCGCAGTGAACCACCATCTTCTTCCCAAATCCTTCTTCCTCCTCGGCGTCGGAAGCAACGACATGTTCGCCTTCGCCACGGCGCAGGCGCAGCACAACCGATCGGCCACGCAGAGAGAAGCCGCGGCGTTCATCGGCAGTCTCGTCTCCAACTACTTGAACGCCATCACGGTACGTGCGTGTGCTATGCTAATTCACTGTGTTTCGATCGATCGAGCAATCTCTTCCTTCAACTTGACGCCATCTGGCCTGGTAATGAAGTAATGAACCCATGCATCACTTCATCAGGATCTGTACAAGCTTGGCGCGAGGAAGTTTGGCATCATCAACGTGGGTTCTGTGGGGTGCATCCCGCGGGTGCGCGTGCTCAGTCCGTCAGGCGCCTGCGCCGACGGCATGAACCAGCTCGCCGTCGGCTTCAACGACGCGCTCAAGTCCAACATGGCCTCACTCGCCGCCAAGCTGCCGGGGCTCCGCTACTCTCTGGCCGATTCCTACGCCCTGTTCACCGGCACCGATCCAGCCGCTGTAGGGTTCGTGAGGGCGGACAGCGCGTGCTGCGGCGCCGGGCGGCTGGGCGCAGAGGCGGACTGCATGCCCAACTCCACGCTCTGCGCCAAGCGCGACAGCTACCTCTTCTTTGACCGGGTGCACCCTTCTCAGCGGTCCGCCATGATCAGCGCGCAGACCTACTACAATGGCCCAGCCCAGTTCACCACGCCAATCAGCTTCAAGCAGTTGGCTCACAAGAACTGATTCTCTTTATCAAACATGGGTCTTGAAGCAAGAAAGTCGATTGAGTTCAGTTTTGCGAATAAATTCGAATCATACATATATCAAAATTAAAATACTTAGATTGTTTGCTTGCTACGCGTTACAGAAAATTGTTACAAGTTGTGCAACATGTTATAAGTCCAATGCAAGTGGCGCCTGCTACACAAGCAAGTTGGCGAATGTCACCCCTGTATGTACGACTGTAAGACAGATTATTCTGAATTCACATACTATCCGTATCTTTCGTTGAAATCCATCTGTATAAGATTAAACACAGCATACATGAGCTACTTAACACTTTTACAGTTGAATTATATCATTGTTGAGATGTCGTTGCCTATGCGAGCGATTGATGTGGTATGGACCTTTATTCCTCTAGATCCGTGTATATGAATGATTCATGTTTGTTTGAGTCTATCTTAAAATTTTTCATTGCAGTTTGATGTTTTCTTCTTGAACAAACGAGGCTGCCATTCCATTCAGTTCAGTCATGACTATGTGTTCATTAACTGTACACTCTGCAGGCTGCGAGGTGCATCCCATTCCCGGACACAAACGACACACATCACTGGATTCACTGCATCAAAATTCACTAATAGCATCGTATCATCAGTAGTTGTAAGTGGCGTCGATAAAAAAATATTATTTATAATTTATTGAGTATCACAAAATTTTCATTTATTGATGATTAAAGTTGCATTTCTGGATGGAGAAGTAATCTAAGTTGATTCACGGCAACCAACCATCGCTATTATGACTCCTAAAACAAGCAGTAGTGGGAGTTCTAGAAAATGCATAAGCTACTGTCGGCGCCCTCCAGGGAAAAGCGTGCTGATTATATTTAACAGAAAAAAAAAACCGATAGAAGGTTCGATAGGGAGAATATTTTTACACTAAAGATCTGATCTTGGTGTCTGGTGGCTAATGTGATCTGGGTCAATTAGCTCACTTAAACATGTACGTACGTTGTTGTGTTCTCTTTCAATAAACTAATTCTAATATCTGTGCTAACGTACAGTCTAAAAATATTAACTTAAAAAATAATATATTAATATTAAAATAGAGTTTCTCATTCTTTACCCTAAATTAGCGGATGGATGGCAGTAATTAGAAGCGATTCACCAAATAATCCGAAACGAATTTGTTTTGTTTTTCAACAATTTTCTTCGGGCTATTTGCATTCATACTATCACTTTGAGCGTACTTTTTATCTATACCATTAAGCTAGTCAATAACATGTAGGGTCTGGTCCTATATGTCATTAAGTCAAGGTGATAGTATCAATGGAAAGTGCAGCAAAAATAGTGGTATGGTGTGGCGATGCACTGCATCATATAAGGGTTCCTAATCAATCTAATATCAAAGCAACTTTTCGTTCGTTAAAAGATTTTAACGAAGGAAGCCCTATGGTTAACAAGGGGGTGTCATCAACGGTAACAAGGTAGTATTCATATTTAATGAGAGCAAGTGACTGACATTAATATAAATACGTAATAACAAGTAGGGTATTAACTACACAATGTTTTAACATAGATTAAAATAAACATGCAAGCATTTAGGTCATATGGGTGCGTAAGCAAAATATAAGATTAATATGATCAAGGGGTTAGAGATTGCCTGCAAATCCTTAATCTTCAGAACTTGAGTCTTCGATATACTCTTCAAAAATCCTTAATCTTCAGAACTTGAGTCTTCAGTATACTCTTCAAAATCTGAGTCTTGAATCCTGGGCTTGATGCTGAAGGCTTCGAGCTTCTCCTCGTGTGTCCGTTCTCCTATCTTCTCTTGAAGTCCAGCTCTTCCTTGAATTCAGCGTTGTCTACAGATAGAATACACCTAATAAAACTACCGTAAAAGCAACAAAGTTCGAGAAGAATCAATAAGATCCAGTAAACTCGGATTAAGAGTCGGATAAACTCCACGAGTAAATCAAAAGATAATGCCATGCATGTTGTGGTGACTAATGCAATGCTCATTATTTTATATGCGCCTTAGTATTATTTACTATGGGTTAATCTCTAGAATAAATATTTATTTAGATGCTTTATCCTAGTGCTTATGAGGTTACATAGGTAGTTAAGCATGGATATGTATTATTAATTTTGCAAAGGCCTTCATGCAAGTATGAACTTAGATTATGGTTTGCTTAAGGTAATACTAGGAATTCTAGGTGTCATTTTATGCATAATCATGACTTAGCGGTATTCGCTATGGATTGTTGATTAACTATTCAGTTCATTTTAAACAATGCTTATGTGTTTATGCTAACGAGTCATGTGAGTGTATGCATTATCAAGCTTCTGAAGCACTAATGTGTTTATGTGATTTTAAGCTAATATAAAGCATGTTTAGTTGTCATAACAAATAGGTGAGGTGTCATTTAATATGCAATCTTATTCATATCATATGTTTAATTAGATGCATTCTATAATGGCCTTATTTAGTTTACAACTAAATAAATGATTGTGCAGTAACTAGAGATTACTTACTTAATTCCCTAATATGTGGTTATTTTCTAACTATTAGTGCATAATTGATTAGATCTTAGTTTTGTAATTTATTAGTAAGAGTATCATGAGGCACATGCAATAATGTAGGTTAATGCAAAGTGAGATGCATGTTAATCTTACTACTAATCTATGCGATGGTTAGTGTTTAGCAACTAATTATCTAGTTTTATCCTTATAAATTACCAAAGCTAATACGTGGCATTTGTTCTAGTGCATATGAATGCAAGGTAGTGGACTTATATGCACTATCTAATATTTACTTTATTTAATTATATAATAAACATGATTTTAATCTATTATAACTAAAAGTTAATTACTTTATTTGTGGTCGCTTTCTATCGGTTAGTGACTAGTTATTAGTTTCACATTAATAATTCAATTACTACCCTAAATAGACGACATTACTATAGGTGCAGTGAAAGTATAGCATAATCATTAATTACCTATCTTACATGTATATACGGGTTAACCTAAGTGATCAATGATTAATTATTTGATTTAATTTAATTAATTAAAATACTAGAGTTAACAAGTGATAAACGTACTAATTTATATATTAATGCATAATAGACAACTTGCTAATGTGATTATGAGGAATAGTGTTTTATGGTTAATTATTTGATTTCTAAGTATTTGTATGTCATCGACAGTGACTAGTAATTATTTACTTAATTTAATCTACTTACTTAAATTACTAAAACATAATTCACAAGTGGCACGTGTACTGGTGTTCGCTAATTTAGGACAAGACGCATTAGTGTGCCCCTTTTAATGATTATTTAACTATCTAATTACATGTGATGTTAGCATTTAGCAATTAACTATCCGATCTATATATATATATATATATATATGCGGCACAAATACTGTTGTATATAAAGTGCATGTGTGCTATTTAATATTTACCTATCTTTCTATTATTTAGCCCCAAATATTTAATTAGCTACTAATTATATGATTCTAACTTTAAATTAATTTACCTAGATCTAGCAGGTACAGTCATGTTAATGCCTACTAATGGTCTATAAAATAATACTAATAGGTAAGGTGCACACTATAGTTAATGAACTATGCTAAGAATTAAATCACAATAAAACATTTGCATTGAAATCGATAAAAGCTAATAAAACAAAACGACTTAAAGCTCCAATAAAACTTACCAATAATAAAAGCCCGCACGATTGGAGATTAGCCAAGGTTTAGATAGTTTGATGAGGTGGTGCTTGAGACAACGATTTCAACGATACAGAGATTGTTGCAAACGAAGTACATATGAAGGAGTTATGGCAATTTGAGTGTGCAAGGAGGCTTTAGAGACCTTTTCGTAATTTCAAAAAAGTCGTTCGGAGCAGTCCGCAATTTTTTAAAAGATCAGTATAGACCATTTGATAATTTAAAAAGGTACAGGGCCTGGATGGAAGAGGTTTGGATGAAATTGTGGTCAACATAAAAGTTCAGGGGGTTTACTTGGAAGTTTTGAGATAAAATGAAAATTTTGGAGAACTCAAGGACTTTTTTGCAAAAATTCCATTTTACTGGAGTTAGGCGTGTGCGGGCTGGGTCGATTTGGGTCGTCTGATTTGGAATGGACGGCACGGATTTAGGGGCGACGTGGCTCAAATCTAGACCATTGGCTTTGATCTGAGTGGTTGAGGTTTATCACGTGACGTGGACGAAAATGGACTGTTAAATCTTAGATGAAGGGCTCAGATTTAAAATACTTCATAGTGGATGTGATCTCAGTTTTGGAATGGACGGCTGTGATTTAATCGGCCGGTGTTAGGGGCTTGATTTAATTTGGTGCGGCCGTTTGTGATCGAACGGCCGGCAGAGGCCAAAGGCCCGCGCGGCGGCCGGCCGCGACGGAGACGGCGGCACCATGGCCGTATTCGGCCGGAGAATGGCTAGGGCTCGCTGCGGTGCCCCAAACTCAACGGGGTGAGGCTCAAAAGGGAGAGAAGCTCACCGCGAACTCGGATGTGGGGTTGTTGTCGCCGGCTTTTGGCTGAGGGAGACTGGCAACGGGAAGAGGCGGCCTGTGGTGACGGGTGCTCGGTGCTGGGGCGTTGAGGTGGCGGGGACAGGCTCCGATGACCGGGAGGCGAAGGAGAAGGTTGAGGGCGAGCCGCAGGCAATGATAGGAGGAGCTAAGTCTCGTCGGAGAGGTGGAATCGCGGCGGCGGCCGAGGCGACGCAAATTAGGGAAAAATGCGGTTTGAGCCGGAGGAGGGAGAAAGAGAGGGGCCGGAGGGTGCGAGCGCGATGCAGTGAAGGAGAGAGCTGCCCTGGGGTCTTTATTTATAGGCGGAGAGGCGGTATAGGCGGAGGGATGGCCGGCGGTATGGGCGAAGTCATGGCGACGGTATGGGCTCGGCTTTGCTTAAATTCGACGCGATGCCGGGGCACTGCACGCGCGCGGGGACGGAGGCGGCGCTGTGCGCACGTCGAGATGACGCGGCCGAGGTGACTTGATGGCGACGTGAATGTAGTTAGGTGGGAAGTGACGGGGCGAGGTGGAGTTGTGCGGGATGGGGCGTGACGTGGTCGGCATGGGCGCGGCAGCGGCGCGCAAGGGCGTTGATCGGGACGGCGGCGGCGCGCGTGGCGAGAGCGTGTCGCGCGGTTGGCCGGAGGAGGAAGAAGGGTGGAGCTGGGCTAGGCCGTCCTGTTGGGCCGCGCGAGAGAAAAGAGAAAGGAGGCGGCCTGCTCGGAAAAAGGAGAAGAAAAGGGATCGATGGGCCTGCAGAGTGGGCCGAAGTGAGAAAGAGGAAAGCTTTTGGCCTAGGTGGGATTTTGGGATTTGGATGATTGGTATAAATTGGAATGGAATTCAAATTTCAAATAAGGTCGGCTAAATAAAAAGGGAAAGATCAAGCACTTGATCAAAAATTTTAATATTTTAGAAAATTTCCAATTTATACTATTTCGAATATAAAATTTTCTATTTTTTTTTTAAAAAAAGGGAAAGAGAGACGAAATTGTTAGCATTTCTGTTAACAACAATTTAAATTTTTGAATTTTAATTAAGGTAAATTTTGAGGTGTGACAAATTGCCTATGCAGGTGACTGATGTGGTGTGGTACCCATGTTGTAGTTGGATGTTTTCTTCTTGAACCAACGCGCGCGCGGCGGCCATTCCATTCAGTTCAGTCATGGCCTTGTGTTCATTAACTGTACACTCTGCAGGCTGCGACGTGCATCCCACATCACTGCGTTACAATTCACTATTAGCATTGTATCATCAGTAGCTAACGATCGAGATGAATGTATTTAGTAACCTATGTTATCAGTCATTTGTCAAGTATCATAAAATTTTATTAATTTATTGATGATTAAAGTTGCATTTCTGGATGGAGGGAGTAAACTAGGTTGATTCATTCCAACCAAGCATCGCCATTAACTCTTAAAACAAACAGTACCGGGAGTTCTGGAAACATGCATAAGCTACTTTCGTCGCCCTTCAGGGAAAAGCATACTGATTATATTAAACAGAAAAAAAAGATAGAAGGTTCGATAGAGAGAATATTTATACATTAATGATCTGATCTTTGGTGTCTGATGGCTAATGTAATCTGGGTCAATTAGCTCACTTAAACATGTGCGTACGTTGTTCGCTTTCAATAAAATAACAGCAAAAGAAAAGGAAGGGAAAAAAAAAACTTTTGAATCGATACCCTTGCAGTTGCGGAGGCACAAGAATAATAGGGAGGGCGAGGGGAGCCACCACAACATCCTTTAGTTCCACCTGAGGCCTCTTGGATCGACGCATCGAGCGAGCAATGGCGGCGGCCCGCGTCTCCCTCATCGCTCATCTGACCCGAGCCAGGTGATTGATCCGAGCCTGCTTCCTCATGCATCGATCGGCCGCTCGGCTCCGCTGCTGACGGCTCTGTTCAACCCGCGCGCAGGCTCCGGCATGCCGCCACGCGAGCTCCTCCTTCAGGATTCTTCGCCGCCCAAGCGGAGGCGTCGGCGGCTGTGCCGCGGTCGGTGCCGGTGCGCGTCGCGTACGAGCTGCAGCAGGCAGGCCACCGATACCTCGACGTCAGGTACAGTAATGTTCGATCAAGCCGCATCATAGTCGTAGATTCTTTCAAATATTCACTGTTCTTGTCCGGTGCATGTTTCTGCAGAACAGAAGGCGAGTTCAGTGATGGACATCCAGATGGAGCTGTAAACATCCCCTTCATGTACAAAATCGGCTCAGGTAATTGCTTTGTCTTGTGACACCTGCTCAAGTTGAGCTCTGAAGCTGTCGCCGTTCATTCTTCAGAGTTCAGAGAGAGTCCACGCATTCACTTTGGCGTGAGTGAATATTTTGAGCTTAAGTAAACAAAGGTGGCTGATCCTAGTTTGACTATTGTGGCCCTTACTAATCTAGATTATTATTTTTTTTTTTTTTGCGTTTCAGAAACAGAAATCCACTTTAGCTTGTAGAATAACTGAATAAGTGTAGGTAGACATTGTGGTCTGGTCCATTTTGATGCACGCGTGTGAATAAATCTCAATCTCTTTCATATACAAATTGAACGCAAAGTTAACCTTTACATACACGAGCACACCACTTTCTTACGCTGTCAGCTTGCATTTCAAAAGCCAACTGAGGCGGCGTTTTGCCTCTTCAAAGGGCCACACTTCACGAACCATTGAGATCATGACCTTGTTACAAATGAAATAACTGACCCCGAGGTGCAGATCGCGCAACGTTACATTTGTCTGTGATTCCTTTCTGTACACCAATTTGTCCTTTCATCTGCGTGACATTTTTTTTTTGTTAAATGAACATTTCTGTACTTGCTTCGCATGTAGGAATGATGAAAAATGCTCAATTTCTTGAGCAAGTGTCAAGGAACTTCAGGAAGGACGACGAGATCATTGTTGTACGTATACTGAATGCATCATGCTATTAAAACATATGTGCTGTTTCAGTAATTTTTCATATTATTAATTATTATTCACCTCTTGTTTCCAGGGATGCCGAAGTGGCAAGAGATCTCTCATTGCAGCAGCTGAACTCTGCTCTGCTGTAAGCTGATAATTACTAGTACATGTTTTCTATTACGTTACTACTGCTTCCGTGATTCATAGTGAATTTTCTCATTGTAAACCATCTTCAGGGTTTCACTGCTGTGACTGACGTTGCTGGTGGATTTTCTTCTTGGAGGGAGAATGGGCTGCCTATCAACCAGTGACGTTGCCTTGCCCTAATAATTTTAGCAAAGCTACTCTGCTCCAGATTTTGTTTACTACTATGATACAGGATTGTCATCCTTAATGGAGTCGCCTTAGTCGTTTCGCTTTTAAGACGCTAGTACAGCAATACTGAATAAATGGGGCTTTTTTTTTATCATGTCAATCTCACTTGCAACATTGTACATCACCCACCCTGTCCTCAGAATACCAAAATACGTGTGGTGCATAAATTTAAGCCAAACTTGTTAGAATCCAAATTCATATCTGAAAAACCCCATTCGTTTGTCTTGATAGCAGACCTGGCATTACCACCTTTCTTCCATTACGAAAAGCAGAGATGAGCTTGTTCCGTCCTGAAGCTGGGACTCGACCAGAAACGCACAAACATCAGAGTTTAGATTGACCAGCTTTACAAGGCTCAGGTCATGAACGATGAGGCTGCACCGGATGAGATGACATGTGCTTGTTAATTTACCAACTGATAAAAAATCGGCTGGCATCTGATTTAGGATACTTGAACCATTAGAAATTCAGGAGAGTAGACTGACGGCTTCTTGGTCTGTCTTCCCTGTCCTGACTAGACTAGCACTGTACGGTAGTACTCAGGAGAAGAAACAGAGCATGGATGGAGTCCCAAATCCATCACTTTGTTTGATGTATTATCAGGCTGCCCGAATCAGCTGAGGGAGGGATGTCAGACTGGACAGCCTCATCAGACATATGTGACATCTCCTAAAAGAGGAGATCAGACGTTTGTGCTTAGCCTCTAGTGAAGTGGTAGTGATTCCACTGCATGTGCAGTGTCCATTAGCAATGCAAACAGGGAGTTGACCAATCGTACTGAACTGAACACTGGACCAGTAGAACGCATTCCTTTACATACAGTACAAGATCACAGACATGAACAGATCAATCATTGAAAAGGAGGCAGCAAGCTTTGTTGTTAATCGGAGAAGATTCATCGCTGCTTCTGCATGATGGATCAGATAACATCGGTTATGACTTATGATGGAGAGATATTGCATAGCAAAAAGGCCTCCCAAATCCGCCTCTGCCCTGCCTTTTCGCGCTCTGCTGCTCCCTCCGTTTTTAAATTGATGTCGCCGTTGACTTTTACAATAAACTTTTACTATTCGTCTTATTCAAAAAATTTATTCAAATATGTAAAATTTTAAGTTATGATTCAAATAACTCTAATGATAAGTCAAAATATATAAAATTTATCAAAAAAATTTAAATAAAATAAACGGTCATAATTAAATTTAAAAGTCAACAGTGACGTGAATTAAAAAACAGAAGGAGTACGTCCCAGTCCCTTCTCCTCTATAAGCAACCTCCTTCATAGCCGGCGTTCTTGAACAGCTCCTGCTTTATTACGTCCGAGCTGATCATGTCCCTCTGCGCCTGTGCACCCGAAACCGTCAGTCAGGCTTTTGTTAATCAATCAGAAAAACAAAAAATTAATCTCAAATTTGATGCAGCTCGAGAAACAAGCCGTAGTTTACCTTGGAGCAGGAGGCGTGCATGCCGAAGTCGTTGAAGCAGCTGACGACGGCCTGCTGGATATCCAGCCCAAGCGTATCCAGCGTGCTCACCGTGGACATCAGCAACCCGGGCTTCGCCGCGCAGCAGATCTCCACCATGGTCTCGCCGCCCTCCTTCCTCTCCACCTCGAACTGCAAACAATCAACGACTAACTGCACCTCCGATTCACATTCTCTATAGCCCAAGGCGAGGACAAACAAATCGCTTCACCACCTCACCTTCGGGGTGTTCCTGGCGACCATCTCGTTGGGGTTGAGCTCCCGGAACACGCTGAGCACGCCCGGCGCCTCCTGCTGCTCCTGGAGGTCCATCTCTTCCTGCAGCTGCTTGATCCTCTCCAGCAGCTCCTTCATGTAGTCGATCGTGTCGCCCAGCATCGATGTCCTGTCCATCTGCTCACACTCCGCAACCAAGAAGGCGCGTTTCCTCAACAGCGAAAGATTCATGTTGATTGTTCTTGCTTTGCTGCAAATTATATACCTTGCTGATCTTTGGCACGACGGAGCGGAGCATGGAGAGGCGGTCGTTGAGGCGCTTGCGGCGGCGGCGCTCGGCCATCAGGTTCTTGGACGGCATGCCATCCATCCTCTTCTTCTTGGACAAGGGGGCCGGCGGCTTGCTGTCTGGCAGGCCGGGCTCCACCTTGCAGATGCCAAGGCCAGTACCCTCTGTCAGAGGCGCCTTGGGCTCGATGACATGAAGAAAACCCATCTCGCCGCCGTAGTCCCCGGCATTGGGGCCGCCGAACGTGGAGGCGCCGTAGACGTCGTCGCTGAGGCAGTCGAACCCTGGCGCGGGCGGCGGCTTCCGGTGGTCGTAGGAGGCCGTGAAGGTGGGGAGGACGCTCAAACTGTTTGGCGGCTGGTGGTGCTCTTGGAAGGAGCAGTCCGACTCCATGGCGGGCGCCGCCGTGAAGAAGAAGTCACCCACAGCATCATTGCAATCCCAGGCGTCCCTCCTGAGGGAAAGGATCTCCTCCAAAAAGGCCTGCTCGTCCAGCTCCATCTCCTCCGCTGCTCTGTTGCTTGCCCTGTCCCTTCTCTAGTCTTCTCCAGCAAGATGAAGAAGAGCAAGTTGCTGTGTGTGTCGTTTCTTTTCTTGGGAGTGCGAGCTATGGCGACTTGGCGAGAGGAGAGGAGACGCAAATGGTATTGCGGGGGATTAATATATGGAAGAGAGATGGAAGGGGATTATAACGACCGTCAAATGGACGACCCACATGATGGCCTCTCCGTCCATCTCTCGCTCATGGCCATGGTGGTGGGATCGTGCTGCTGACTTGAGCGATTTGATCATGAGCAATGGCCCTCACGCCAGGAAATGGCCGGGCAAGCGATTACATATCAAACCATGCTTTAGTTAACCGGCTTAATTAGCCAAATGCTTGAATTACTTTGAAGATAACGGATGTCAAAAACTGCACAGCAAGGCTACTGTGTCTGTATCAGTGGTATGTAGCAACAGTACTTGGTCCGCTCTGATACAGCCATACAGGGTGATTGTATAGTAATTAGTTGGTGCCTCCTGTCGATGAACACGGGCTCAATCAGATACTAGGTAGCCAATTTGGTTATTAGCGATCGGCAACAGCTGGAGGATGAACGAAAGCATCAATTAAGTCGCCGTATATTGTGCAATGACTGTTCTTCAGCAACGTGAAGGAATGTGACAACACTAGCTACAAAGGAGTATAAGGATACGGCATAAGCATAAGCCAATTAAAAAGCTCAAATGATGCCTGCTTGAGCATGTGATTAGCCGCGAATCTCTCGCGTGGCCGGCCTCTCCAGTACTGAAAGGATACGACGATCTGATCGATGGAGAGAGAGGCTTCTTGCATTGTCAAATAGCAATCGAAAAGGACGTTGCATGGCCGGCTTAGCGTGCTAGCTTGGGCTTGGCCATGCACGTTACAGGCAAACTAAATTACTCTAGCAGGATCGACGAAGATGTGCGTCTCTCTCTCTCTCTCTCTCTCCACATGGCTCCAGGCCTCCAGCACAGCACGAGCAAAACACACACACATTTGGTGGTCTCTTTGCGAAGCGATGAGGCAGACGCCCGAATGTGCAGTAGCGACTCCCATGAATCCCGTGACGCTAGACCAGGCACACCACCATGGCAGCGACTCCTCGAGATTTGCTCTTGTTCTGTTCGCCTGGCGCCCAGCTTTTTCATTTTTCCTCTTACTCTTGGGAGAAGACACAGCGATACTCCTGTAACCTTTACATCTTCTCGGGGGGACGGCGATCACCAGCTCAAACTACACAGCCATCACAGAGAAGAACAGGAGGCTAACGGGGCATTATCAACCCCTTTAGCCTTTGCCTTCTATTCAGAGGAGAGTTTCACCCCGAGTCCCAGTCCCATCCCCTTTGCATCAAATCAAATCAGAACCTGGAACCAGACTAACGATGAGACATACACGCACCCGCAAGGACACCAGAGTTATCATGATCTCCTATCTACCATCAGATACCATCATCGGGATGCAACATTTTGAGCATCATTAAGAGCCTTTACCTTTTATCTTCTCGCCACACCACTAAACATCGACGGCTGAATATTTCTCACCTTTCCAGGATTCGAATTATGGCATTGCCAGATATACATACTGTCTCACCATGATTTCAAACAGTTCCAAGATGCCCCATGGATTAAGTACTGGTCATTCTTACAATCACTGCAACATTAAGCTACAAACAAGGTGCTCATACAAATTCTTTCTAAAAGTCCCAGATAACAGGAACCGTCATGGACGGCCATCAGAGCAACATGCCATCCATCCTCACCTGTCGTAGCCACCACCAGCTCGGCGGCTACTGTAGCCTCTTTCTGCCATTCGATACGGTGAAAACGATCGCTCCCTTCTTGCCCTGCTGCCATAGGGGGGGGGGAGTATCCCTGCCCACCCCTGCCTTCATAGTAGTCCTGGGGATCCCTTGGAGGAGGAGAGTAATCTCGGGTGCCTCTGTAAGGATGGTAGTCCTGGGCATCCCTATAGGAAGGGTAGTAGTCCCGAGTCTCCCTGTAGGAAGAGTACATGGGAGGGGGCGACCTGCGGTAGCCATTGCCATAGTCATCACGACCACCATAGCCTCTGCGATATCTCCCTCGGTCTCTACGCTCATACCGATGACCTGTCAAATGTGGTATGGGAGGTAAATAGCAAGCAATATATCCATAAATGACAAGACATCTTTCATCATATGTAAAACAAAAATCATTAAAAGAAATATAGAGGGGGAACATTTCATCTCAACATGCCGCTTTACATACCAAGATAGCTTCCAGGAGTTGGTGTCCTTGGACGACCTCGGCGTGACTGAAGTAACAGAAATAACAATTACAGTTAGATTACAAATAACAGCAAGAATACGAAAAAATTATCACTATGGATCATTCAGGTAATCACGAGTTCTCTTACAATCCATGGATATAGGTTCTGCAATAACAGACCAATGGAGGAAATAAGACATGAAGCGCTCAAACTCCAACTAGCAGTCATCCAATGTTGCTATGGACACATGTCACCCCACATTCTTGACTAAAGAGATGGAATTGTCCGTTGATTAGTTGATGTGGAAGTTGAACGCTCAGGTTTATTTGGAATTTGCTACATTTAGTTGTTGTAAATCTCGTGATGCATAGTAACTCTTTGGGCTGTCCATTGAACAAAGCTGTATGAGCTAAAGCTGAAATAGATGTACTGAGCATCTTGATTGCTGCACATAGCTTGTACAATCTCTTCTGAATAATAATCAGAAAAAGAAAACCTCCATGTCAACATAGATGACATATTGTGGTCATACTGTTAGTATCAAGTATCAACAAACCAAGTGTCATGCAAACAATTACCTTTTCAACTGTGATGGTTCGGCCGTCCATTTCAGTATTGTTCAGATGTTTGATGCAGCGGTCAGCATCTTCAACAGTGTCCATGGTAACAAAGGCAAATCCACGAGAAACACGTGTATGGGGTTCAAGAACAAGATGGCAACCAACCACCTAACCAACGAGAAATTTAGTTACGGTGTGATACCCGAGCGAAATTTAGTTCAAAATTGCAATAAGCCAACTAACCTTTCCTTGCTTGGAGAAAAATTCCTTAATGTCTCTTTCAGTCACCCTGGACGAGAGTCCTGTAATATATAGAGTATTTCCATGATTTACAGCATCCTCCTCCCTGCCGAGAGGAAAGAAATTAGAAATTGGACACTGCAGATGGAGAACCATTAGCTGATAAAAAATGTTGTGAAAACTAAAGGCACTTCATTGAGTAAGCAAATGGGTGTCTCTGTTTCAATACCCCCCACCCCCACCCTCAATTCTGCCAGCTCACTAATGTAATCCATAGAACAAATATGCTGCAACAACTATAACCATAGAATCTACTTTAAACTGAATTCTTGGCTAACTTTGCATCCATTCATTACAACTGATCCATTGCTAAGGAAACATAAGTACTAGTTAAGTACCATTAGAAAACAAAGCACAGTTAGCATTAACAAAAAAGACAATGATATGCACCTCTCATGGCTTCTAGATCTTGACTTTGCCTGAGATCTAGGATCAGGCACAGGGGACCTAGACTGGGATCGAGCTGGAGATCGTGATCTTGACCTGGCTTTAGGGTGGCCCCTGTAAGGAGAAGGGGACCTTGAATACCAGAACGTAAGAAATTCCATGTTTAGAAAATATAAATTAAACATCTTATAAGTCCATAATAAGTTGAAAGTCTAAATTAGAACACACAATAGTAGTAAACAAAGGACTGATAGGATGATAGAAGATTTGAAATATGATTGTCACCATATAAACAATAATCAGACAAAACTTGAAGATAACTATTAAAGTGGGCTAGTGTATGCAGATTTCAGAAATTAGAAGATTATACTTAGAGATCTAAGAAGCAACCCAAGACAGAGTTGTGCAAAGTAAGTTTTACAGGTATCTGACAATAGAAAAGGACATCGCCAGACAAAAATAGGAAGCAAGATGAAATCAAGCTCAGCATCCAATGTTTAGCGCGAACATAACAAACTAAACGATAGGGGTCGATATTGGCATGCTCCTCGTCAGATGCTACAGATGAAACGTGTCGCCGCTAAGAAAATCAAAATGGGAGCCACAAAGCTAGAATTATAAGCGGAACCATTGGGGGCAGCAGAGCCAGATTGCATATGCATGTACCAGAAGGCAAACCGAAATCGTTACCTCCTGCGCGGGGAATCAGCCTGCAGAGAGAACGAGAGCGAGAGAGAGAGAGAGAGAGAGAGAGAGAAGAGTCAGCGAGGAGACCAACGAAATTACTTTGCAGAAAATAAATCGATAAACCGGACGGGAGGACGACGGCGAGATGCAGGAGGAGGGGATCACCATGGTGTCAAGTGGGGATGGCGGCGGCAGTCCCGGTCGTCGCGCCCGCGGCTAGGGTTTGGGCAGCGTTCGCTGCTCCCTTCTCGTCTTCTCCCCTCTTCCTTGGTGCGCTTCGAATCGAAATGGTATTGTGTTGTTGGGCTGGCACTTGGCACGGTCAAGCTTTGCTGGGCTTTTGACGGTCAACAAGGCACGGCCCAGAACAAATGGACCGTTGATGCCAAGATGGACGGCTCGATCTGTCAATCGGCCACCGCCGTGTGACCATTCCGTCGCGTACAAAGGCTGACAAATCCAGCGAAACAAGGGAAGGGGAATCCCTCGCGAGCCACGGTGGCGACGGCGGAGCGATGTCGCCGGAGAAGAAAAGGATGGCGGGGCTGTGGGAGCGAGAGGTCGGCCGCCTCATGCCCAAGCACTTTGCCAACGTTGTCATGGCCTCCCAGGTTCTCACCTCTTTCCTCTCCCCCTCTTACCACGCACCCAGTCAAGCGCAATTCTGTCTTTTATTGCCAAATAAACAGTAAAAATCGAGCAAAAATAGGCTGCTGGACTGAGTAATTAGTCTATTGTTCGTGAAGCTCAGCGCTTCCTGCTTAAGAAGGTGTTGCAGCCGCATGTAACCAGTTTGACCATGCTCGCGCAGGACTTTGTGCATTCTCTCAACATACAGAAGAGGCTGCGGAAGCACAGGGGCTGCGTCAACACCTTGAGCTTTAACGCTGACGGCAGCTTGCTCCTATCCGGCTCAGATGACCGGACCGTTGCACTGTGGAACTGGGAGAAGGAGGTGCCGGCTTTCTCTTTCCACACGGGCCACAGCAATAACGTGCTCCACGCACAGTTCATGCACTTTTCAAATGACCGCAGCATCGTCTCATGCGCGGCTGATGGTGAGGTATACATTTACAGTTGATGGAATTATGCTTTTGTTTCAGTCACTCGAGCACTCATGCTAACTTCCTTGTTTGGCGAATCTAAACAGGTAAGGCATTCAGAGATACAAGAAGGGGGCCGCGTAGTCACAGATGAGCTCGTTGAGTTAGAATCCGCTGTACACAAATTGGCCATTGAACCGGGAAGCCCTCACACGTTCTACTGCTGCTGTGAAGATAGCTCTGTGTGGCTTGTATGTTCTTTGGTTCCTTACTTGATCTGTACTTAATCCCTTCCGCATTCGTTTGTTGCTGATTTTGCTTCTCCTCCAGTTTGACCTCAGGGGGAGAGATGCTGTTGAGCTCTTCAAATGTGGAGCTGCTGATCACTTCAGTGGTGAAAACGTTGAGCTCTTTGCTATTGCCATAGATCCAAGGAAGCCCTGCTTTTTCGCAGTTGCTGGATCCGATGAGTATGTAAGGGTGTATGATACCCGCAAGATTTGTCTTGATGGAAGTTCTAGATTCGGTCGTCCAACTGAGCACTTCTGCCCTCCACATTTAATCGGTGAAAACAAGGATGGAATAACTGGTTTGGCTTTCTCTCAGACCAGCGAGCTACTGGCATCCTACAGCTACGACAATATTTACCTTTTCTCAACTGAACACGGTTTACACTTCAACAACATTGAGGTAGGCGAACGACTCCTGATGGATGAGACTGAGGGAGCCTGCAACATAAATACGGCACCATTACCATTTTTTAGAGATAAGTTGCCTATACCTAAGACTTTCAAGGGACACCGAAACATACATACCATTAAAGGGGTTAACTTTCTTGGTCCAAACTGCGATTATGTTGCCTCTGGATCAGACTGTGGCCATATATTTATTTGGAGAAAGAAGGACGGGGAGCTTATTAGAGTGATGAAAGGAGATAAAAGGATTGTAAACTGTGTCGAACAGAACCCTTCTGGGATTGTTGTTGCAAGCAGTGGCATTGAGAATGATATCAAGATTTGGGAACCCGGCGAATGTGAAGACCCCTCCATTTCTCACATCGAGGAGGTAGGTTTATGTTCCCCCCCCCCCCCCCC
>BCLF01000068.1:1412370-1437031 GCA_001602275.1 Zoysia japonica | reverse complement strand
CCCCCCCCCCCCCCCCCCCCCCGCGCTAACCCTTTTTTTAGCATTGAAGAGGCCAAGAGGGTGAGTCATTTGCATTGCATCATATACCTGAAGTTAGCTGAATATTTTCATTGAACATGCTCTATACTAGATATGGATTGTAAGTTTCAGTTTAACTATCAAAATCTGAATTTTGAAATTTTAATCCCAGTTTCCTGTACTACAGTTAATATTGGTTATACTATAAAAAAGATAGGGTTCAGTTCTATTTTAGGTTTTGAATGGGACATTCTGTTTTAATCAATATAAAAATGATATACAATGTTTATTTTACCTCTCTTGGTTTATGCAAAATCTACTAATTTTAGCAGTGTATTAATCACATGTCCTATGAGCAACTCTCCCTTTTGTTTTGGTCTGCTATTCTAACACTGTTGAAGATATTATTTTCTGTTATGTTCCAGGGGAAAAAAGCCAGCTAAGGCAACTTAGCGGATGGCATCTTAAACAGCTAGCAGCGGAAGCTAAATGAGGCTATAGTGGTTTATAGCTACTAAACTGTATATAAATACAAATAGCTGTCTCAATCAACTATAGCGGGGGATTTTTTTTTCCTCGGTTTCGTTGTTTGAAGTTTAAACAATGTTGCTGAATTGCTGTAGTTTCAGCTCATGTTTATGTTATTAATGTTTTAATGATTATAGAATCCTGATACGTGGAATTTTCTTTTTGAAGGTGGAGGATGAAATGTGGCACTACAGTAGCAGTGATTCTGATGCCTTCTTTTACTATAACAATTATGATTATATGATGGACTCGGATGATGATTTATATCTTGAAAGTGATGATCCTGTGGATGATGGTGATACATCAGATGATTCATCAGAGGAAGATGAAGGTAGTGATCACAGTGCTAAAGAAGACGGTGATGGTAATAACAGTGGCAAGGACACGAGTGATGGTTGACCAAGCTGCAGTTGGTGAAGGAGATGGCGTTGAGCTGTTATTCAAAGAGTAGCTGATGCTGGCTTTTTTGTGGTTGAAATCAAGAGTGAGGCTTACAAACAGATGCGTTGTTAGGGTTCTCAGATGTATTTTTATACGGTGTCTGTTAGGTTGTTGCTCTATAGGGGTTCATGTTCACTCTTCACCCATTTAGGTGTACATATTCTGCAGAACAAAGCAAGAATATCCTTGTGATGTACTCTCTCGGTCATACAGTAAAGGTCGTTTCGAACAATATTTTGGTTAAACATTGGGAATATAAATTGCAAATAACTTTTAATTTGTTAAGTTTAGACATCTGAAAATAAAATTATATGATTAAATTTGTTTCGAAAAGTACTTTCATAAAAATATACATGTCACTTTTTTATAAATATTTTTATAGAAAATAAGAGTAAAAATAGTGTTTTGAAGATCGTGTCATTGTTCAAAACGACTTTTATTATATGACTAGAGGGAGTAAATTTCTTGGGAAATGGTAGATGTTATTGGATACATCAATATTACTTTTTATGGTTTAAAATATTTACACTGTTAACTTTTAACATCATCTTTAACCATTCATCTTATTTAAAAAAAAATTGTTCATAAAATTTGTAAAAATTACTAATCATGTTTCAAATGCTTTTAAGGATAAAATAAATTATAACAAAATACCCCCTCTTTCTCTTTTTTTAAGAATTTGAGGCATTCAGTTTCTTTTTCATAATCTAAGCATTTGTAAGGATAACACAAAAACCGGTGGATTGATGGGCGGGGGAGGAATTGATGAGTTAGGTAAAAATGATGGCCCGAGGAGGAGGCAGGGAAAGGAAAAGAAAAAAAAATATTGTCACGCCGGCTGCACCTTCCGTCCTGCTGTGTCTTGCTCTCGCTCGCTCATGGAGTCCGTCACGGCCGCCGCGATCGCCACCACCTCCCGCACCCTGCAGCTCCCTCTCTCGTGTCTCGTCTACTCCACTCTACCGCCGCCGCGCCACCTTCCTCTCCGTTGCCGCGTCCAAGCGTACGTGCTCACCCCCTCTCTCCTCTCCCCTCCCTTCCCGGTCCCGCGCCTCATTTCTGCCGCCGGTACACTCGTGGAACGCTCACGCCTGAACTGTTGCAGGCCAAAACCACGATGAGGAGGCGTCGAACGGTTTCGTCTCCGGCTCCGGGCGCGAGCCCACCAGCCTCGTGCCGCACGGGCTCTCCATCTCGCCACTCTCCAAGGTACGGACGCTCCGCGGATCTGGCTAAGCCTAACCCCCCGATTCCCGGCGCGATCCGGTTGCGCTATGGCTTGATTCGTTCAGCTTCCTGCAGTTTCTTGGCGTTTCCTCAACAACGAGAAAATTGGCGCGGCGTTGTGGCCAATGGCGGAAGTAGGATTTACCCTGGTGACTGGGTATTCCCGATCTAAAGAATTGTTGCATGTGAAGACGTTTAACCTTCGACACAACATGAATTTAAAGTGCTAATGTTGACATGAGAGTTTGAATTAACTAAATAACAAAATTTAGAAAATATGTATAAAAAAAAAGTTACAAATTATGATCGGTTCTTAATCTTATATGGACTTTGGGATACTAGGTTAACTATTTTATTGGGCTATGATACGAGGATGTACATATATAGTAGTATTTGAATTTTTTTTCCCACGTGAGCTGGGTATTCCCATCGTGGTAGCTCCGCCCATGGTTGCCACGCATATGTTGCAGTCACCGGTCACCAATGTTACCTTGTTTGATCATAGGTGAAAACAAATCTAAAAAGCATAAGCATACGCAAGACTTAGTATTACATCCCTATTCGTTATATCAAGCAGGTTATCCAAAATACGAGGACCACTTCACCCAAGAGGGTGCCCTAATGATACAGCTAACAGCTCCACCATGTACATTAATCTTATCCTGCAAAGACAGGTATTATTATCTCAGAAATAATGCTGGTACATAGCAAATAACAAAGAACCAAGTTTTTCTTTCTGAAATGATTTTAAATTTTCATATCAACAATGAATGACAATTTTCTTGAAGCTGAAACTTATTGAAGGGATACCGAGAAGCTTTTGATTTGCAAGTGCAGCAGTATGCATTTAAAAGTAGAAAGAGATATATTAGTATTCAGTGTAATAATTAATTAGTATATATACTAAATAACCTATCATTACATACCCCAAAGGCTTCATTAACATAAAAAATTAACATGGGAAGAATCTAATCCAGCATTTGTGATAGCTCCGGGGCCAGATTATTCGCTGCAGTTACATAAATGAAATGGCTAAAGGAAAGTGGAAGACTCATTTGGCATTCGATGGCGGCGTGGTTGAACAGGATGTCCCGGCAGATGATTATGAAGCTAAAATTTTAAAACATTCCTAACATGGAAAGTCATTCCTAATGCATCCCCTCCCTTATTACTTCAAGAAAAGCTAAAAACATACTTTGCCTAATAGTCAAGAATTGACCTAGAAACTCTTTCATCTGTAACTTTTGATTAACTCAATCAATTGATGGAAATAAATACATCTGGATATCTACCGTAAATTTTCTAAAACTTTTTCTTTAGATCCAATGTCCAAATTCATCTTCTAAATTAGCCAAAATTAAATAAATAAAAAAAGTAGGTAGAGTGAATGACACAGCAGCACTAATATGTTGATTTCTCCCTACCCTTTAGAATCGAGTGAAACCAGCACTTTTGGAAAGATAAAAAAAAAAATCACTAACTTTCATTAAGGGGTCATGGTCTAATTTAGGACTAATTAATACCAGATTTGAAAATAAATCTACTGTGTGGCAATTGAACGACCAACAAAGCTTATGAGATGAACCGGACAAATTCAACCCGTCTGTGAGTAGGTAGAGACTATAAATAAAGAGATTAACCTTGCATCAAGGATCACCAATTTTAGGCGGGCTTTGACAAATTGCCGAAACCCCCCAGTTTTTGAAAACTTTCTTCTTCGTCTTTGCTTGCCCCCTGCATGCTTCCATTGGAATGCAAGCCAGCAGCATGCCGGTAAGCATGTGAGAAGCGGCACCTTTGGCCAGCAAGAAAGCACGAGAGCAGCAGCAATTGGACGCAGGAGCGAGGCAACAGCAGGTCACCCTTTCTTTATATTGCTTGCTGATGTTGCTCTGAAACACAACCGGATGCAATGGAGAGCTTCTAATCAGCCGGACGGCTTGGGCGTTGATCACCCAATGGTGAGGAGCAAATCTGTGGCAGGGCGACGTGCCGAAGGCTGGGCAGTGTGGAGATATCCGCGATGGCGCCTGAGAAAGTCCTGCACGCGGCAAAGGTCGCGTCTGAGACTGCTGCCGCGGTGGTGGAGACAATGAGGCTTCGGCACCAGGCAGTGGCTCTGGCGGCGGCAACGGCCCGCGAGCCACAGGAGGCAGCCTCGGCAGTAGCCAAAAGTCTCTCGGAGCATCAGGCCGAATTTGATCAATATAAACGGTGACTGACCTGGTTCATCTGGGGGGCCTTCTGCAGGGTGCTGCAATGGGGCTGGTGCTTGGCACTGCCACAGGGAGTGGCTGGCCAACGGGATCAGGAATGGAGGGACCGCCAGTAGCGAGCAAAGCTGGTGGGGCAGACAAGCCACAGGTGTCAACACTCCCCTGGTCGCTCTTCACAAAATTACCCCGGCGAAGGATGAGGGTGGCTTTCACCTGCAAAGTGTGCGGGCAGCATGCCACCAGGGCCATCCAAAATGTGGTCATCCTAATCCTGCCTTGACAAAGTGATTTGAGATTCCCTGTCACTGATGACAGTTGGTCACTATTTTTTTCCCTAAATTGCTATTATTAGATTATTTTAGTAACATTTTGTAAGCTTGTGAATTTTGAAACAAGCTAGTAACGCAATCAATAACTACTTTTCCATGGTTCATACATCTACAAGAGATTACAGTTCAAATTTGAAGAACTTGGTTATCTTAGAAATTCAAATCACCTCATAGATTTTATATCAGAAATAGAAGGCTATATTATAATCTGATGCAAATTGAAATCGCCATGATGTTTATGCATCTGTCATTTTTTGTTCATTAAATATGTGGGTATTGGACGATTCGGACAAGGTAGACACTAGTGTATTTTTGAGTCACTGAACTCAGTAGCCCTGTCTGTGCTCAACTCTTCGAATCTTTTGAGTCGAATCCAATAGAACTCTTTAAATCTTTTCTGTCTACTCCAATAGAATTCTGACATGTATTAGAGCTATGACATCTCTATAGTGTTGTGACTTCTGTTGAATAAGTTCAAACTTTACTGGACAATGAATTGTATTCTTCGATTAGGTTTTCTTGAGTTTCGCATATATTTTGCTCAAATTTGAATTGAACTTTCTCATGTACAATTATCTCGAAACTATATACAAGTCTACAACTTATTATTTCCCATATTTTGATTTGCTTTCGTCTGTGTTCCTTAGCCTTCCTCGCGGCATCTCTTTCTGCCTAGTTGTTTCCTTTCATATTTACCCATATTTGTCATTGAATTATATGTGAGTTTTATTCTCAGTGCTGTGGCTGCAACATATTCCACAAATTGGTGGACAACCTGAACCTGTTCCATGAGATGAAGTGCTATGTTGGTCCAGACTTCCGCTACGAAGGCGATGCTCCATTCAACAATCTCGACAAATGAGGATGGCAACAACATCCGTTTCTGAATCCCTTGTTCATGATTATTACTCTATGTTTTAATTTGTTGCTGTAACTATATGTAATAAGCATATGTAAGTCCAAGAACCTATGGAATGAATTAGATGTATATAATTGTACATAGTGCACTCTTTGGTGCAAACTTTATATAGACAGTCAGTGATGAAATGGAAACTGATTTCGTATCTTGTGCTTCATTATGTTTTGTGGTGTGAGTGTGGATGTGGGTGTGTGTGAATCTGAAATCTGAGGATTTCTATGCATCAATCACTAAGGGCCCCTTTGGTAGAGTTTTCATCTCGAGGTATCGCGATGAAGGGAACTAGTGCAGAAAGGATGTCCATGAGTTGAATCATGGAGTTCTTACAAATCAACAGAACACAAAGACTGATTTGAAAACTAGAGCACACGACATTGTTTGCAGGATTAATTTGGTACATAACATTATAATTTTACAGAATTTGAAATAAGCGTGTGAAATTTTTGGTACATGTCATTGTGGCCAACATGTCAGTGAAATAAGCATGTGAATTATAGTAAGAAGAAATTTGCAAATGTTCTCTTGCTTTCTTTCACCGCCCGGTATGGATCTTGATAACGAGGAAAGCAGCCTTGTGCAGGAAGAGAGCACCATCAGACTCCACCCTGTAGCTAGGTTTGTCTTCCGCCCCAATGGCGTGGAGTGGAGTGGAGTAGAGTGGAGGAGTAATGCTGTAATGGGAAGGCGAAGCAGAGGTAGGAGATAGCCCCGACCCAAACCACTCAACAACCCGCCGAATCGCACCGACCTGCTTTCCCCGTTCGGATCTGAGTGTTGGAGTGGCCCTCTTCGCTGGCGGCGGCAGCGATGCGGCGGGTGGTGTGGCGCAAGGGCGCGGTGCGCCTGGTGCTCATGTCCGCCATCGCCTGGGCGATGCTCGTCCTTCTCGCCCTCGCCTTTCCCCTCTGGTCATGCAGCTCCTCCGTCCGCTTCCTCTCAGGTGCGTTTTGGCTCGGCCCACGCGGCTTCTCTCACTTCGCTTCCTCCATGCCTTGCGCTGGACATCGCCAGTGCCACACTATATAGCTGTAGGTGCGCGTTGCGCTCTACCATGGCTTCGTGCTTGCAGTGCCTTCCGAATCACTTGAATTCCACGATACTACTCCCACTACGCTGTAGCGCTGTATCATTAGTTGTCTTCTTGCTTGCGATCAGTTATAAACTTGGTAATACAACCCTATATAGCCTCTACGCCTTCTGTAAATCTCAAAAAAAAAAAGGAGAGAGAAAAAGAAGAAGAAGAAGAAGAAGAAGAAGTGACACAATGGTAGGAAACTATCTTCTTCAAATGCATGCTCCTGCTGACCTTAGCTAAATCCTGCTTCCAAGTAGTAGGTTATGTGCACTGCCCTATGTCCTTATCACTCAACAAAAGTTAGTCATGTGCAGTACATCAAGCCTCCAGCACTTATAACTCTATTAGCATGCTGAACTGGATCTCCCTCTTTATACTTGTTATAGTTTGATACTTCTTGCTCTTCCGTCAAGACTCTGTTGCAACCATTTTTATTATGCTGATGGAGTTGCTGTTCTTCTCATTCATTCAGCTCTTTGTAGAAAGGACAGTAATGTACTCAACGTATTGGACTCAATGGGACTCTCATCAAAACCACTCCACCGTAAGAGATTTTTCCCTTAACTCTTTCTCCGATGATAAATTCTGGTCATATTGTTGCCTAACATTATTTACTTCAATCCCTAAAAAACATTATTTACTTCAATCTGCAGGCTGCCCGATACCTGTTGTCGATGATCCGAATACTGTTGTCATTCCAGAGAGGACTCCCAACACAATCGTAAAGAAGTTATCATATATAACTGTTGACAAACAGGATAAAGATCCTTCACCACTGTTTGGAGGACGCCAAAACTGGAAACAGAGGGAGGAAAGTTTTAAACTGAATGCTACCATGAAGGTAGCTACTTGACTTTAACTATGTTACTCTTGGTGCTTGTTTTGTAAGCTATGATGGTTCAGTTGAATAGTGAGATTAGATTAGTGAAAAGACCAGCTACATTTTCTTTAGATCAGATTAGCTACATTTACTTTAATTTTCCAAGTGTTTTGGGCACATACTCTGTAATGTTAATGTAATCTGCACTTTGTTCATTGTCCAAAAGAAAAGTGCACATTTTTTATCCTTGTTTGGTAGCTTACTGCTAGTTTTTTTTTCATTATTTATCTGCAAATCTTAGGCTATCATAGTTCATTTTTAAGACACTGAAGTTTCTTACATGTGCTTGGCTGCTGCTATGTACTCAGGTGCACTGTGGATTTATGAAAAATGGTGGCGCGAATATGGATAGTTTTGATGTCAAGTACATAAAGAAATGCAAATTTGTGGTTGCCTCAGGTATATTTGATGGTTATGACATTCCCCATCAACCATCAAATATTAGCCTTCGCTCTCAGAAGTTGTTCTGCTTCCTGATGGTGGTAGATGAGGTTTCTCTTGATTTCATTGAAAAGAACACCGCTGTCAAGGTTGACAGTGCTGGAGGAAAATGGGTTGGTATATGGAGACTCGTAATATTACACAAACTCCCATTTGACGAGCCCAGAAGGAATGGAAAAATTCCAAAGATTTTGACACACAGACTGTTTCCTCAAGCTTGGTATAGCATTTGGATTGATGGGAAAATGGAGCTTATAGTTGATCCCCTGCTTATTCTAGAAAGGTTGGCTTTCTATCTGAAACCTTATATAAGCATCTATGGTGTGGGAAATCATAGTGTTGGTGATGATATGAAAATAAATTTTCTGCAGGTATCTGTGGCGTGGAAAATACACATTTGCAGTAGCTGCACATAAGCATCATAGGAGCATATATGAAGAGGGTGATGCAATCAAACGGCGGAAGAGGTATGCTCGGCCTTTGGTTGATCTTCAGATGAAGATGTATTATTACGAGGGGATGGAACCTTGGAGCCCAGAGAAAAAGGTGCCTAGCGGTGAGTGAAATCACAAGTATTTCATGTTGCTGAAGCCCATCAATCGTCACTTCTCTTAACACCAATTGTAACTTGCAGATGTGCCAGAGGGAGCTGTGCTGATTCGAGAGCACACGACAATGACTGATTTATTCAGCTGCCTCTGGTTCAATGAGGTTAATCTTTTCACACCTCGTGATCAGATCAGCTTTGGCTATGTGGTGCAGAAGCTTGGAGATGCTCTCAAATTTTTCATGTTCCCCAACTGCGAGTACAATTCGCTGTTCATTTTGCACAGACACACAAGGGAGCACTCTTCAAAAGTCGAATGGGCCAAAACAATCGATGAGATAGTGAAAAAGGGACTTAAAGAGAGTAGAGGAGGATTAGGGCTGTGGACTCCTTATCCTGCAGATCTCAGCACTGTTGAGCTCCCCACTGTAAAAAGAACTTCTGCTGCAGGCTAGGTTGGAAAAAAAAAAATGTCTGAACACTGATTTTTCGTCCTGGAATGGGATCCTGTATTTTTCTGTAGATTCTCTTGCAGCTGAAAGTAGGGGGGTGGCTATAGGTTACTGCTTGATTTTTTTCCTTGCAAGAAGGAAAAACAGATATAGCTAGAATTTTGTTGCTTCCGGTTCTATGCAAAATTCTGCGGCAAACCTGCATGAAAAAAGAACCGCAAGAGCCTTCATGTACTATCTTCATCCCAAAATATAAACATTTCTAGTTTTTGTCAGAGTAACTTCTTTAACTTTAACAGTTAATAATGAAAACTTATGATGTTTTATTGTTTATAAATTATATTGTTAGATTAATCATAAGACAAACTTTTATAATATGTAACTCTTTATATTAAAAATTATTTAGACCCCGTTTAGAACATATTTCTACGTCTCCTTTGTAATATTATTAGGTTCATCATGAAACAAACTTTTATAACATGTAACTCCTATTTCTACGTTTTTCTTTGTAAAATTATCGTGAGATTTTTGTGGAAGTTCTTGCATTCTAAATAGGGTTTTTTTAGATATTATTAGCAGAGTTAAAAATAATTTAACTTTAACCAAACCCAAAAATGTTTATAATTTTGAACGGAGTGAATAACTAACTGATTCACTTTGATGAGTATTATTCATATAGGATTTAATAACATAGGAATGATATAAATAGTTTTCTTTTTTGCTATAGAAGAATCCGTGTCCACGAGAACTAGAACGTACAAACGTATAGTGAAAGGATGTCAAAATGGCAATCACATTATCAGAAGCACTAGTAATTGATGCAATGCTTTGTAAATATATTTTTTTTTTACTTCTGAGGTGACAGTTCAAATAATCCCTCCTACATTCTGTGATCTACCAAAAGTTCACGGGCTCAGAAGAAAAGTGTAATCACAAGGACCAACTTGAGCGGAAGACAAGAGCAGGTGTAGATGTTCCCCCATCCAAATTGAACACAATACCAGGCTGCACGGCAGTCTTCTTGCCCAGGTGCAGATTCAGAAAACCCTCCACCTGAATCCGTTGTGGTTTGGCTTCAGTGCCTCTCCGCAAGCTCACGCCCCATCCTAGATCATCTTCTGGTGTATCTGATAGTGTGAGGGCCCATCTCAATGACCGATAATTTGACTTCTTGTTCACCTCAATCCAGGCTCCAATTCTGGAGTCCTCATCAACCTTTACTTCAAAGTCAATGCAACCTCCAGCAGTTGGTTTCCTTGGCCTAGGGATTAAACACGGTCCATACCAAGCAGCAGACACGGTCATTTTTATATCATCGGCCATCGGGTATGACATTTGCCCAGATCCTGTGAACACTCTGCTGGTTTCACAAACATTTCCTTGCATCCCAGCTCCTGAAATCAACTCAGCAAGAGAAGCAGCAAAGTCCTTTGATCTCAGTATCAGGCCAGCACCATATTTGTGACTTTTAGTCAGTAAAGGTGGCCTCAGCGAAGACCTCAAGCTGGCCAGCCAATGTTCCTGTCAAACAAACTATTACCTTATACATTAGCAGGTAAATGGATATGTTGAAGAACCAGCGCTGGTCTGAAGAAAAATTACCTCTTGGAGATTCAGATCAGTTGAAAAATCATCACATCTTGCTCCCACTGGTACAGCAGCAACAGAAAATGAGTCACTGATATTCGACAGGTACATCACCTTTGACAACACAAGAGGGCTCCCAATATGATCGTCGTCTTGAAACATGTATCTATGATCAGTAACAAGCTCTGCAAACAGGGAATCCTTCTTTCGAATGGTGGTCTGAAACACAAACAGTGAACTAATAACAGTCTCTGCTTCTAAGCTATCTCTTGCGACTGATCCAGCGACACCGATAATGCCCTTGACCTGAGTGCTTTCTTCTGCAAACGGACCAGTTTTGGTGGCTTTGAACAGTGACAGCACCTTTTCAACTTTCGCTTGTCTCTCCCTCAATTGCATTATGTCATGAAATGCTTCTCGCTGCAACCGCTTCAAGATATCTATCTGAAGGGGGATGGAACAAAAGGCAGATATATTAGAGGCAGCAAAAAACTGCCACTAAGCATACACGAAAGAAAAAAAAAATGACATTCACACTAGACTGTTACAGTTGATAGTATTTCTGTTACAGGGAGAAAATCAGTAAGAGCACATGAAATTACACTTTCAGAACAACTAAAGACAGCAAGAAACTGCATTGGCACGCCTAATGCCTGCCATGGATGTAAGTATCCAGTATGCTCCTTCTGCATGTCCTGCTGGAATCAACCATGAGGAGAGCATTGAAAAAAGCTTTTGTAATGGAGTTATGACATGAAGCATGGCTGCATGGATCCTAAGTTTACACTGATTCAAAAACAGCCCGCTTGCACATTTAAAATGAATATTCGACATGCATCCTCAAGCGCCGCAGCGCGTCGAATCCCATCCCCTAGGAGTTGGTCGGGGCATTGTTTCGAGTAGAGAGGAGGGGGTGGGCGGATGCGCTTACAGGGTTGGGGCCGGGGTGCGGCGGCGGAGAGCGGTGGAACGAGAGGAAGAAGCGCTTGGCGGAGTCGGTGATGCCGGCGACCCGGTCCAACGCGCACGCCCAGGCGGCCTCCATTATTCCTCGCTCGCCTTCTCCGCAACCAAGCGGCAGCAGCAAACGGGGACGAGATTGAAGGGTGGAATGGTGGATGCGTCTTGGAGGTTCTTCCTCCTGGCGTTCTTTTTTTTTTCTTCGACCGTTGGATCTGATTAGCCATTTGTTGTGTTTGTTTCGATGTTTTCCTCCCTCCCTTCACTTTGTTTCATAATAGTCCTGACTCTGTTCTAAAATAAAAGTATTTTTATATTTGAATAAAATTAATTTTTTTTAATTTTTACTAATAATATTTAAAAAAATTACACGTAAAAATATTTTTTTATAAAAACATATTTTATAATGAATTAAAAAATATAATTTTTATATAATAAAATATTATTAGTTATACATTATTAATCGTTAAAATAATAAAAATTTAACTTTAACTAAACTTAAAAATACTTATATTTTAAAACGAATAGAGTAAATGTCAAATTTTGTTCCATAACAGATGTTATTCTTAATACACCTCTCTTCTCGATACTTCTCGATACATATATTTACGTATCTCCTTACATCATCATATATATTTTTTCACTTTCCATTAATTTCCATGTCAAAGCTAGAATGCCAATTAAAAGTCAACAGAGTAATTAACAACCAGCAGCTCGCAGTGAATTATAAATAATCAATCGCTCCGGTCGAACAAGGAGTTACTACTAGAGATGATTTCAAGTTGGACATGGCACGCAATGCAGTACAACCAGATTACATTTCCATTACACCCTCAAGCTGTGCAAGATTTCATTTCTCAAGGAACAACAACAGCACTCCACCTTATTTAATCTCATACTTGCTTCTGAAAATAGGTGCTAAATCAGAAATAGGGTTCATATACAGAGGCTTTTCGATTGCGAAACTCAAATAATCAAGTGTTTTTTGGGTTTTCAACGGGCACTGACGAGGAAAGGGTGCTGACAGACGCCGCATTCGATCGTTTCTGAACCCGAAGCTGGAACTTGCACCTGCACGAAGGTTAATTTGTGCTCTGTCAATGCTTCATACGGGACATTGCTCAACGAAAGGGAGATGCTGCAGTAACAGACCTGAAGATGGACCGTGCAAATGGGGCAGGCAACCTCTCTCATTCGCTTGCCAGATCCATCAGAAGACCGTGTCCCTATCAAGAAGTGAAATAAGTATATCTCTAAATGGCACCACGCAGAGCAAACCTGGTATGGGCTGCAGAGACGGATACTAACCTGAAGATGACCTCTTATTTATATCCATAGCTTCCTGTGTAAAACCATAATTTATTTCGAGTAAGGGTATTTGTTTCATATAAATAAAGTAGCATAGGTATTATGAATTAATCCCCATTCTTCACCTTTATTAGAGGAAAAGAGAGAAACAACAATAATCTATACAAACAAACATTAGGTGATGCCTGCTTCCACTTGTCACCGACTACCAGGGCAACTGGCTTCCATAACTAAGATGGAAAATGGATACAAGGTGTCAAGGTCCAACCTAAATCAACACACAGTACATCTACCATCTATCCATCAAACCCACCGACTCAAGTAGATTCATTTCTTCTCTATAGACACGACAGGATAGAACTTGTGACCTCGAGGATGCAGAGGAATTTGAACTCATTAGCAAGTTTCAGTAGAACTGTACAAGACAATCCAAAAGAAAAAGGAGCTAACTTACTTGAAGTTTTTTGGCAAGATCATCATGACTGTGAACAACAGGCCTATTTGCTGCTTCCCTTGCATTGTTTAGTCTCTGGGTAACTTCAGCCTGTGAAAACAGGTGTGGTACAGAAATCAGTACCCCACTCATTGAGAAGCATATCTTCAGCTTGTTCATAAATTAAGAACAGTTCTGGTTTGTATCATTACCAATCTATCATAAAAAAAATAAATGAAATAATAGAATATAATTTGTAATCATGGTGATACAACAACAACAACAATAATCATGGCGATAAAAGGATAAAAATTATGTACCATGCATCTGTCACAAACTCGAACCGGTTGAGCATCAGAATCTGAAGTTAGAGGAGTCCTTCCTTGGGTGCACTTATCACAGAAAATGTCACCACAATTTCGGCAGTGATGCTGAAACATAGATGTTTGTGGTTTTAAAATATCGATATGTTGGTGACATGAGCAGATCAATAATAATTGTTCTTACCCTGCGATTAAAAGCACTGAAATCTGCTCCACAAGCTGTGCATTTACTGACAGCTTCATCTGGGACCTAACAGAAAATTTGGAAATAGAAATGATGAATCAGAATGAAGGCAATAGTATGCCACAAAGGTCCATTTAATCATTTATAATACTCTCAAACAGAAGAAATAGTGCAATATGCAGATCCAAAGGAACTATCAACTCAATAGCCCAATCATGAACCATACAATCACAATGGCAAATATCCAAACTAGCATTCATGTACTCAAATAAGAATTGTTAATAAATGTAACATAAAACTGAGCACAAGCCAAAAAAAAAAGGGGGGGTTTGACTCTGAGTTAGTGTGCCTTTGGTTGGCAAGCTTTTGGTTTTTGGCTTTTGCAAAAGCCAAAAGCCCAACCAAAGAGGTGAACTTTTGCAAAAGCTCTTCTCAGGAAGTAGCTTTCTCTTAGTTCAAAAGTAAAAGCAGGTCTGCACTTGCTTTTGCCGGCTGTGGGCGCCGGTTAATATATAAAAATAATTATAAAATTATAATTATATTAAATAATTAAAATTATATAATGTAAGTATAATTACATTACATAAATGTAATTATATTATATAATTATAATGATATTATATATAAATATAATTATATTATGCAACTATAATTATTCAATGTAATTTATAATCATATTATATAATTACAATTAATTATAACTATATTATAATAAGTAATATAAGTATATCTATATTATAATTATATATAATCATAATTATATAATATAATTATAAATATGTAATATAATTATAATTACATTACATAATTATAACTATATTATAATTATATTAAATAATTGTAATTATATAATTTAATTATAATTATATATTACTATAGTTACAATTATGTAATATATAATTTTATATAATTAAAATTATGTAATATAACTATAATTATAATACCCTATATATTTTCTTGCAGTTTCACAACCTCACAGCTGCTTTCAACCAAACGACTTTGAGCTTTCTCACAACTCATATTCTACCGCAGCTTTTCACAGCTCACAGCTCACAGCAGCTTTTTCACAGCTCACAGCTCAACCAAACACACCCTTACTATTTATTAATAGTAGCACTATTACGTAAAAAAGGGGTAAAGTTATATTTATTTGGCCTTTATCTGCCTAAGCAACTGATATTCCACAAAACAACATTTAAAGAGTACTGGTACGTGATTACCCAGTGATCTTTCTCCTCATTCATAGGCTTCATTAAGTTCCTCCAATCAAGGAAATTTTTCTTCCTCTCAGTCTGCTGTTCTGCAGGCTTCACTACATCAGCTGTCATTCTACTTCTTGAAATGCTGCTTGCACCCATCTCTTTGAACTGCAATCCAAAAAAACTGATAGCTGTCAATCATTTTTGGCAAGTCATGTACACTGAAAACGAATTATACAGAGGTAATGGATGGACAAAAGATGGCAAACCTGCACAGTTGCAGCTGTAACAGTGTCCAAAATGGTGTTTGTTGTATAGCTATTTGACTTCAACCTTATTCTTCTTGCTTCAACATCAACTGAGCTCTTGGACCAAAAGGCAAAAATAGAAGAATCCAATACCTGATAAAGAGGCCACAAGACTGGTTAGAGAAATGCTACTAATATAACAAGCTACCCTTTCCAGATGCAACAAGAACAACACTACTTACATCCCATCTAGTTACAGTTTCAAGTGGGTAGATTCTTAATGTCCTGCTAGTGCTGGGATCTAGCATCCGAATTCCATCCAAACCAACCTGCAGTGGCATAACCAGAGAAATAGTGGTTAATTGTTACACCTGGAGCATGCCAAACGTTAATGCACTAAGAACAAGAGCAAATCGCTATTCACATCACCTCGTTCAACAGTGCAATACAAAAGTTCACATATTTGTGAAAATAATCTCTTAGTAAGTTGAAATACGTGACAAAAAAGACCCAGTTACTTTTCTCTTATGTGTTCAGTTCCAGTTGCATAAAAGTTCAGAACCATATTTTAATAGATCGATTGCAGGTCCCTTTACACAACTATTCACTATGTAATGAAATGCAAAACTATTTTTCTGTAGCCACTTAACCATTTGATTTCAAATATTCTAACATTTTGAATGCACATTTCGATAATTCAATTTTTTTTTTTTTGAAACAGCAGATATTCAAATCTTAATCTGCTTGTACCTGGGTTCAACAGATTGCTATCTATGGGCTCAATAGTTTATAGTCTCCACCCAAGGACTCAGTAACATCACCTAAACTCCTACTGCGTTTGAAATACTCCCTCTGCTGTTGCTCAATACTTCCATGTGCAGCACAATTTCAAAATAATCTAATCTCAGCTCTGAACAAGCGATGCTAAACTCTCAAATCCTATAATAGCAAGCAGTGCATTTGCACGTTTGATTGTATCCGTCCTTGGAATGAACTAGATTCAGGGTTCAGATTTGATAAAAAAGTAGCAACTTTGGTGCAAACAAACTATACCTGGCAGAGTACATCCATGGGGCTCCCCGCACCCTCCGGCAGCAGCTTAACTCGGAACTTCTGCACCCCACCTCTGACGTCCTCCGTGGTCTCCGCCTTGGGCACGGCCCTCACTACCTTGGGGCTCGCCGCACTACCCCTCTCCGTGGCCGATCCAATCGATCTCCCATAGTCATCGAACAGCGCGGACGCAGAGCCCGATCCCGACGTCGGCGCGGTCCCCCTGGCGCCATACGGCTCGGGCGCCTGACCGCCGTCGTACGCGTACACCCCCTCGTCTGACCAGCCGCCCCCGGCCGGCTTGGGTGGGTACAGCTCGTGGCCGTACCCAGAGCCAGAGCCGGATCCGTAGCCGAAGCTCCCCGCTCGATCCAGCGACGGGTACGGCGAGGGCACCGGGTTGTGGGGTGAAGGCGGGAGAGGCGCTGGCTCGAAGGGGTAGTAAGGCTGCGGGGTCGGGGGCGCGGCGGCAGCGGGAGGCGCTGGCTCGTAGGGGTAGTAAGGCTGAGGGGTCGGGGGCGCGGCAGCAGCGGAAGGCTTGTAGTTGGGGACGTCGGCGGGCGGGTAAGCGGGGTAGGAGGCGGTGGGGGCGAAGTCGGCGGGGTAGGAAGAGTACGGCGGCGCGGAAGCTGGCGCGGGCACCGATGGGTAGGATGGAGGAGGCGGCGCGGCTGCCGCGGGAGTGGGGTAAGGGGAGTAGTAGGGGGAGTGATCCCCCGCCCCGGAGGGATGCATCGCAGGCGAGAGGAGTGGTCGGATCGGGGACTGGTGAGGTGGGTAAGCAGGTCAAGGTCACATGGAGCGGATGTGGAAGGCGAGTGGAGAGCCAGAGAAGACGATGGGCGGGTGGCGTGTTTTTCGCGAAATAGACCTTGATTTCTGTTGTATTTTGAGCTAAGGCCCCTGCCTTTTGTTAAAAAGCAGTTACTGCTCCCAATGATGATTGTCTTCTTGCCTTCAGCAACTGTTTTTAATTTGTTATTGTTAGAATAATAAATCTGCTTAGTTTATTTTTAATCTGATTCAGGCATTTTGTGTCTTTCTTAATCAGCTGAAGCTTCATCTGGAATGATCATTTCGGATTTGGCTTGGCTTTGCAGTGAGTGATCAAAGATCAGATAATCATTATTCAACCTTTCAGAACAGAAAGATTAGAGCTTTGTGTCAGAGCAAAGTAAAATTTATGTTCTGGAAGCAGATCACCTTAATTATATTGGAAGGGGCAAAAAAAAACAAGATTTTCCCACATCATACTACAGGGCAAAAAGAAGAGCAAATTTCAGAAAACACCAAATTTTAGCACTGGTGTAACACAAAACCACATGTTTTACATTTTTTTTTCATTAAACCACATGATTTAGGAGCCAAATAACATAGAACCACATATTTTACAGATTCTCTATTGACTGACGTGAAAGGCCTGCAGGTAGGAGCTGACGTGGCTGCCCAAATCGAATGACGTGGAAAACGCACACAATTGATTGTGGCTGTCTTCTCTTGGGGATGGATTTATCTTTTTTTTTTTTCTCATCCTGCCGTAGAAGAGTTCCCAGGCTTGACGGAGAGACCATGACATCTACTAAAAGTGCTCAAGAATGCTCATTGGAGGAACGCACTGATTCGATGTTTATTTAGTTCATAAAATCTGTATATATGTGATTGTGTATTGTATGATATGAAGCCAAAGAAGCTTGAAAAATGAGGAAATGGCAAAGAAGCTTGAAAAATGAGGAAATTTGTATATATGCTGATTGGAGGAACGCACTGATATGAAGCCAAAGAAGCTTGAAACTATTCAATAAAGGCTGGACATTAGACTAAAGCAACCAGCTGTCTTGCACGAGGTTTATGAGCAAGTATACCAAAATATTACAAAAACGAACCGAACAAGGTCCTGCCCTTATGTTGCACCTCCACTGCTACTACCACCTGCGTCCAACCATTGCATAATATTTGCCACCCCTCTTCCTCTCCTCCTTCCCCTTCCTCTACCTCCACCTCTCCTTGATGTCATTTTGGATGCTCTCTCTGCAGCAAAAGAATTTTCAGGTACATATGTAGCGAAGTCGCCTTGCTGGCTCGACTCTTTTGGCATTGATCTATTGCTCTGCAACAAAGTTGACTGAATTAATTACAATTAATATGCATGTGTCAGGAATATACAGGCAGAGCTAATTACTTTATGCTTTCTCTTTCTGATCTTCAAATCTGGCCTAAGTGGTATGGCGCAAGTGGTATACTTGTGTCCTTTCTTTCTGCAGTTCGAACATGTTATAGTTGTGCTCCTCACTCTCTCACTATTCTGTGGAATCTCATCCACACCTTTCCTCCTATTCTTCTTTGGCTTTCCAGGATGCTTAAAGAACTTGGGAGGATCTATATCTGGTGCATCAGTCCTAACCCAATCATGTTCTCCCGGCACAGGATATATGGGGTGCTGATAAGGTTTCATATAAGCTGGTTTTTTGAAGTAATTGTTCACAAAATCCTCTGGATGCTGCTTTGACTTGTAAATGCCTGCGACAGCATGCTTACAAGGTATTCCTGTTAAATCACATTTAAAGCACCCACATGTCCTGCTCTCCAAATTCACAGCATAAGTAGTTTCTCCACAACTCACTTGCCAAATTCACATCTCTGCACAGATAGGCCTACAATACCTTGAATTTTTTTTCTCCAACTCAAGCTTTTCAGCATAATGAGTGTGATTTCCCACTCTGCTGTCTGAGCACCTTCCCTCTTTGAGCAAATCTTGCCCATCAGCTTGGTTGTAATGGAGGTAAGCATTGTTACCAAAGGCTTGTCCCTAAATGCAATAATATAATTATTAAACACCTCACTGAGGTTATTAACAACCAAATCAGTTTTGCAGTTTGTATCAAAGGCATGACGTGCCCAGTACTTTGTGGAAATGTCATGGAGCCATTTCCATGCACCCTCATTCTCCTTTTTTAGTGCTGCCATTGCAAAATTGAACTCACTCTTGGTGAAAGCATATACAGCTTGATCCATCAACATTTTAAGATCTCCACCTCTATACCCAGCGGTACAAAAATTTTGATATATATGTCTTTTGCATAATCTTTCTCCACATCCAGGGAACACCTCACTAATGGCACTGAGAAGGCCCTTTTGCCTATCTGACATGATGGTCCAACCTCCAACTTCCTCACCCTCTCCATCGAGTGCATACTTCAACTCCTGTAAAAACCACATCCAATTGTCAAGATCTTCTTTGCCAACTACACCAAACGCCAGTGGGTACAGATTGTTGTTGCCATCCCTAACAGTGGCAGCTAGCACTTGGGCGCCATTTGTGAGCTTGATAAAGCAGCCATCAACACCTACAATGTGAAAATTATTGTAAATAGATATCAAATGCAAATAAAAGAAGACATGAAGATTTAATCAGATTCAGTTAGTAAGTAAAGTTAATCTAGGCACTAACCTATAAGGGTTTGCATCCATGCTTAAATCCTTCAATTTGAGCGTGTAAAGACATGAAAAGACCATAAAACCTTGGGTTTTTCCCAGGTTGTGGGGATCCTCTATAGTAGACACAATGCATCTGCTCCCTAAATTTGTGTTTATCACAGTTTGCAAGTAATCTTTAACCCTTAAGTATTCCTCTTTATGATTTTCAAGAACCTTCTCAGCTGCCTTGCTTCTAGCTCTGTAAGCCATCATTTTGCTTATGTCAACACCATAAGTTCGCATTGCCGAATCCATCATTGCATTCACCTTCCAATTTAGGTCACTCCTTATATCATTCTCATATACCTTACTAAGCCATGTACTGTTGACTCTTGTGCTCTCTCTGGTAGTCCCACGCGTGTGAGGATCAATCACCTTCTTTATTTGCACTGTGTGCTCCTCTGCAATCTGTGATGCATACAAGTAAAATGGGCATGCCTTATTTTCACAAGCAACTATCACTTTGTCCGCATCATTTTTTATATACCTGTAATTTCTACTCTACACTATATGATAGCTCTTAAGAGCTCTTCTGTACTGATGCATATCTTTGAAATACATTGACTTGACCAGTTGATTGTAATCTAATATCTTGTCCTCATCAAACCATACTCTGTCAGCAGTAAGCCTTTTAGGCCTACTCCTACGCCTTTTTGGTGCTTTGCGAGATTCATTTCCTTCTTCGTAGCAGTCATCATCACTTGAGCACAATGCTTTCTCATCATCAAATGGATGGTCAGAAATTTCTTGAAAAATAACATCATCAAAACTAGCAGTAGTTCCTTCACTATCTACTGATTTCAGGTTGCTGGAGCTAGACTTGTCTATTGGAACCATGAGCTTCTTTCCCTTGCTATCCTCTGTTGTGCATATATCAACAGGATCTTTGGTTAGAAATAAATCTTCAATATCTATGTCGCCCTCGCAGTGATCATCCATATCCAAATATGCCACTTCATCTTCAGACTCATCAGAGCTTGATGGAATATTTTCTTTACTAATTATCTCAATAAGACCAACATCATCTATCTCAGCGATGCTTTTGGCCTTCACAATGGAGTCTGCATTTATGTTTAAATCCATTTTTTATCACATACAAGTTTACAGCCTTGGTAGGTTCATACTCTTTAACCATTTCTATGACCTGCCCATCAGATTTAATTAGCACCATGATTTTCGATCCATTGTCCTCTTTCTTGTTGTAATACAAGCAGTCTGATAAAGAGAACCCAAATGAGATGATGTCTACCAAATTAAAATAACAGATCAGATCTTTGTCCATCTTTTTTGCAATAAAAGTTCTACCATCAACAGCACCATCACAACACACATTAAGAGTCCACTCTTCGTTAAACAACCTGCACTAAAAAATCCATAAATAATTGTTATTTGAACCAATAACTTTTATCTATGACTAACATGAAACAAAATTTTATCTGAACCAATAATTGCATCTTGCCAAATCCTTTTCCCTAATACCAAACATGAAACAAAATTTTGATTCCAACCAAAATTTATCATTAATACGAAATCTCGGCAAAATTTCCTCAAATAATGCCACATTGCAACAGCACGTAGGGTAAAAAGCAGGGGAAATGGAGAAAATCGCACACAGTGGTAGAGAAGTAATGTGCTTACATGCTACTGGATCTAGAACCCACGTCAATTGTTGATACGTTGGTCCCTTCAGCCGATCGTCTGCCACGTTCATCAAGCCCTCCGCGGTCGTCGCGACAGTTTCCCGCCTGTTCGCCTTCCATTTGCCCCATGTGAAATGATGCGGCTGCTTGACAAGGCTATATTACCCTAGTCCATGTCAGCAATTATACGTGGCCTTGCCACCACTTAGCAGCCACATCACCTCCCGTTTGCAGGCCTTACATGTTCGTCATGTAAAATACGTGGTTATACGTTATTTGGCTCCTAGAATATGTGGTTTAATGAAAAAAAAAATGTAAAACCTGTGTTTTTGTGTTACACCGGTGCTAAAACCCGGTGTTTTCTGAAATTTGCTCCAAAAAGAAATGAGCTGAGATAATGCAGATCGAGGTCTTTGCTAAGTTCAGTAGAAGGTTCAAGAAGGGTGTTAAGTCTTGTCATCCCAATCTGGTTTAGATACTCCTATCCTCCAATTATCAGGTGCTCTGTTGCGGTGGAAGATCGCATGCAGTCTACGGCATGCATGCAACTTGGCTTTTGGTTAATTGCGGGCGGCAGCAGCTAGACGGTTAATCGTCGTCGATCTCATTATCTAGAAAGAGAAGCTAATGAGGCTGGATTAATGGAGCGGCGGCGGCTGCTCTGCTACGGTCGATCATCAGTCACGTGATAACGAGCTAATCCATCGGTCAGCAGCAGCAGCATCAGAGCCACGGTTGCGTGAGCTTGCGGTGGTTGCCTTCCGTGCTGGACGAAGTAGGCACCACAACCACCCACACCACGCGGAGTAGAACGAAGCAGCTCATGAAGAAACACGGAGGATTACTGCTAATCTGAATGGAGCCAGCAGTCACAGAAAATGCAAGTGATATCGACTCATCACGAGCTCACCGGCGACCAGGAGGAGGACGCCCGCCAATCTGAGAAGAAACTGGCGCGTTAGCTGCTATAGTAACTGTGATACAATAGGAACAGAGTGGATGAATCTTCGATCGTGTGACTGTGTCCCCATGCAAAATTGTTAGGTGCACATTGCTAATGTGCATGTTATGTTCCTCATTTCATCCTCTCATGCATGATTTAGCTAGCTAGGTTCACATACTATAATAATCTTCCAAATAAAATATTATTGATCCCCATCCAACTACATAAAAATGGGCATGGACACCACTTTGTTCCAGTGCTAGTCTAAAAATATACAGATATGCACGAAATGTTTGCTCTCATATATCCATATCAATTTTCTAGCGATAAGGTATACACCAGATAAACATGAGCACAACCACGCAATTTTGATTTTCCTTTTTGAGGCTACAAGTTAGAACATTGTATATAGATTGCACCGTATTGCGTCCACTCAACCAACACATATGGTTTGTATGTATATATGTTATTTCGTTTCCTAACCGCCATATCCATCCACGCATTGGATGGACTACGAGCTTATTTGCACGCTATATCACCTCCGATGACATGTGAATTGCTCAGAATATATCGACATTGTGCTTCTCAAGCGACGCAATAGCGCCATACCAGCCACATATGATGAAACGGTTGTGTGCTCTCGTGTCCATTGTGTCGTGTTGCTCTATCTTTTTCCATGAGTGTCTGTTCCAGAAAGAAGCCAGCTCTCTGTCTTGGTGGTGGCTTGTGGGTTTTGTTTCTTGCCTTGCAAGAGCTTCTCTTTCTCTCTCATAGCATCCACAGGACCCTATATAAGGAGAAGACCACGAAGTCATATGAAATTTCCAAAGATCCATAAACAAATCACCTCCGAGGTGCATAAACAAATACAGTTGCTGTTATCGTGAGCTATGTTAGATTGAGAAGTTTTACTGATACAACAAGAGAAATTAAGAGAGTGATCGAGAATTCTGTTTATGCAAGTTAAATGAAGTCGTCTCCTGCACCTTCATCGGCTAATAGATCCATTTTCTATCTCGGAACTCGTAAGTTTCCTGCCAATCTTATGGAGTAGCTCTATCAGCTATATTGTTCGATGCAGCCAGGAGTATTGCTAGTAGTTTCCTTTATTTACCAACATCTACTCCTATTTATGTCTGTTAATTAAATGTTTTGTCTTGATGGGTATGTCGATGTTTTTGTTGATAAGCTTGATCGTTTTATGATGTTTACATCAGTCAATGAACTCGTCATTTGCTACTGCATTCGTCTTGTGCCCATTAATCCTTTTTGCTACCTATAGCTGATTGCTTCTACTTGCATGTCAAGCAACGACATTCTTTAACCAAAAAAAAAAAAAGTCCTAGAACCATTTCTTGACGTTTTCTAGCTCATGCTCCACAATAATGCTGCTTTGCTTGCCTTCCTTGTGTTATTGGTTACTTGCTTTGTCTGATGATCTCACGCTCCAACTCGAACTCGATGCAGCAGATACCATGGAGAGGAGCAATTCCACCCCGTCGAGCACCCCGGCGCGGGTGCCGCCGCGCAGCCCTCTGAACGTCGACGAGGAGTACGACCGCGCCTTCAAGTCCAAATCTTTCCTCGACCTGTGGTCGAACGCGCACCACCACCTGAGGAACACCTTCCCCTCCTTCAAGCGTTCCTCCTCCTCCTCCCGGTCCAGCTTCAAAGGACCCTGTCACGATGATCGCGAAGACAGTGACCACGAGGACGTCGCGGTGCAACTGGAGCAGTCGTGCTCCTACACCGTTCTCGACGACTTCGTTCTAGAACCGAGCCCGGAGGTGCTCGCACGGGGCCGGGGCAGTCGCCTGCGCCGAAGGCGTAGGCGCCGCGTGGTCTCGCTGCTGATTGAGTACTTCGACGTGACGCAGGAGGCCTCCGAGGCGTGCTCTGAGCTGCTCGCCTCCATCGGCGCGGCGCGGCGGCACCATCTCACCCTCCGCCGGCTGCTCTGCCGGATGGTGAACGGCGATAGCTCTGTCGCGAGGAACGCGCTTGCGGAGCACGTCCGTCTCGACAATCCGCTATCGTGGGGCACCCTCTCCGGCTTCCACGACGTGCACGAGCGGTGCGGTCCGCTCGCCACGCGTCTGGGCGCGGCGCGACGCCGGCTCCGGAGGCTCGGGCGCGCGGTGCGCGTCGTGCGGGGCACGGCCGGGGCCGCACTCGTCGCCGCGAGCGCGGCCGCCATCGTCGCGGCAGTTGTGTTCGCCGCGCACGCCGTGGTGGG
>BCLF01000068.1:1310365-1412019 GCA_001602275.1 Zoysia japonica | reverse complement strand
TGGGCGCCAGCCCCGCGACCGCCGTGCGGTAGGCCGCCGGGAAGGTGAGCGAGCGGCACTACGCGCGCGCGGAGGCCACGGTGGACGCGGCGGCGCGGGGCGCGTACATCGTCGGGCGGGACATGGACACACTGAGCCGCATGGTGCGGCGCGCGCACGACGAGCTGGAGCACGGGCGCGACGTGGCGCACATCGCGGTGCGCGGGCACGGGGAGCTGCCGTTGCTGCAGGAGGTGGCGAGGGAGGAGGCGGAGTGCGAGGCAGACCTGAAGGAGCAGCTGGAGGAGCTGGAGGAGCACGTCTGCCTCTGCCTCATCACCATCAACCGGAGCAGGAGGATGGTGGGGCACGAGATGACCCGTGGCCTGCCGGATCTGAACAAGACACCGTCGGAAAATTAATTGCATGCATTCAGAACGAAGAAGAAGCGAGTAGCATTTGGTGGTCGATTGATATGTTAGCTATTTGTTCATATGATTGATTATAGAGCTATTTGTTCATGTGATTAACTATAGACTAGGATGCGAAGAACAACTGAGTGGTTTGCGTGTATATTTTGTATGTACAGTAGTGAAGCAGTACGCGGAAATTTTCGTGGACAATAATATAGGATTGAGATTTTAGTTGACTAATTAATTGACAGAATGGCAAATAAGCAATATTCAGTAACCTCGATCTGCTTCGCGGTTGCGTTGCCGGAATCGAATCGATGAGCAGCAAAAAGAGCATTAGACGCTGGTGGAAGAAGATTGAAGCCGAGGAAAAGCTTGTTGATGAACATGAACCCAAAAGCCAAAAGCATGGCGTGGGCGGGCAGCTAAACTGAACTGAAGCGAAGCATGCACGCCACTGCCGACCAGCCACTGAACTCAAGCCAGTACTAGAACTGCAGCTTAGTCGCGCACGCCTGCCCGAACGTCCAGGACGGCGGCACCACGTCGGCGAAGACGACGGTCTGTCTGTCCGTCGTCGGTGGTGACCTGGAACGAGTTCCTGGACATGGGCAGCCACGTTGTGTTAGATAGAAAGGTTAGATGCATGTGTATTTACCTTACCATATTGTGCCAAAGCCAAGAGATCTAGATTGTCTATGTATAGGAATAGATCATCTATGTATAGAAGGTTTATATTTAGAAAAGATCTCTTGGCTTAGCCCTCAAGTTGTAACGCCTATATGTAACTGTCACATGCGAGGCTATTCTGCATTCAATCAACACGCAACCATCGCACGACCCAGATAGGGCGTCGGTGTTCTCCTCCGCTCCTCTGAATTTTGACATGGTAATCAGAGCCATCGCTTTTGAGTAGATTGCATCTCCTCTCCGCAACTACAATGGCGTCATCATCTGCTTCCTCCAATCCTCTCCTCGCCCAGCCCGTCACGGAAAAGCTTAGCAAGAACAATCACGCCCTGTGGAAGGCACAGGTGCGTGCTGCGATCCGTGGTGCTCGTCTTCAGGGGTACCTCACGGGTGCCACCCCTATACCTGCGGCGGAGCTTGTGCAGAAGGGCGCTGATGGGAAGGAAGTGAGGGTTCCCAATCCGGCGCGCGAAGACTGGGAGGCCACGGACCAACAGGTCCTTAGCAACCTCCTCGCGTCAGTCACCAAGGATGTCCTCACGCAGGTGGCCACCAGCGCCACCGCGGCGGACGCCTGGAAGATCATTGAAGACATGTTCGCGTCACAGACGCGAGCGCGATCCGTAAACATGCGGATTGCTCTGGCAACGACCAAGAAGGAGAATTCGTCCGTTGCCGAGTACTTTGCCAAGATGAAGGCTCTTGGCGACGACATGGCGGCTGCAGGACGGCCCCTAGAAGATGAAGAACTGGTGGAGTACATCATCACCGGCTTGGGCGAAGATTTCTCGCCCATCGTCTCTGCTCTATGCGCTAGAGTGGAACCCATCTCCGTTGGTGAGCTTTATTCACAACTTCTCAATTTTGAAACTAGAATGGACTTGATCTATGGAGGCAGCCCTGGGTCTGGATCGGCAAACTCGGCATCTCGTGGTCGTGGCTCGTGGCGCGGGAAGAACCAGGCGCGTGGGAGAGGCCCCTCGCGTGGGGGCGCGCAGTCTGGCCGCGGCGGGTCCAGTCGCGGGCCTCCTGCAGGAGGTCATGGCTCCCACAACAACAACAACAACAACAACTCCCGCGGCTTCTACAACAACAATAGTCACGGGACATCTGGTGGTGCGCCCGATTCAGATGACAACAGGTGCCAGGTGTGCTTCAAGAAGAATCACTCAGCCGCTGAATGCTGGCACAGGTTCGATGAGAACTTTGTGCCAGATCAGCGTCTTGTTGCAGCAGCTACAAACTCGTATGGCATGGACACCAACTGGTACACTGATACCGGTGCTACGGATCATGTGACAAGCAATCTCGAGCAGCTGTCTCTCAAGAAAAAGTATCATGGCGGTGATCAGATCCACACAGCTAGTGGAACAGGTATGAACATTAGTCACATTGGTTGTACTACAGTTCGTACCCCCACTCGTAACATACAATTAAATGATGTTCTTTACGTTACACAAGCCAAGAAAAATCTTGTTTCAGTTCATCGTCTTACCGCTGACAACTCTGTCTTTATAGAATTTCACCCTGATTTCTTTCTGATTAAGGATCAGGAAACGAAGAATACGCTCCTTATAGGAAGGTGTCACAGGGGTCTCTATCCTTTACCTGCGCCAACAATAAAGCAAGCCTACAACTCCAACAGATTGCCCCTGTCTCGATGGCATAGTAGGCTGGGTCATCCATCTTCGTTAATTGTTAAGCAAGTTGTCAGTAATAATAGTCTCCCATATATCGATGAGTCGTTGAGTCAGTCAGTTTGTGATGCTTGTCAGGAAGGGAAGAGCCATCAGTTGCCCTATCCCAAGTCTTCTAGTATTTCCAAGTCTCCTTTAGAACTTGTGTTCTCTGATGTCTGGGGTCATGCACCAGAATCAGTTGGTCGAAAACGATATTATGTTAGTTTCATTGATGATTTTAGCAAGTTCACCTGGATTTACTTTCTTAAGCACAAGTCTGAAGTATTTCAAAAATTTCAAGAGTTTCAAACTCATGTTGAACGCTTGTTTGATCGTAAGATTCTTGCCATGCAAACTGACTGGGGAGGCGAATATCAGACACTTAATTCCTTTTTTAATAAAGCTGGCATCGTTCATCTTGTTTCTTGCCCACACGCTCATCAGCAAAATGGGTCAGCTGAGAGAAAACACCGTCACATAGTTGAAGTCGGTCTCTCTCTCTTATCTCATGCGGCTATGCCCCTAAAATTTTGGGATGAAGCCTTCCAAACAGCAGTTTATCTCATCAATCGTGTACCCAGCAAAACGATTGGTCATGCTACGCCTCTAGAGCGTCTCTTTAATCAAAAACCAGATTACTCCTCGATGAAAGTTTTTGGATGTGCTTGTTGGCCTCATCTTCGCCCCTATAATAAGCACAAACTAGAATTTCGATCCAAAAGATGTGTCTTTCTTGGTTATAGCACCTTGCACAAAGGCTACAAGTGCCTTGATGTCTCCACTGGCCGTGTTTACATCTCTAGGGATGTGATCTTTGATGAAAATATTTTTCCCTTCACCGAGCTGCATCCCAATGCCGGTGCCCGTCTTCGCTCCGAGATCTTATGTCTTCCTTCTGATCTTGTTTATCCGTATGTAGGGGGCGAACATGCAGTAGATCAATGTGCTAATGGTTCATCTAATTCTTCTAATGTTTCCTCTGAGTTGCAAGATGAGAATCAGGGAGAAGCCGGTGAAAATTCGGAAGGAACCGGTGTACACGGAGCAAACCAAACAGGCGCAAACTCCGGAGGCGATTCGCATGCGGGCTCGGGATCGGAGTCTGATTCGGGCGCGTCCATTGGCCAACCGCCGGACGCCACGCTATCTCCGGTTTCCCCTCTCGCGACGGCGCCCGATCCGGACAACGCGCCGCACCAGCCAGGCGCGGCCACGTCTTCTTCCCCGCGCGCGGGAGATTCGCTAGGCCAGGCGGGCCAGGCGGGCCAGACTGCTGCTGCGCCAACAGATCCGCATGCGAGATCATCTGCGGCACCTCCAGCTGCAACCCGACCTGTAACCAGACTTCAAAGTGGCATACGCAAGGAGAAAATATACACAGATGGTACTGTCAGGTATGGATTTTTGACAACTACAAGGGAACCTAGTAGTACTGATGAGGCTCTAGCTGATAGTAATTGGAAAAATGCAATGGATCTTGAGTACAATGCCTTAATGAAGAATAAAACTTGGCACCTTGTTCCACCTCAAAAGGGTAGAAATATTATTGGTTGCAAATGGGTATACAGAATAAAGAGAAAATCCGATGGTAGCTTGGACAGATATAAAGCTCGATTGGTAGCAAAGGGTTTTAAGCAGAGATATGAAATAGATTATGAGAAAACTTTCAGTCCTGTTGTTAAAGCTGCTACTATTCGTATTATTCTGTCTCTTGCTGTTTCTCGAGGATGGACTCTCAGACAACTTGATGTACAAAATGCCTTTCTCCATGGCAATCTTGAAGAAGAGGTATATATGCAACAGCCACCTGGTTTTGAAGATCCTTCAAGATCAAACTTTGTTTGTCGCCTAGATAAAGCCTTATATGGTCTGAAACAGGTGCCCAGAGCATGGTACTCTAGACTAAGTGCTAAATTGATATCACTCGGTTTTCAATCTTCAAAGGCTGATACCTCTTTGTTCTTCTATCGCAAGAATGATGTTAGCATGTATCTCCTTGTTTATGTTGATGATATTATTATAGCCAGCTCTACACCACATGCTACCACAGTGTTACTTCAAGATTTGCAGGGGGAATTTGCTCTAAAGGATCTGGGAGATCTGCACTATTTTCTCGGTATAGAAGTTGCCAAGGTGCAAGATGGCATTGTTCTCACTCAAAGCAAATATGCTTCTGATCTTCTAAAAAGAGTTGGTATGTCAGATTGCAAGCCTGTTAATACTCCATTATCCACTAGTGAAAAATTATCATTACATGAAGGATCATTGTTGGGACCGGATGATACATCACGGTATAGAAGCATTGTTGGTGCTCTTCAATATTTAACCCTCACTAGACCTGATATAGCCTTTTCTGTTAATAAAGTCTGTCAATTTCTTCATGCACCTACCACGGTACATTGGGCAGCAGTTAAAAGAATATTACGGTACTTGAAGCAATGCACAGAATTGGGCTTGAAAATACAGAAGTCTCCTTCGACTTTGGTGAGTGCATTTTCAGATGCAGACTGGGCTGGCAGTGTTGATGATAGAAGGTCTACAGGAGGGTTTGCTGTGTTTTTGGGTTCTAATCTTGTATCATGGAGTGCAAGAAAACAGGCTACTGTCTCAAGATCTAGTACAGAATCAGAATATAAAGCAATTGCTAATGCTACTGCAGAAGTTATGTGGATACAAACTTTACTGCGTGAATTGGGTATTTCTAGTCCAAAGGCAGCAAGACTTTGGTGTGATAATATTGGTGCAAAGTACTTGTCTGCTAATCTTGTTTTCCATGCCAGAACAAAACACATTGAAGTTGACTATCATTTTGTCAGAGAAAGAGTTGCTCGAAAATTACTAGAGATTGAATTTGTTTCATCAGGAGATCAAATTGCAGATGGCTTTACAAAGGCCTTGTCTGTTCGGCTGTTAGAAAATTTCAAAGTCAATCTGAACCTAGAGCGGTTAAGATTGAGGGAGGCTGTTAGATAGAAAGGTTAGATGCATGTGTATTTACTTTACCATATTGTGCCAAAGCCAAGAGATCTAGATTGTCTATGTATAGGAATAGATCATCTATGTATAGAAGGTTTATATTTAGAAAAGATCTCTTGGCTTAGCCCTCAAGTTGTAACGCCTATATGTAACTGCCACATGCGGGGCTATTCTGCATTCAATCAACACGCAACCATCGCACGACCCAGATAGGGCGTCGGTGTTCTCCTCCGCTCCTCTGAATTTTGACAGTGCGCGTACCCTTGACCGCCATGGCCTGCATTGCGTCCGCCGCCGCCACGTTCGTTGGCAGCACCACCTCGAAGTGGTCCCGGCCGCTCACCGTGAACAGCACGCCGCCGCGGCGCTTGCAGGGGACGCGATGGAAGAGCACCGACACGATGCCGCCGCGGCAGATGCTTTATGTTTCTATATTCACTATGACCAATATTTTTATAGTGTATAATGTACATTTTATTAAATTATATAAGTATAAAGATATCATTGGTCAAAGATAGAAATGATTTTGAGACGGAAAAAGTAACGGTGAGAGCATGCATCCATGGGGATACTGCATTGATACTGAATTGATACTAATGGACTGCATGACATAAATAGTTTCCAGATACCCTCGGCAGGATTACATATATACACGCATACGAAGGGAAGACCCATGACGATCACAATCCATCCATCCATAGCAAAGATCGATGATTCCTGCAGCGCTGTGTTGGTTACTCCTATTTGGATTTGGAGATGCATATAGGCTGACCCAAGGCTCCGACGCTCGCCACCACTACGATTTCTACGTAAGTCATTCATCTTCATCATTTCGATTCAGATATCTAGAATTCATCTGGCTATCTGAAATATCAAATCTCTTCCCCCATGTACTTTCTGTTCAGCAACGAACGTATGTATCCTGTTTGTCTTCTTTTTTAAAAGGAAAATCTCTATATCTGCTTGCGAAGTAAAAAGAAGTTTATTGATCCGGAGGTTCAATACTTTTCAGAATTTATGTGGTCTTTTTTTTTTGTGGGGGGGGGGGGGGGTCATCTGCTTGATTGATATTCATGGATGATTTGTTGAGTTTTACCGCAGGGCCATTGGGAGCCTAGTATAGACAAGAACAGATGCTGCAAACGCTGAACATTTTAACTGATACGAATAGAAAGATGCGTATACTGCACGCTTTTAGTTACTAGTAAATATAATCAGGTATTTACTGCAGTAAAATATAATAGTATGATGTAAGAAAGAAAGTTTTTATTGTAATCACGTGTTATTAGCTGTCTGCAGCAAATTACTTAAGATGGTATTCCATTGACAGATCAAGAAGGTTAATGTCACCCGGCTGTGCCGCGAGAGGAGCATCCTCACCGTGAACGGCCAGTTCCCCGGGCCGACCATCTACGCGCGCAAGGGCGACGTCGTGGTCGTGAACGTCCACAACCATGGCGACAAGAACATAACCATCCACTGGTACGTTCACGACCACCTGATGATATATATCCTGGCACATATATATGAGAGATTATTCAGCAGCATATACATTCCGGCAGGCACGGCGTGAAGCAGCCGCGTAACCCGTGGTCCGACGGGCCGGAGTACATCACGCAGTGCCCCATCAGGCCCGGCCGCAGCTTCGCCTACCGGGTCATCCTCTCCGAGGAAGAAGGCACGCTCTGGTGGCACGCGCACACCGGCTTCGACCGCGCCACCGTGCACGGCGCCATCGTCATCCACCCAAAGCGCGGCGCCACCTACCCCTTTCATTTCGATGATAATAATAAGTTAGTGGAGGAGATACCGCCGATAATCCTAGGCGAGTGGTGGCGGAACGACGACGTGAACCAGCTCCTGGAGGACGCCCTGCGCACAGGCCGCGACGTCAAGCCTTCGGATGCCAACACCATCAACGGCCAACCCGGCGACCTGTTCTTCCCCAGCAGCTGCTCCTCCAACAAGGGCGGCGGCGGCACCTTCAAGGTGCGCGTGGAGCACGGCAAGACGTACCTGCTCCGCGTGATCAACGCGGGGCTCACCAACGACATGTTCTTCGGCGTCGCCGGGCACCGCCTCACCGTGGTGGCCACTGACGCGCGCTACACGAAGCCGTTCACCGTGGAACACGTCATAGTCGCGTCGGGCCAGACCATGGACGTGCTCCTCGACACCGAAGCTCGCACCGATGATGAAAACAGTGGACGGCTGTACTACATGGCCGCCAGGACGTCCGCCACCGACACCGCCATCGCCTTCAACAACAGCACCGCCACGGCCATCCTCGAGTACGTCAGTGGTGATGGTGATGACGACGAAGACGAAGCGATCGGAAGAATAAGAGGACGGCCACCACCGGCCTTCCCCGTGAACCTGCCTGCCGTGGACAACATTGCCGCGGCCGCGGCGTTCACGGCGCGGCTCCGTTCCCTGGCGAGCAGGGAGCACCCGGCGGACGTGCCGGCGCACGTGGACGAGCGGTTGGTGGTGTCGTTGGCCGTGAACCTGCTGGCGTGCGCGGCCAACGAGACGTGCAGCGGCCCCAATGGCGACCGCCTCGCGGCGAGCCTGAACAACGTGAGCTTCGAGAACCCGACCACCGTGGACGTCCTCCGCGCCTACTACTACCACTCCATCCGCGGCGTGTACGACACCGACTTCCCCGATGAGCCGCCGTCCGTGTTCAACTTCACCGGCGAGCCGGCCAACGTGGGCCCGTTCACGGCGCGGGGCACGAAGGTGAAGGTGGTGGAGTACGGCGCCGTGGTGGAGGTGGTGTTCCAGGACACGGCGGTGCTCGGCACGGAGAGCCACCCGATGCACCTGCACGGGTTCAGCTTCTACGTGGTGGGGCGAGGGCTCGGCAACTTCGACGAGGCCAAGGACACGGGCAGCTACAACCTGGTCGACCCGCCGTGCCAGAACACGGTTTCCGTGCCCAAGCGGGGATGGGCCGCGATCCGATTCCGCGCTGCAAATCCTGGTACGCACTGTCGATTAATCGTTTTTTTTTTTTTTGGAGTTGCTTGGTGCTGTGTGACTGATTCTAGTAAAATTTGCCTTGTGAATTATGTGTAGGCGTGTGGTTCATGCATTGCCACTTTGATCGTCACATGGTGTGGGGGATGAACACCGTGTTCATCGTGAGAGATGGCAAGTCGTCCCCGGATGAGAAGATGATGCGGCCTCCACCCAACATGCCAAAGTGCTAACAGTCATCCGATGTAGTAGCATATCCTAAAATAATCTCGATCGTCTCCAGGGCATCGAACCCAATCAGCAGTATTTATTTGAATGTATAAGATCAATCAATCACCCAACCCAAAACCAATTATGTATGAGAATGATCTGCTCCTATGTACTCCAGCAAGGCAGAACTCTGAACCAAAATCGATGAGTACTCCTATGTACACAGTCACGCCAGCCGGGCAGAAAGGAGATCATACAAGTGCTGCGGCGAGCAACAGAGCAAGCAGCAGCTGGGAGAGCTTGCTGCAGGCGGCGTGGGCCGAGGATGGCACGGGCGCCGAGCCGGGGAAGATGTTTCCATTGTTCTGGCGCGGCTTCAGCGGCGTCAGCGGCGACGGGGCGGCGCGGGGGCTCCCGGCTTGGGTGCGTTCCGCTCCCGCGTTCTTGTAACCTGCGCATCATGGAGATTGAGCGGTTGCTGCGTCAGTTAATTTCTGTGCTCTAGTCTTGTTTCGAACGACGCCAGAATCTGGAAGCAGTTCAGTTGCGTAACAAGAACATGTGCTTACAGTCAAACTCCTGCCAGCCCAAGACGGATCTCTGCCGGTCGAACACTAGTTTGAGCCCCGTCATGAAGTTCTCTGCAGCATCATTCGTTCATGCATCAGAGAGAGAGAGAGAGAGAGAGAGAGAGAGACTCTTGAAAGGATTGAAGAATAACAAGAAAGGATTGAAGAATGCAGGTCTTACGGCCGATGATGTTGATGCTGATATCGTTCCTGATGATCGCCAGGCAGTAACCAAGGGCGATGACTTGCCCGTTGGCCTGCCGGGCGAGCAATGGGAAGATGGGACTGAGCACCGGGAACGTGGCGCCTCCCATGGCCGTCAGGCTCACCTTCGGCAGCCGCACCTCGGTTTGCCCACGGCTCAATTCGTAGCAGAACTCGAAGGGAAGAGATCCACTGAAGTTGGCTCTTCTCTCGCGAACCCCGGAGTTGAACTGTGACCACATTCAGTTGACCTCCATTAATCTTTTAGTAGTATTGAAAAACTCCATCTTTCTCCTTCTCAAGAGAAACACTCACATTGGTGGCGAGGGCTGTGTACTCCGGTTCGTTGAGGTACGTGAAGGACGTGCCGGAGTCCATCACCGCCGTGAACTCAACCGCCGCCGTCTCGGTCCCGACGTTGATCGACGTGAAGCTCACGTTGTAAGTCGGCCTGCCCGACATGCCAATGTGAACAATTACTCAATCAGGGAGATGACTGCGATAACTTTCTCTCACTCGTGGAGTACTTCTCCTACCGTAATCTGCTGGCAATGAAGGGCGTCTCGGCCTGCCCGCGGCTCCCGGCGTCACCGAAGTTGATCCGTCCGATGCCGTCGGGGCTGAAGCACATGGAGAAGCTGTCGGACGCCACGAGACCTTTGCTGGCGAGCACGCTGGGAACGGAGACCTTCTCCATGCCCAGTCCCAGCAGGCCGTCGGGGGACCCGCCCTCCCGGAGGAACAACCCCGTCTGCACCTGCCCGCACCCCAACACAACCTGCGCTTCCAATGTCTCCGCGGCCGCGCCGTCTGGCCCCTCCCTGGCCAGGTGGAGGACGTCCTCGACGAGCACGCCGGAGGAGGACGTGTTGGCGGACACGTAGCGGACGGTGTAGGGGCAGCTGCCGTTGGTCGCGGCGCTGCAGGCGTTGGGCCGGTCGCAGAGCGCGTTGTCGCACGTCACCTGTTTGCTCGTCGTCGACTGCCTCGGGCTGTACGGCCGGAGGTTGGGGTCCGTGGAGTTGTCCAGCGGCGCGCACTGCTTGCAGTCGCAGGGCACCCAGAAGAGGTCGCTGCCGGTGTCCAGCGCAACCAGGAACGTCGTGTTCGGCGTGCCCACGGACACGACCGCGTAGTACAAGCTGCAACAAAACCGATGATTAGTAATCAAATCGATCGATCGACGAAGCAGAGTAAGTTTCTCCGTTCTCACTAGCCGTGGCTGCTCAAGCTGTAGGTCTCGTTGCCGTCCGCAAAGGAGAGGAAGCCTTCGGCGCCGGCGAGGCCGCGTCGGGCGAGGAGCGCGCGGTCGTGGCGAGAGAGCTCCGAGTAGTACTCCGGCGTGCCGTGGGCTGGCAACTGCGGGTGTCCCCGCTGCTCCGCCCACCGCCGGACCGTCGAGGACGACTTGTGGTGGAGGTCAAACCCGAAGCCGGACGCCTCGTCACAGGAGGCAAGAAACGCCGCGACGGCGATGGCAACGGCAACGAGGTGGGAGTGAGCCATCGGGAAGGAAGAGAATGAGACGTGCAGGGGCAGCAAGGCAAGGTAAGGTTGGTGGCTTGAAGCGCACCGCGTAACAAGACATCTCTGCTTAAGAGAGGATCGGAGGAGGAGAAACGACGGCGAATGGAGGCCAGGTCAAAGTCTCCCCTGCTATGTTGCTTTCGTCAACGGTGGGAACCGAAGAGTGCCGGCGTGTGGAGGATGAAGACGCGGGATATGGCGGGAAGGTCGTCCAAGGACTCGGTCGTCATTTCTTCATTGGTGGAGCAGTTCGATCTTTTTGAAATTCAAGTGCCGGTTACATCTTTCATTTATAATCCTTTTTAGTTTGGTACTTGTATGATTCAGAACATCTTTCTTCGGATGTTTCACTGTACCGGTTTGTACCCACAATACATTCCAAGTAGAAGGGATCATTCGCAAAGTCTTAATATGACTTTGAACTCTTACATTAAGTTGATTATTCCATCCTATCCAGCGGTTGGAAGCTGGTATGGGTCCAGCACCAGCACAAGACCAGCGGATTCAAGTCGTTCAATGAACAGATCATGGCTCTAGATTACTCTTTCCACGAACAAATGCTTATAATACAATCTAACAAACGGTATTTTTTTTAAATATATAAGGTAAATTTTACGGTAGACTCAAATGAATGTGAGCCGTTCATTTACACGAATCTCAAAAAAAATAGTTTTTTTACCTTCTAATAAGTAAAAGCACTAAAATAATTAATGATTATTATAATATTTAAATTGAAAAAAAACAACAAATTATGAAAAGTTGCATGTGTTGTATATTAGGTAAGTGACTATTTTGGAAATAAAAGTCATCATCGGAGACATCGCATAGAGTATTTTTTTTATATATAAAATTCGACGATTCAGATTAATTCGAGGTTCACCTCCTAGCTGATGAAATAAAGGGAGAAAGTCTACCGAAACTCATATATAAAAGTTGGAGTTAGTTGCGTGCTTCTTCTGCATGTTGGGAGTTGACATTTGGCACTTTATAAACAAACTCTCAAGCAGCCATGTTTGTAACCTTGGACAGTCCATACAAAAATGGAAACGAATCCCCGTTGAAGGGGTCGTCCAGAAAGAACATGTACAGTGCAGCTGCTGTTGTTACGATGCATATAAACTTTTTTAATTTTTTATTATGATGATGAATAATAAAAAACCTATAATTTTAATTTTAATATATTATTTTCTTAATTTAATATTTTTTTTGACTGACGCTTTGATCAATATTTCGTATATATTCGGTTAAATTTTAAAACCTAGTATTTGTACTTTTAAATTCGTCGAAAGAAACACTTTCATAATATGTATATAATTTATAATATTAAAATTAATTAAATGTATCTAAATCATTATCAAAGTGATAGTAAACAAAAACTAAAAATAAACTTTAATTGAGACGAAGGGAGAACTATACATACAAGATGCAGCATAAGCCGCAATATTTAACTGCAAGTGGTCAAAATTTTTGGTTTCTCTTCCTCTTCCTCCATGTTGAAAAAGTGTGAGGACATTCCTCCTCATCTGTCAAGAAGGATCAAGGAAGTTAAGATGTAGTAGAAAGTTTGCGTCAGCTCTCGCAACCGTAACCATACAACACAAGTTATGACGACTTTTAACATGACCGTGACGATACATACAGATCCGATGGAGTCGCTAGTCTTCGAAGTCAACTTTCTTGGAGCTTTCTTTTTCACGAAGCAACAAGATGCGTCCATCTCAGTCGATTTCACAGTTAAAAATTTGAAGACAAAGATGTCTGTTTCTGTTTGTTTCCCCAAGAGTAAAAGCAACTGTAATCTCTTGCATTTGTGCCAACAGGCACAGCAAACTGTAAACTGTAAAGGTGGATCCAACAAGATAATTTATTTAATCACTACGTAGGAGTATAAATCTTCTCCCTTCTTCTCCACCCGTCGCTCACTTGCGACGCACACACGGCATCCTTCCTCGGTTTCATAGGCCCAAGTAACACGGTGATCCTCCCCTAAGATTTTGGCAGAGACATGACACGCATCAGGAATCTGTCTAATCTAATCTAATCTAATCTGATTATCTGTCGGCGCTGGTAACTGGCTGAGAAGAGAAGGAGCTTGCTACGAAGCTGCTCCAATTCTCATCACTAGCTTGGATGCCTAATTACTTGGCCAGTCCTCATCTGGCTTGACGACTATCAAGTCCTCCATCCGTGTGAACCTGATTTAAGCGATACAGTTAAGGATTGATTACACAGTACAGGGACAGAAGATGGCGTGACACAAGGCTTTGGTTCAGTTCATGTCGATGATACTCGTCACGACCCATCATCTCTAGTTTTTGTCTTGTTCTAACTTTTTTAACAGTAACACAAAAAGTTCGACGTCGACAAGCTTGTAATAAAAAGAGATAAAAACACAAACTCTCAGAATTGCTGACCGTATTACCGTATATCCATACTGGTCGTCAATAGTTATATCTTCACGGCTGCTTCTGCAGGATTCAGATGCAAAGACCCAAGTTCCAGTTACTAGATGAGAGCCATAAGCTTAAAAGATCGATCAACTGGGGTAACTTTGGTCAAAGAAGCACACCCTACTTTGGACAAAGATCAATCAGGACCCCGCTTGAATCCAACAATCTAACAAATCGTGGATTGTTAGAATATTTTTAAAATATCAACTGTTTGAATTATGAGATTTTATCAGTTATATTAAAAAAAATCTCGAATAATCTTAGATTTATAAGATTTTATAATTTTTTTATAAATTCACTTGTTTAAAATCGATTTGAGATAATTTTTATCTTACATACTTAGAGTCCCGTTGGATTCAAACACCACCAGGCCTAAGGCAGGCAAGCGAAGTCCTCCGGACAGGTAGGTGAGGCTGTCTGGGTGAGTCATCATCAAAGTGGACCAGGACCAGCTGCTTGCGTGTGAAAACATCCACAGATTTTTCTAACGATTTTTCACGACAGATATTTTTTACCTGGAGAATCGGAGAAGGAATGCTTAGGGACTAATCTCGAATTACAGCCTTTGCCGGGGCTGGGTGCTCAAATCCCTATACCTTTTTCTTCTGTTAAGTCACACGTCATCAAACGTCTGTTGCGACGGGCCACACCTTCGCGCCACTCCACCGCGCCCAATCCACCACCACCACCACTCGCTTCGTCCATCGGCAAATCGCCGCCGCGGAGGACGGCCCCACCGCCGGTGATCCCCCGGCCTCCGAGGCTGCCCTTGGGACGAAGTTGACCTCTCGCCGCCGTCGGTTATCCCGTCCCCCGCCTCCGGCCGGGAGCGTGGAGAACCTTCTCCGCGAGCCGCGCCTTTCCTCGGCCGGGTCGGGCGCGAACCACCCGACCCGCTTGCGGTTGCTCCAGTTTCTTTTCCCCTTTTCTCAGCCGCGGCTGCTATTTTCTCCCTCTCTCCCTTCGTCCAGGTCGAGAGCGTGAGGGCGAGCAGCAGCGTGGCGACGCCCAAGTAGCGCGATTCGATCGAGGCCCTTCTCTGCTGTTCGTCGAATCCCAATCCAAGCCCGCCGATTGGGTGCGCTGCCAACGCAAAGGTGCGTTTTTTTTCTTTCTTAGCCTTCCCCTTCTTGGCGTCACGTGCCCCATGATTGGTGCCTTTCTTGATCCGAGTTTACCGTTTTGTCCTTGATTTTGTGGTTACTTGCGGGAAAGCCATGCTCGGTTGAACGTATGTGCACAGGATTTCGAGATAGAACTAAGTGAGTCCTAGGATATACTGGAGTAGACGTCATTGCTTCTGATATTTGCTATAAGTATACAAAAAGAATTATATTTTTATGTTCAGAATTCGAAAGCAAAATTCTACGTACTAGCTTTGAGCAGTTGTTCGCAGTACATCTGGTATTTATTCCCAGTTCTAGCAGCGGAAAGAGATTTCTAAGGCTTAAGAGTCTAGTCTGGTAATTTTTCTTACATCGGTATGATGGTGCGATGCTACTGCTGAATGATATAAAAGATAACGATCAGAGCCATTGTTTCACGAGCTGCTAAGAGCATGTGCTTTCAAACTGAATCCAGCAAAGACAAGACTTCTCACAACAAGCATCTTCCATAGCTATTTTTTGCTCACTTGTAGATGCTTTTGTTCCAGGATACAGAAAAGAAAACTATTGCCACGTTGAGAAATCCAACAGCAACCTTCCTAGAGCACAGATGAAGCTGGCTCGAAGGCGTTTGTTGAAGCTATGACTGATGAGGGATGCTAGTGAAATTGATGAACTTGATACGGGCGTGCTGGCGACCGTCGTCAAACCGGCATGCCCGAACAGGCTCAGATGTTTCTGGTAGGCAGGATGGACTTTTATGGTACAAGGATACCGGGCAGCATGTAAATGGGGAGTTCTCCATGGCCGTAATCCAGGCCAATAACTTGCTTGAGGACCAATGTCAGATCGAGTCAGGTCCATTAAGCTTTCTTGACTCTGGTCCATATGGAACTTTCATCGGAGTGTATGATGGACATGGTGGTCCAGAGACAGCTTGCTATATCAATGATCATCTCTTCCAGAATCTGAAAAGTAATTTTCTAACCTTGGAAATATTGTATGCTTGCATTCTTTTCATTTCTTAGTTCCATATCTCCACTGTGCCTTTCAGTTGCCAAATAAAGGGAAAGATTCAGTAATGACTTCATTCTTTCATTGTTTGTGCTGCAGGGTTTGTGTCTGAGCAGAATTCAATGTCCGCCGATGTACTAAAGAAAGCATACGAAGCTACAGAAGATGGATTTTTCTCTGTTGTTACCAAACAATGGCCTGTAAAACCTCAAATAGCAGCGGTTGGATCATGCTGCCTGGTCGGTGTAATTTGTGGTGGTGTGCTTTATGTTGCCAATGTTGGGGATTCCCGTGTTGTTTTAGGAAGACATGTTAAGGCTACTGGGGAAGTTTTGGCTGTCCAACTGTCAGCAGAGCATAATGTGAGCATTGAGTCAGTGAGAAAAGAACTGCAATCTATGCACCCAGACGATAGGAATATTGTTGTTCTCAAGCACAATGTTTGGCGTGTAAAAGGCCTGATTCAGGTGCGACCTCTGTCACTGGTAACTATTTGTTTTCGTTTTGAATTGTCCATCTTGGAAGATAAAACCTAGTTCATACTTAGCAAGTGATAGTAAAAGTGCAACAAAAAAAATTCTTATGCTCATTTATGTACGCTACTTTATGCAAGTTAACCATTCTGTCTCTGTTGGAAATCATGGAGCTTGAGCTGAATGTTTTGCATCAGTATCTGAAGCTTGTGATAGCACTAAGCTCTTTGCCATGATCAGTTACTAACCTACTGTCATTTCTAAAGTGCCCTTATCGATAGCTCATCTTACCTGTTCATTGCTGAAAGAAAAATCATCAGGCTAATGAGACCCAATACCTATGTATAAGTATAGGTTTGGTTAATTGTCTACCAGTTTAAAGAAATGAGGCGGTTTACTCCCAGCTATCCTGTAATGTACCTGCAGTTGCTTGTTGTGCTAATAACCTGGATATCTGAAATTTCTTTACGAGTAACAAATTGATGATGTGTTTTATGTTGAAGTATTTTTCAATTCTTAATTTTTATCTGTTCTGCATTGCAGGTGTGCCGATCTATTGGGGATGCTTATCTAAAAAAGCAAGAGTTCAACAGGGAACCTCTGTTCTCTAAATTTCGCCTCCGTGAACCTTTCAGCAAGCCCATACTAAGTTCAGAACCATCAATCATTGTACAACCACTACAGCCACATGATCAGTTCCTCATATTTGCATCTGATGGACTTTGGGAGCACTTAACCAACCAAGAGGCTGTTGATATTGTTAGCAGTAGCCCTCGCAGTGTAAGTTACTCTTTCTTTTGTGTATGAGCTAACTTCATAAGCATATATAGTGATTATATGATGGATTTGACAAACACAGGATTGCCTTACATTCTTAAAAAAACGCTGAGGAAATAAATTGCGAATTTTCTTAATAACAAAAAATGACACTTGCGCATTTTCATGTATGCTGTTTCATTGGATTAGAAATGATCATATCATTTTCTGCAAAACAATAATTCTGCAGTTTCAATAACTGTAGAACATAGTCCAACAAAAAAAAAATGTAAAACATAGGTTCATTCCTACCCAATTGCGGTTGCCAAGTTGCTGTGGGGCTGAAGGATAGATCAAAATTCATGCCCCTCTGTGAAGCTTCCATAATATGTTTTTTTTTAAAACATTATTGTTTAAAAAAAACATCTCAGGAGGTAGCTGAGTGCTAAGCACTGTGCATGATGATTTACATCTACATTTGATCTTGTAGGGATGTGCGAGGAAGCTCGTAAGAGCAGCATTGCAAGAAGCGGCCAAGAAAAGAGAGATGAGGTACTCTGATCTCAAGAAGATTGATCGTGGTGTTCGTCGGCACTTCCATGATGACATAACAGTCATAGTAGTCTTCCTTGATGCCGGCCTCGTAAGCAGGGCGAGCACGCAAAGAGGTCCTGCTCTTTCCCTGAGGGGTGGTGGTGTCCCCCTGCGTAACAACACTCTTGCACCTTATTCGTCGCAGTCATGATCCCAAATGCTTGGCTGAGACGACACACCTTACTGAAGAAGGTTCTCTTTCAGTTTTAAATATGTTTTTATGTCAGCTAAGGTCATCCCCTCAATGATGTAAAGTAGGGTGAGGCACAGACTCTGTATATGTAAAATGTTTTTATGTCAGCTGAGACGACTCTGTATATGTAAAATGTCCTTGATTTGCACTTGTGCTGTTATTTATTGACCACTCACCATTGTATGGCCCGTTTACCGGTTTACGATCAAATTTAGATTTCACTGTTTTCTCTACTCTTATAAAAAGATCCATGTGAGAGATGTTACGGTGCAGAAGTAGCCGAGGTACTTTCAACCTCTTCAATTAATTTTAGCTGTTAATTTTTTAAAAATTAATACCAAAGCTTATTATTTTTAGTATTAAGCTCACTATTTTGATATTTTTAATTATTTTTTTTTATTTTCTGATGGTTGAGGAGCATTCTATCATCTCTCAAGGTCCATTCGGTGAGTGTTGCCTATCTGCCTTCTCCACGTCTCAGCCGTCTGATCTCCCATCGACGCCCCGCAATGTGACACGCGCACCTCGCGACGCTTCCGGACTCGAAATTTTCATTTGTTCAAGTTTATCTAGCTTCGCGTCCGTGCCTTCCTCGGTGGCTCCGCCTCGCCTCCCTCCCGAGCTCTCATTGCCGCCGCCTCCCTGTAGAGCTCGCTGCGGCGCCGCCTCCATCCGTCTCCCGCTGCGGCGCCGACTGGCTTCGTCTCACCCGGCGCGCCGCTTTCTTCGCGAGCTCGCTGCGCCGTTGCCTTCCTCTCGAGCTCGCTGCGCCGCCGCCTCCTTGTCGAGCTCGCTGCGCCGCCGCCTCCGTCCGTCTCCCGCCGCGGCGCCGCCTGGCTCTGTCTCACCCGGCGCGCCGCGGCCTTCCTCTCGAGCACGCCACGCCGCCGCCTCCCTGTCGAGCTCCTGCGCCGTCACCTCCGTCCGTCTCCCGCCGCAGTGCCGCCTGGCTCCGTCTCACCCGGCGCGCCGCCTCCTCAAGCACTCCGCGCCGCCTCCTTCCACCATCTCCCGTCGTTCCGCCTTTGCTCTCCCTCTCATGCAGCTGGGCCACGCGTTCTACAGCCGCTGGTCACGGTGGCCGGCTGTATGGCTACAGCTCGTCTCTAATCCTCGTCGTTCTCTCTTCGATAGCAGCTAAGTTCGATGCTTTAATCCAAACGGATTTCAATTGAATTGCTACAATCGGATTTTAGGCAGAGCAAATTTATAAGTAGCTTTTTCTGCATCATGAAGACTGAAACATTCTTGGTCTCCAGTTCCCTGGACTGAAACATTGAGACCATCGGCACCCTTATCAACTGATGCCTCAATAACAAGAAAAGACACTATAGCCTAATTCAAAACTTAATTGTTTGTTTTAAGCCTCAACTTTTCAACTTGCATAGGGTTTATGCATATGTTCCTGATGTCATCTTTCTATTTTCTTATACATGGTATGTTGATGAATGATGACTGGTGCTTTTTCAGTCTTTTACAAAATTAGCCTTCCCAATTTTTTTGTCACATTATTGATCTCTATTTTCTTTTCTTTTTTGATGGGTGAAACATCCTTTCTGAAACAAGATGCAAAGGTGCAAAGGTATAGTGATAATGTGCCACTACTATAGGATAGGGTAGATAGAAACACATGTTGTCTTTTATATTTAGTCACTAGGTGGAATGAAAGTTTGCAAACAAAATTGCTATCTTGGCATATCAACAGCTTCTTGTCGTTTTCAACTGACCTATATTTTTGCTTGAACCAATGTTGATTATTAACTCCCATAGCTACTAATTTGCAACCTTGTTGCCACGATTGGTGATGGTAGGTGATGATTCTTCCAGTAGCTCACTGCAGTTGTGATGTAATATATAGCAGCATTTTACTTCCGTCCTCTTCTGAGAGAAGACACAACTAAAGTGACTTATTTTCATCTGTAGCTATATTTGTTTTCTGTTCTTCAACATTCACTGTCTAGCATCATTTGTTTTGGAGCTGACTGAATTTCACTTCCAAGGAATGATCTAAAGGATTGCACCAAAAGTTACTATGGCAGCTATAGCTGTTCTTTTGGGTTGTTTTAATTATAGTTTCTTTTTCTATCAAATATACCTTTCTATTAGAATTTCTCGCGTCTTTCTTGATCTTCATATATTTTTACTTTTTTCTTCTGCTTCTGGAATCAACTTTTTTATCATAAAATAATGAAGACCTCTTCACCTGTAATCTACATGGAACTATTGCAATTCTGGCCCAATCTATTACCTATTCGATTTGGAGTTTAAGTTTACAGCTTTGTTTTGGTGGCTTGAGTTTCTGTCTTTACTGAACAGAATTGATAGTCGTAACCTAATATATTTACTATGGCAGCCTCTGCTTTAGAGGTCAAATTTAAAACTCACATTTTTTTGTGTAAAATCTTGTTTATGATGAGATGATGTTGTTGAATAGTCAGCTGATGATGTTGACTTGTTGCCATGTTGTATTGCGCCCTTAGCGGATCACGGGCATTAGAGGCGAACCAGAGTGGGGTCGAAGCAGCAGCGAGGGATCGGGTCTGGAGGGGATGAGATGGAGGCGGAGAGGAAGAAATCGTTGGGGTGGTCATCCCATGGTGAGGCGGCAGCGCGGCCGATGGGGTTTATGGTGTCCTAGAATCCAGATGAATCCACAAGCAAGTCAGATTTTTTTGTTCCATGGCGAAGCACGGACGTTGAACTAGTTTTGAGAAGAAATCCGCTGGAAATCCCCTATTTGTTGTGCCTCTGCCTGAACGGTGCAGGGAATTGTGGGTGCGGTTTTTGTTGTTTATTTCCTGTGAAATTTCTTTTCAAGGGGTATTTTGTTTGCGTCTCTCTTTTAGAAATAAGTATGTTTTAGTATTCCAGCGTCTGAATTTCTTCTGAAATCAGTGTTAAATGGTTTCTATCATTCAAATTTCCTATTGATCAAAATTCAAGCATACCACGATAAATTTCTTACAGTGAAATCTTGTGGATCCAATGCTAGTATGTGCTAGAAGAGCCGGAATCCTATTTTTTTTCCTATGAAATTTAATAAATCGAAGGATCCAATGCCCCCGGTTTCGGAGGCAATAAAATGAGACTTTGCGTAACCTGCGCACCCAATCCTCGCCCACCTTCGATCCATGCCTCTTGTTGCATAATTGCAGTGCCCCCTTGTGGATGAGATCCATATTGATGGAGTTCCCATACTGGCGCACAGCAACGTGATTCGGATATAGCACGAGGCTCTGCGATTATTATATCCTCGTCTCATGGATCACCAAGCCTGCAACGGCGCATCGTGTCGGTGCCTCCCAAGAATTGACAGTAACGAATGGAGTAAACACAGCGAGAAGAATTTGCATGGATTCTTTCAGGAGTTCGATCTAATTTGAGGCCAAATTTAGAAGAATCAAGATGAACAAACACTTTGATCAACTCCTGAACAGCAACACTCAGGCTGACGATCGCAATGGTTCAGTCCCTTCCTTCGTTCTTAAAATGCTGTACTCCGAGCTCAAACCACAACGCCCAAGCAAGCCAAGACATGCATATGTTCAAGTGCGTTATACAAACTAGTATAGCATATATTACACCAGATCGGTCCGGAGATGGATCGAGATCAAGGCACAAGCCGGCCAGTCCAGGTAACTAACAGCAGCAGCAGCAGCGGTATATTACATGAGGAGGATGAGGAGGAAGAAGAGGAGGATATTGCATAAGTAGATCAAAAATATGCAAAGCATACAAGCAGAAGCAAAAACAAAACGCTCCCTATACGATGTCAGTAGGTCTCCTTGTCGTCGTCATCCTCCATCAATCTAGCGCACCATGACAGACAGTGCAAGGCATCAAGCACAGTGATGGATGATGGATCCATGCATGCATGGCGGTCGGCGGATCTAGAGCTTCCTCCGGCAGAGAGGGCAGGACCCATGCTTGATCAGCCAGCCGTCGATGCACGGCACGTGGAACACGTGCCAGCAGCCCGGCAAGCTCCGGACCTTCTCCCCGACCAGGAAGTCCTGCAGTCCAGAAGAAGAAGAATAATAATGTGTCACTAAAGATTGATGATCTGCATAATCCGACACAATCCGTGTAGCCGGTTATTGAAAAATTCTGCGTGATGATTCAGTCACAGACCTGGAGGCAGACCGAGCAACCAGAGAGGTCGCCGACGGCATCCCGCTTGTACTCCTCAGTGATGCTGATCTCGGGTAGCTTGTCGATGGACGCCAGCGGCATGCCGTTGGTGCCCTCGATCTCGAACAGGTCCGGTGACTCCCTGAACGGCGACGAGTCCACAGCGTTCATCTGCAACCACACAGCGCAACAGGCTAATTACATACTTCTTAGTCCAAAGATGAAAGCTCCGAACAAAGCAACGACACCGATTCAGCCTTCAGGGTTGAGTGCATGCACCAATGGAGGAGGAGGACTCACCTGGCTCCGGACCACCCGCTGCACCGCCGGGTCGACCTTCTCACGGACAAGCCTGCCGGTGAGGAGGCTGTAGATCACGTTCAGCTGCACCGTAGGTTCAAATTTGCAGGCGTCAGTCTCAATCAGGGCAGAGAGCTTCAGATTAATGAAAACCAAGGCTGACAGCTAAGAATTAAGCAGCTAAAGACATGTCCAGTTCAAAGATGTCATCTCAGCAGAATTTTGTGCACAGGGGAGGTGTTATAATACTTGGAGTTAATCACAACCGTTAATATGATCAGATCAGATCTGACGGTTAAAAATAAAAAAGTACTGAGTATCAAAATGATAGTCCGGTATCAAAAAAATGGTGGATCTAAGTACCAATTTTTAAAAATCGGGTCGAAGAGGTGAAGTATCAGACACTAAGAAAACGTATAGAAATTTCGGAAGACTATTCTGTTCCCATAATGATCGATGCAAGTACATCCCTCATCAGGGATGCGTGCGTGCATAGAGACGCAACGCAAATGAGCACGGAAGCAGGTACGCAGCGGTTGCGAGTTGCTGTCCTACTATAACTTCTTCCTGGTAGCAAGTAGCAGAGCAACCTGCGAGATGCAGATGGAAGTGCGTGCTAGCTTATTACTCACCACATATAGGATGCTCCAGATCCCGGACCTGCGTGACTGCCAGACCCGGATCGAGGAGTCGACGACCTCGATGGAGACGAGCGCGCCGGTGATGGCGCCGATCCCTGTGCCGCGGAATAGCCCGCTCTCGGTGGCCAGGCCGATCAGCCCGCCGGTGACGGCGCCCAGGAACAGACCAGCTGCACGTGAACGCGAGGAAGCCAAAATTCAGCTATGCAAGTGGCGGAGATTAAACAGCTGATGAATCAGGCCGTAGCACCTAGCAGATGAGAAGAAAAAAAACCTATGGCGAAGATGAAGGTGATGACTCCGCGGCAGACTCTGGTCATCATCCTCCTGCCCCTGGTTCCGCCCCTGGCCACACGGCCGCTGCCGGTCCTTCCCAGCGAGGACGGCAGCGACAGGTTGCTGGAGCTCCGCGGCATGGCAGCAGCGGTGGGCAGGAACGCGCCCGAGGGATCCATGGCGCTTTCCTTCCAGGCGAAGCGAGGTTGAGGGGAGAGGAGGACGGAACACGGAGTTGGAGATGAGGAAGGAACACGGGGGAGGGGAGGGTGGTCACACTTTATGGCGCCAACCAACTCCTCACCGCTGCATTTAACTCCTTCCTTGGCTTGGAGTTGGAGGCCTCTCGTCCTGTTGGGATGGGCTAGTAGTCTACTGGTAGTCTACTCGGCTTCGTCCTCTTGCCTCCTTGGTCGCCGTCGTCGGAATGGGAACGGGGGTCGCCGTCGTCGGAATGGGAATGGGCTCGCGTCGCGGCCACTGCCTACTGCACTGCAGCAGCGTACGTGGCCGGTTCGTTAGGGAAAGAAGAAGGGTTTGCTTGCGTCTGCCGCGTGGAGGTTTGCGTCTTCATGGTAGTAGCACCACGCTCAACTCACCAGTGTCTCAGGTTTTTCCTGCTCTGTGTATACTCCTATACTTGTCCATGGACCCATGGACCGGCTCAGATCATTTGTCGCCGAATTTGAACGTTCTTGCCAATTAATTATGGCGTTCAATTTAGGTCAAACATATGTTTGTGTACAGTGAACAAACAGCCACAAAACCATCTACCGAACACACCCAGTGTTTATGAGCGGCCGGTCGGGTTGGGTTCCCTCAAAATATCTCCATCAATTGCCGCTGCAGCAGACGGGATCCGGGGACGCTTTTTTTCTCTCTCTCTTTTCCTCATCCCATAAGCAGAGGATAACAAAACCCAGTTTGACCAATTTTGTGTATTAGAAAAACGATCGATAATTTAAGAAAACTGATCCGAATAATTTTTTTTAAAAAAAAGCATAAAAATCGATCAATTTTGTTTTGGAACCGTACGCACAGGTAATACATTCCCCAAACCCAAAGAAAATGAATGAAAGAGCGAAAAGAAATCGCGATTAAGGTATCAACACGTGTCTGTCCTTTGGACAAACCCTACAAACACTTTTTTTTAAGCCAATGCTCTCTTTTGTGTGATCAATGAAAACCGTACTCCTACATCTTCTCCACCCCACCCGTGATGCACACCCTTTTTTTTTTCCCGATATTTCACTGTTGTCTCTGAGGGAACGTAAAAAAAAAAAATTCCAAGTACAACTGCGGCAGCGAGTCAATGGTGATGGGCCGTGGTCGCGACCTCGGAGGACCCACCGCATTCATTTGGCCCTTTCAAGATTGGCTGCTGCTAGGAGGATTGATGACGAGTCATCATCGTCGTTCCGTTTGGTGTCTACTGACACGGAATTAGGAGAAAAATTGATGATTTGGCACTCATTTTATGATAATTTTATACTTTGACCCCCCAGATGGGATGACTGGTGGATTGAGTATTAAATTATCGAAGATCAATGATTAGAGTCTAAAAAAAATTAAATCTCTCAAGTTAGGAGGTCAGTCCTGCTGGCAAATGAAGACCCGGCTATAGGGGCGTGCCAATCTCACTATCAAAGTCTCTTAATTAAGAAAGAGTTTGGATTCATTCGATTTCTTGCCACGAAGTTTTCGCCCCATTTTTTCTTCTGTTTTTAGTGGTGTTTTTTCTTCTTGCCTTGCATCGATGACTAATCATGCTTTCGTCAATGGCGACTGGCGAGGATGGCGTGCCAAATGACGACGAGCTGACGGCCGATTTGTCAGCCCTAATGCCAAATGACGACGAATTGAAGGCCGAACTCTCAGCCCATTGTAAACTATGTCGGCCCAGCCCAACTCACCGCTGAAACGCTATCCAACCACCTAGGTCACTCGCAGCCGCCCCCTCGGCGGCCCAAATGGCAGCTGCGACGGCGCCGCCGCCGCCGGCGATCGCCACCACTTTCTCGGCCCTCCTACGCCGCCGAACGAATCGTATCCACAGAATTCGAGCTGCCCGCCCGGTATGCTTCTCGTCCGGCACGAGCGCCGAGGCGGCGGAGCCGCAGGAGAGCCGGAGGGGTGGCCACGGAGGGACTCGCCTGGAGGAGGCCGTGCCCGCTGGGGAAGGGCGCTCGCGGCTCGACGCGTGGATCTCGGCGCGGCTGGGTGGTGGGGGCGTCAGCCGCGCGCGCGTGCAGGCCAGTATCCGGGCTGGACTTGTCGCCGTCAATGGCCATCCCGTCTCCAAGGTGTCATCTCCGTAACCTCCCTCATTTGCTTTCTGAAAAGCACCATCTTTGTGTTGCTAAAACATCATGCTTGCCTTTGTTCATAGTAGGTTTCGCATATGGTGAAGGGAGGGGACCTGGTTAGCTGCACTGTGTCGGAGCTACAGCCGCTCAGAGCAGAGGCAGAGGACATCCCGCTGGACATTGTCTACGAGGATGACCATCTTCTTGTTGTCAACAAGCCGCCGCACATGGTTGTTCACCCGGCACCAGGAAATGCGAACGGCACCTTGGTCAATGCTATACTTCACCATTGCAAGATCTCAACATTTACATGTTTAGCACGCGCTACAACTGATTCTTCAGATGACGACATTGATGTTTTTGATGTTGATCAATATTCTTCTGATGAGGTAAGTCCAGAGGTCCGAGAAGCGCTTGTGCGCCCTGGTATTGTGCATAGGCTTGATAAGGGAACAAGTGGACTTCTCGTTGTGGCTAAGGTATGAGCCTTTTGGTGTCGGCCAGAATAAATAATTACAATCTGGATATGGTCCATTTTTGTGCTGAACGTTCTCCCCTTTTGAACTGCAGGATGAACACTCACATGCTAAACTAGCAGAACAGTTCAAGCTGCATACAATTCGGAGGGTATACATCAGTCTTACTTGCGGTGTACCCAATCCAACCTCTGGAAGGATTGAAGCGTCTGTTGGTCGTGATCCTAACAATCGGATTCGTATGATTGCTATTCCTGGATCAGGTCACAGATATGCACGGCATGCTGCTAGTAGGTGATTCAAGCTTAGTCACCCATTCCTTATTTTCTCTTCTTTTGGTGTAATATGATGTTCCCTCTCCAAGGCCTTTTCACTTGAATGAAGTATTCCTGACAGAATTATATAGGAACGACCACCTATTAGCCTTCTAGTCAGGATATTCCTAGTTACAGGAACCACTCTGATTCAACTTATGAGTACTAAGGACTAGTTGTTGAGTTAAACTAGCACACAAGACTGTTCAGCTGAGAAGACCTGCTCAGGCCAAAAGGCTAGACAGATGCATTGAATCCACCCATGACAAATGAGTTCATATTTACTCTAGTTCAGTTTTTTGCAAATTTCTGAACCATGCCAAGTAAGTGTTCATGGTTGTTCGATAACTCAGGTCAAATTTTCTGTCTAGAAAAATTGGGGTTTTAAGCACAAAGTTATGAAACTATAGTATTGAGCTCCAAACTTTCTGTGATCTGATTTGATGTTTTATTATTCAAACAATTCTGCAGGTACAAAGTAAGAGAGGTTTTTTCTGGTGGCGGATTCGCATTAGTAGAGTGGAGATTGGAGACAGGACGCACTCACCAGGTTATTTCATCACAAGATACCTTCATTTTATTGAGAAAGCATCAAAGAACAGTAGTTAGTTACATGTATCGTGTGGATTGCATCTGTCGTCGTATTCAAATAGTAGAAAGAGTAAACAGTATGACCAACACCTGTAAACATTGCAGTTGGCAAATTCTGGGAAACAATATATATGAATGGTACCTCATAATTTTCACTTATCTTTCCTGATCTTGCCCCTGTTGATTTTCAGATCCGAGCGCACGCGAAACATCTAGGAATCCCTCTTATTGGTGATGAAACATATGGGGGCACCAAAAGCTTGGCATTATCACTTTTGAGACAGAGAATTCCTTCACGATATCATAGTGATCTTTCGAATCTGATATCAAAAGTAGATAGGCCATGCCTCCATGCTGCATTACTTGGGTACGTGTTCTAGCAATTATATCTTACTATTTTATGAGTGGGGTTGTGTGATTGATTTCTTGTTTCAGGTTCATGCATCCACATTCGGGAAAGATCCTTGAGTTCACATGCCCCCCGCCAGATGATTTTGTCAAGGTACTCGATGAACTGCGATGTGTTACACCATCAAGTGATAACAATTCTTAATGCAAAGTGAGTCAGGAAATTATGCATAGCATCTGATGTAAGGCCTTTCTTACCGGAGAGGTGATTCTGAGCCATGGAGTAAAACAACCGAAGAGGTCCTTCTGTTCGACATGCCCAGCGTGGGACAAGAAAACACTGGGAATGAAACAACCATCTGAAAGTCTCGAGAAAAGTTATAGTTGTAGCACTTTTTTGTATCATTCTTTTTATCGTTTCTTCTTCTTTTTTTTTGTTGGGTTATGATGTTGTCCACCGAGTAGCAATGTAACCGCAGTCCTGGACATCTGAAGTAATGCCTTGCACAGGGATGCCATGACTTTGATAAGTCATTTGACTCATGATGGCAAATGGAAGGAAATAGTTTACCACGATAGGTCATGTGAAAAATATCTTCCTTCCGCCTGACCTCTAGCTTTTTAGGTTGCAACCAGTTGGTAAATCCAACGTGTATCAGTGCTGCACTACCAATAATGCTCGTGTTATTTTCTGACCAAGTGCCGGTGGCTATATCAGGGTTGGTTGTCTTATGGAAGAAAATTTTCGGGGATGGAAATAAGCAACAGTTGTGGTCTGTTGTATACTCCTGCTACCTCCGTTCCAAGCATTTCTGGTTTCGGTTAAAATCAAAAAAAAATTAACTTTGATTAATAATATATAAAAAATTAAAAAAATTGATATTAAAAGTTACATAATATAAAAATTTATTAAATGATAAATTTAGTAATATAATTTATATGCAATAAAATTTCGTAAATTTTTCATAATTAATGGTTAAAGTAAAAGAAAATTGACTTTAAACAAAGCTAAAATATTTTGAGACAGAGAGAGCAGAAAGAAGTAAAGAATCTTTCATGCTATAACTGGAACGTTTTGTTGGGAGTATCCCATACAGGTAGTAAAACAGATAAACATGTGCAGATTTGTTTGGGAAGCTGAACATGTCCAGCCAGCAGGTTCTTACACCAGCAAGTAGTGGGTTACTGTAATCAGACTTGAACAAAGAGGATGTGCCTAGTAACACTAATCAGATCTGTGTTTAAAACGTAGCTAAAACACATTACAACATGTCATATCACCACAGCTCCAAATAAGCTACAGAAATAGCAGAGAATCTGATAATACAATGACAATCACTTCTGCTTCTTTGATTTCTTTGGTGGGCTCTTGACAATTGCCTCGCCCTCGTCATCTGATTCGCCCTCGACAGGTTCATCTGGGACATCGTTCGGAGCATTGTTCTTGGTGATGTATTCCTTGAGGATGACCATGGTCTTCTCCCTCATCGCAGCCAGCTGCTCCGACAGGGTACCCCTCTCGGAACTGATAACAAATGATTCTTCTCCAAGAACCAGGTTTGCTTTCACTCGTGGATCAAGATTCACCGACTCAACGTTAGCTTGAGTTTCCATCACGGCGCCCCTGCAGGCATAATTCAGACGAAAGATGGTGAAACGGCACGTCACTGCAGATGCTGCATCGTAACAGATAGAGTAACAGAAACATCATAATGCTCATATGAAGCATGAACAGCATCTAATCGCTGACCCTAAACCCTGAAACCCGAAAGAACACAAGTCCAGCAGCAGGAATCCAGGAAGGAGAGGAAGACGTAGACTGAGACGAATCCAGAACCACCCCACCCCGATAGAAGAAAGAGTCGCCGCATGTAAACCCTAGCCCCCATACGCGGTGAGGAGTGCATCAGTTCGCTACAGAGAACGGGAGTGCTACCAAGAAAGATTCAGACCTCTTTCAGCTCGTCGCAGCGGATAGGGAGTGGCGGAGGGACGGGTGGCTGGGGGGTGCGCGGCGAGTCGACGGCCGCCGGCGCGCGCGCGCCCGGAAGGGAATCGCGGTTGTAGTGTAGGGCAGTTGAGTGAGTTGCTCGCTCGCCCTGTGGGCCTGTGGGCTGTGGCTGGGTAGGCTGAGGCTCTGAGCTAGTCATCGTTCTTGCGATGTTAGGCTTTGAGCGTTGCTTAAGATGGGCCGCGCAGACATACCAGCCCATATAAACAGTCACAGAGACGGGCGTCTGCTTCAGCTGGAACCTGGAATCGGGAGTTCTTCTCTTAAAAAAGAAAAGAAAAGAAAAAAGAAAACACAAAAGAAAGAAGGAAATTATTCCATTCCTATATAAAAAATACTCCTACTAGCGACTGGAGTAGAGAGATGGAAAAGAAAAGGAGTTGACCCTGAGACGACCACACACGCTAATGACTTATGAGTCCACTCGTCAAGTGGCTTGGTTGCTTTGATGAGCAGCAGAACAAATTCCTGCTGCCACTCCATGAACATGAACGTGACCAGAAAGTTTATTCTGATCCGGCCAGTATGCCAGGGTTTTGGTGTCTCCCAGCTCAGTAGATTCGATAGAAGTGGATCCACGGTGATGCTCTGTCTCTGCCTATAGTCTATAGAACTTAGGAGTATAACAAAGCAAAGTGAGCATGAATGCAATGGATGGACGCGGTTTTCTTGCGATTAACAATTCAGCTCCTTCCTCAAAACAAAAGACAAACAGAGCTCTACAAGTGTTAGTTTGATTCTTTGTTCTACTTGTACTACCACAATAAGGTCCACGAGTCAAGAACTGTTACTGGGTGCCTTGAGCGAGAGATAGAAGTATCATCATCAAAACAAGCAAAGGTCAAAGGTGTGGGTGAGTGCGGGTGCGGCAAAGCTGCCGGCGCATGGCTTATCCCCCTTTTGCTCTCTCTCATCTCAAGCGCCTCAGGAATTCAGGATAGTGCGCATGTCCATATTCTCAGAGTGCGTTTGCAGATAAAGAAAGGTTTCTGATTCAGCAATTTTTTTTTAGTGATTCATATTCAACGAAGCGAGGAAGAGAAGAGGAAATTTAGAAATTAACGGAACAATTTTAAAAATTTTTGAGAATAACTTAAAAGAGCACTTACATGAACAGCTCGAAAAGACGAATTTAACAGAACAACTTTGAAATTTTTTAAAAATTTTAGAAAATTTTAGTAATAACTCGGGAGATATATATACGAAGAGCTCGATGAGACAAAATTAACGGAATAAATTTGAGAAATTTTAAAAATTTAAAAGAACTTCTTTGAATTTTTGAAGATCAAAAAAGAATTTCAAAGATATTGGTTACGGTGAGACTGAAGTGTTTCGCATGTGAAACACCATTTCTCCCTATTCGCTCGCCCAGCACAAAAACATGAATCGATTCTCTGTGATTCTTTCTTGAAACGTTCCAACTTTTCTCCCTTTGGCTCCGTTCTAGGCGATTCAACAAAGAAACCGAAACGATTCTCGTTTCTTGTTGACAAACGGAGCCTCAGAGAATACTGTATGGACTACTGCTTGATAATTCCAGCACAAAAAAATATATATATTTTTTTTACTCCTACAAGTTCATGGTGGAGGAATAATTTTCTTTGTGTGTCATGATTAATAAAACAAAAACAGAGTTCCATAGATGAGTGGCGCATTTTTTAAATTCTCTTTTTGGGTTATGAGATGCTTGTAGGAGTAATACGCAGGTGACACGTACGTGGAATATAACGAAGGCCTTTATGCTCTTCAATACTGATATTATCGCCGTGCTAGCATTGTTCGGTTTGCTTGACATTTCTGATATCAGCCAGCACAAATAGTTGTTTTGAATACTCCACGGAGTAAGAACTCATTTCCTCTTTGCTTCAACTGGTCTTTTGTGTGTGTGTGTGTGTGTGTGTGTGTGTGTGTGTGAAGGTTTACATGAAATTCATATATAATTTGTAAAATTCTACTCACTCTGTCACTTTTTATAATTGTTTTGAAGTTGATCGAGAATTAAAAATAAATAAAAAAGTAGAATGTTTATCATATAAAATAAGAACCACAGAAATTTTGAGAAGTCAAAAATAATTTATAATTAAGACCGAGGAAGTAATTCATATGTCGAAAAGAAAAAAAAAACCTCTGTAAAAATTAGTTTTTGAGCTGATATAGTCAACAGTTAGCAGGACGCGAGTTGGTTCGCTGCTTGCTTTGCTTCGTCTTTACGCGAAGACGAAATTAGCCAAGGGCTTCACTCGAGGGGACAGCCGGCCAGGGCGCAACGCAGCATGCAGCTACGCCTACGAGTGCTCTGTCGAGCTGCTCCTACTACAGGCTATGGCTGCCGAAGCCGGGAGGAGGAGCCAGGTCTTTCTTTGCCTTGTCGTAGCGTGACGGCAGGCTACTCCGCTGCTGCAGGTGGATTGGAAAGGAAGACTTTTTGAGACCAGCCTTTTGATGAGTAGGAGTAGACTAGAGCAGCCGGCTCTATTATCTAGGGAGATCCATCGATCGATCTGCAAAGGGCAAGGAAGCATGCCATGGAACCCAAGGGCAATGGCAGCTCCAGCCTGAGGCTCAGAGCAGCAGCAAAGGATGAAATCATGAAAGGATAGGACATGAATTTTCGGAATTCTTCCTTTGTCACAGACGAGCGAGAGATTTGTGAAAAAAACACGAATTTTCTGTCCTTCGCTGCTGTTGCTGTCGACGCAAGGGAAGACGGAGTAATTTCGCGCTTGGAAAGCCTTTTGTTGCAGCGCAGAGGCGCAGGGGCAGAGCTAGTCGTCGTCGTCGTCGTCCCGGCGCTGAGAAGCACTGAAACTGCGAAGCGGAGCAAACGATGCGGCGCGCGCGCCTGTCACGTCCACTCCGTCCCGTCCCGTCCCGTCCCGTGGCGGTGAGGCACCAGGGAGATGCCGTCGGCGATCTTTGGCGCCGCGCCGGGCACTGTGCCATAACTGCCCTCTGCGCCGCTGACACCCGCACCGCGTCATCCCCGGCGGGCCTGCTGCCCCCTCCCTTGACTCTCTGCTCGTCTCTTCGGCCGAAACGAACGGCACCACTCCGCCTCGATTCGAGATGCTCATTCCCACCACCACCACCGCTGCTGCCCCCCTTTTATTCCCACGTCTCCCTAGCCACGCCGTGACCACCACCGCAGCCACAATGCCTCCTCCCTTCCTCATCCTCCTCCTCCTGCTCGCCGCGCCCGCCTCCGCCTCGCCGGAGCGGGACGTGTACGCGCTCGGCAAGCTCAAGGCGGCGCTCGTCCCCGCCACTCCCTCCTCCGCCGCGCTCGCCGACTGGGACCCGGCCGCCGCGCCGCCCGCGCACTGCGCCTTCTCGGGCGTCTCATGCGACGCCGACTCCCGCGTCGTCGCCATCAACATCACGGCCGTGCCGCTCCACGGGGGTTACCTTCCGCCAGAGGTCGCGCTGCTCGACGCGCTTGCGAACCTCACCGTTGCCGCGTGCTCGCTCCCCGGCCACATCCCCGCCACCGTCGCGTCCATGCCGGAGCTCCGATACCTCAACCTCTCCAACAACAACCTCAGCGGCCCGTTCCCGCCACCCCCGGCCGCCGGGACCTACTTCCCGCGCCTGGAGGTCCTCGACGTCTACAACAACAACCTCTCCGGCCACCTGCCGCCGCTCGGCGCCGACCACGCGAGCCTCCGCTACCTCCATCTTGGCGGCAACTACTTCTCCGGGACCATACCGGAGAGCTTCGCCGACATCGCCGGCCTTGAGTACCTCGGCCTCAACGGCAACGCGCTCACCGGCCGCGTGCCCGCCTCTCTCGCGCGACTAAAGCGCTTGCGGGAGATGTACCTCGGCTACTTCAACCAGTACGACGGCGGCGTCCCGCCAGAGTTCAGCCAGCTCGAATCCCTCGTACGCCTCGACATGAGCAGCTGCAACCTCACCGGCACCATACCGCCGGAGCTCGGCCGCCTCGCGAACCTCGACACTCTCTTCCTCCTCATGAACAGGCTCTCGGGGGAGATACCCCCGGAGCTCGGCAACCTCAAGAACCTCAGGTCGCTCGATCTCTCCATCAACGACCTATCCGGTGGGATACCGCCCAGCTTCGCCAACCTCACCAACCTAGAGCTGCTCAACCTCTTCCGGAACCACTTCCGCGGTAACATACCGGACTTCGTCGCCGACTTCCAGCTCCTAGATGTGCTGCAAGTGTGGGAGAACAACTTCACGGGCAACCTCCCCGCCGGGCTCGGAAGGAACGGGCAGCTCAAGAAGTTGGACGTCACCGGCAACCACCTGACCGGTCCGATACCGCCGGACCTCTGCGCCGGCCGGAAGCTGGAGCTGCTCGTCCTCATGGAGAATCGGTTGTTCGGGCCCATCCCCGAGTCACTCGGCGACTGCAAGACGCTGACACACGTGCGCCTTAGCAAGAACTTCCTGACCGGCCCTGTGCCGCCTGGGCTCTTCGACCTCCCACAGGCGGACATGCTCGAGCTCACTGACAACCTGCTCACCGGCGAGCTTCCGGACGTGATCGGCGGGGATAAAATCGGCATGTTGCTGCTTGGAAACAACGCGATCGGTGGGCGGATTCCTCCGGCCATCGGCAACCTCCCTGCGCTCCAGACGCTGTCGTTGGAGTCGAACAACTTTTCCGGGGCATTGCCACGGGAGATCGGCAGACTCAGGAACCTCAGCAGGCTCAACGTCAGCGGCAACTCGCTCACCGGCGTGATCCCGCGAGAGCTTGTGGGCTGCGGGTCCCTCGCCGCTGTCGACCTCAGCCGCAACAGCCTCTCCGGTGAGATACCAGACGGCATCACTTCGCTCAAGATCCTATGCACGCTCAACGTGTCCAGGAACCAGCTCACCGGCGAGCTCCCTGCCGAGCTGTCCAACATGACGAGCCTCACCACGCTGGACGTCTCGTACAACCTCCTGTCCGGCCCGGTGCCGATGCAGGGCCAGTACCTGGTGTTCAACCAGAGCTCCTTCGTCGGCAACCCCTGGCTATGCGGTGGGCCTATCTCCGGCGCGTGCCCTCCGTCGATGGACCGGATGCGGCGGCGGAATTCCAAGATGATGCTGGTGTGGCTGGTGGTCATGTTCGCTGCACTGATCATCGCCTTCTTCGGCGGGAGGAAAGGGTGCGTGGCGTGGCGAGAAGCGGCGAGGCGGCGGTCTGGCGCGTGGAAGATGACGGCGTTCCAGAAGCTGGACTTCTCGGCGGACGACGTGGTGGAGTGCCTCAAGGAGGACAACATCATCGGCAAGGGCGGCGCCGGGATCGTGTACCACGGCGTGACTCACGGCGGCATGGAGCTGGCGATCAAGCGGCTCGTGGGTCGAGGCTGCGGCGACCACGACCGCGGGTTCTCGGCCGAGGTGACGACGCTGGGGCGCATCAGGCACCGGAACATCGTGCGGCTGCTGGGCTTCGTGTCCAACCGGGAGACCAACCTGCTGCTGTACGAGTTCATGCCCAACGGCTCGCTCGGCGAGATGCTGCACGGCGGCAAGGGCGGGCATCTCGGCTGGGAGGCCAGGGCGCGCGTCGCCGTCGAGGCGGCGCGCGGGCTCTGCTATCTGCACCATGACTGCGCACCGAGGATCATCCACCGCGACGTCAAGTCCAACAACATCTTGCTCGACTCGCTGTTCGAGGCGCACGTCGCCGACTTTGGCCTCGCCAAGTTCCTCGGCGTCGGAGGAGGCGGCGCAACATCGGAGTGCATGTCAGCCATCGCTGGCTCCTACGGCTACATCGCGCCAGGTAACCTTGAGATACTCCTGTATTCCCGGCTCCGTTTGAGGTGCCCAATTTTGCGCACCGTGATGCAACGCTTGAATGCGCGGGGTTCGCCTGACGAGCGTCAACCGCGCGCGCCCACGCGGCAGCGTCAGAGGATCCGCTTCCCGCTTGAATACCACTAAGCTAAAATTTCTTATTCTGTTCGTGTGGTGTCTGGTTCAAATTTACTACTACCACGTTAGGAGAAGGAAAGAATTTGAACGTAACCGCAGCATTCTTGCTTTTGCATCATCCCGTGGAAGGCCAGCGCATACTCTGTACACGCTTTCGTACAGTTGTACTGGTATTCTGTTTTCTTTTGCATGGTCAACTGAGTAGATGACATAGGATGTGTAGCACAGTGCTCCGGATCAAAACCAAGCGGTAAATCTTGAGAGTTTTCACTGTTTTGATGCAACTGCTAGCATCCTGCCGTTGCATGGCTTTTGCATTTGCAGTCGGCGCTCAGGCGTCGATAGTGTTCTGCGCAGCACGGATTTGGCATGGCCTAGAACCACGTGTTTTCATCAAATATGGCTCCTATATCATGCGCACTCAGACTGCCGTAGTGATAGCAGCAGGAGACGTTGTTTGGTGCACGGTTTATTTTCAGTTTATTTACAGAAATAAGAAGAAAAAAAAAACTGTGTCAAACAGCAAATTTATTTTACAGTTTATTAGTTCAGTAGCTTTTCAGAATGAATTTAAACAGCAGTTTATTTTTCAGCTGTTTTTCACTGGCTGAAAAAATAAACTGCTTTTTTTATTAAGTTTCAGCGGTAACCAACAGTGCCTCAATTGGCTTAGTAACTTTTACATCTTTGACGAGTACGGTTTTTACTGATCCGATCCGTTGATCTTTTGGCAGAGTACGCTTACACCCTCCGCGTGGACGAGAAGAGCGACGTGTACAGCTTCGGCGTGGTCCTGCTGGAGCTGATCACAGGGCGCCGCCCGGTCGGCAGCTTCGGCGACGGAGTGGACATCGTGCACTGGGTGCGGAAGGTGACCGCCGAGCTTTCGGAGACCGCGGCGGTGCTCGCGGTGGCGGACCGCCGCCTGACGCCGGAGCCGGCGGCGCTGATCGTGGACCTGTACAAGGTGGCCATGGCGTGCGTGGAGGAGGCGAGCACCGCCCGGCCCACCATGCGCGAGGTCGTGCACATGCTGTCCAGCTCCGCCGCGGCCCAGCCCAACGATACCTTCGCAAGTTCTGAATTCGTCTCTAAGTAGCCGTAGAGCGCTCGCTGCCCTTCGTCAGTGGCAGCAAAGTTCGGTTTGCCTGGCAGTGCCTGCTAAGTATTTTGTCACGCGTGTGATCGATGTGTACAATAACTAGCTCAAGACTACGGTCCTGGGTATTCCTCTTGGCTGGTGTCCTGGGAATTGCATCGTATTGTAGCTCAATCAACGAACGAATATGTGCGTATTAGTAAAGTTGATGTATCTCCACTATCTGTATATATCCTCTCGCAATATTTTCCCCCCCCCACATTTTTCCTTGTCTACGTCGGATTTGAGATGGAATTTCAAAAGGCGAATGAGTCTCGTCGGGATTTATGCTGTGGCACGTAGGAGTATCATTCTGTGGACGGTTGAAAGGCAAGCCATCGCTGCAGAATCGAATCGATCGGGCGCACTTGTTTTGCGTGTCGCCTTTATTCTCCTTTGATAAAGTTTCAATTTCTCAGTGCACTGCATTGCAGGGTGGTGAACGCCACCACGCAAGAAGCATTAGATTCCTGGCATTGCTTTGCAAAAGTTTTCACCTTTGTTTGTGTTTGTTGCTAAGAGAAGTTTTGAAAGGAAAAAGGAGTAGGGATGTAAAAATATACTTCGTCCGAATTTAAATTGTTGTCATTAAATTTCTAGATGATTTAAAGTTTTGGAGAAGAAGTGGGCTGGGCATCTTCGGCTGCAAAGAACGGGTTGTGGAGATTGCCATGGGCCTCTTACCACGAGACAGACCGGCCCAAAGCACACCGAGTACTAGCTGGCAGCTTTCTACTACCCCGCACCCGGTTAGTGTTTGCAACACGCGTATGTAGTTAAATTATGCTTGTTGAAATCCTCTCAAAAAATTATGTTTGTTGAAATGAAAGTGATTGCCAAACCAAGACGATGTCCTCCTCACACGATGATGTAAGCATAGTTTGAAAACGATTAAAAACCACGGTTTTCTTGTGAAACTGGTTCGAAAGAGTGATTTGGCTGCCGTATTGGACTGGGCTTTGAGGCTCAAATGATAGGGATGCTGTGATATTTTTGTCGCCTCCTCGATTTCTTCTACTGGTCAATACTCCTAGCACTCGATAGGGGGTCGCGCTCTCCTCTGGGTTGCGAATGAAACGCACCGAACTTTTTGAATTGCGATAACATGAACGAAGCCGAATTTTAAATATGTCGCTAAGCTGCCAAACCACCCGCGAGCATCTGCGTCCCTCTTTTTAAAAAGATTTTGGGATCGGACGCAACGACAGAGAAATCTGCTATTATTTGTAATCAAGTAACCTACTTGATTCCTTATTACATCGTCAGAAAATTATGCTGCCCACTTGTGTACCTTCTAGTCTCCACCGCTTCATTGACATCTGAAAAATGCCACACCTATTTTAGTGGTGCAAAAAGAAGATTCTAGCTGCTTTCTTCCATCGTAAAATATAAAGAGTTTTAGGCCTCTTTTGGAACGCAGGAATTTCATCGTTTCCAATTTTTTGAAAGAAATGATTGTTACAAACTTTAAACAATAACACCTATAAAAAATAGTTTAAATGAAAAAGTAATGTGCTGCCTCCAAATCTGGAAAACATTATTGAACTAAATTTGAACTAGTAAAGCTGTGTAAACGGCAACAAAAACATACAAATATATCAGTATCAATTGTTCGATACTTTTGTGAATGATTATGAACATTTTCGTATTAACAGCTAACTTTAAAAATAGAGCTATATATCAAATTGTACTAAATTTAACGGCAACGGCATCCTTTAATTCATTAAAAAAACCTCCAATTCAAATAAGCTTAACTGTAGGAATCTGTTATTCTGTGACAAATCATGTAAAAAGATACTCCTAAATGAAAAGCTAAGGGAAGATACAGTGCAAAATATCATGAGACACTCGTGAAAGTAAAGTTGTGATTTTTTAGAACCGAAGTAAAGTCGTGATCTAAGTTCTTGTTTGTATGAAACTCTGATCCAAATTTGAAAGCACATTTTGATGCTGTGATTAAGGGTCAACCCATCAAACAACAAAGGCAGGCAGGTCCGCTACACAGTCCTGTTTTATGGGCATAGTTTGTTGAACCGGTTTTCAGTCTACTGTTAAGCTTCTTTCGATAATTTAAAAAGAAAGGAAAAAGGGTGCATGTGGGCCGACCCGACGCGCCGAACGCCCGCCGCCGTCCATCGAGATCCAGGACGGATTCCTCCCCACCAACCGTAATTCCGTCTTGGTTCTTCCTCTCCCTTCTTCCGGTCTTGCCTTCCATTCCCTCCCCCTCCCGCCGCCCTACTCGTCGTCCCCCCCTTTGCCTGCCTGTAGCGGCGTGCCGCGGCGATCCGTGCGGGCTCGGATTGACCTCCGTTCGTTTCGTTGGTAAGGAAATCCCATTCAACCCTTTTTTTTCCCTATATTTTTCGAGACATGGTTCGTTCCGCCGTGGATCATCACTTCCACCAGCCTCCCCCAAATCCTAATCCCTTCGTTTTTGGTATTGCGAAGGAGGAACACAGTACTGCCCGTTCGTTCGCTGTCATGTTTAGCAATGCGCCCTAGGGAAAATCGTGCGTGAAGTCGCTGCAGCACACCACTTTAGGATTTCCAAATTATTTGTGGGTTCAGTCTGCTAAACCTCCGATGCCCCAGGTTAGGTGCTGCCGTGATTAGGTTAATGCAGAATTGCTCCCACTATGGTGGCTAATTTTGTGCTAAAAGCGGTTATTCTGTCTGTATTTATTTTCTCTTTTGCAGCCAATGTCAGCATTAAAGCATCTGATTCTTGTGTTTTCAGGTACCTTCTTGATTGCTGGTTGCAGCCATGGATGACGGGGACCTTGATTTCTCCAACCCAGAGACGTACCTGTGCTCAACTGCCATTGGGAACGATCCACTACCGAGCAGCTGCTCCATGGAGAGCTACTTTGATGACATCCTCAAGGACACGGAGCACCACGCTTGCACCCACACCCACACCTGCAACCCGCCTGTTCATGATCATTCGCACACCCACACCTGTGTCCATGTCCACACCAAGGTAGTCGCAGCTTCACCAGATGGCGCCGAGACTGCCGAATCGCCCTCTGAGAACAACGGCTCCAAGAAGCGCCCTGGTGGTAATCGAGCTGCGGTCAGGAAGTACCGTGAAAAGAAGAAAGCTCACACGGCATCACTGGAAGAAGAAGTAGTTCATCTGAGGGCTCTGAACCAGCAGCTCATGAAGAAGCTTCAGAATCATGCAACACTCGAGGCAGAGGTTGCCAGGCTTCGCTGTCTGCTTGTTGATATTAGGGGAAGGATTGAAGGGGAGATTGGTGCTTTCCCTTATCAGAGGCCACTTAAGAACGTGGATCTGGTTTCTAGTGTTGACCAGGGAAGTTTCCTTGGTGGTGCCCAGGTCTCAAACTCCTGTGATTTCAGATGCAGTGATCAGATGTATTGCAATCCAGGATCGCAGGGTGATATTGGTGGTCAGGTGTTGGGACCAGCTGCCTGTGATATTGCAAGTATCCAATGCATGGGGAGTGCAAAATCTGGATCCACAAAGCTTCCAGTCTGTGGTGGCATGGACACCATACCTGCTGGCTGTTTGCCGCACACTGAAAAGAAGTGAAGGTTTGTTGTTTTCCCTTTTATAAGCTTCTTTTTTGCTAGCAGCTAGATAGCAATTTTATGCCTTTTATTCTGTTAGCATTCCATACAAGCATGTAATATTCATGATAGTAACAGTCAGAAGTTTTTATGTTCTGTAAATTTCTTAGATGAGCATAAACTGACCCATGCCGATGAGACCTGATTCTATAGTTTATTTAATTGCTTCAGCCTATTCATATGCATGTTTAGTGAATTCACATCTTTTTTTTATATATCTGTGTACATTAGACTTCACATCTTCTGATTATATATTCAAATTTTCCCATTATACGTTTCAATATTTTTGTTTTGCTAGACAGAAATGTTTCATGCTATACAACATTCCCGCTGCTTCCAGTGAACCATGATATGTCTGAATTTTGTTGCTAGTAAATTGAAAAATAGGACACTAAATTATTCACTCGACCAAAACAATTAATATTACACTACATCATCTATAGCACATAGTGCACATTTGTTTATGGGATTCATGGTCTCACGATACAATAGAGCATTTTTTTTTCTATCCATCAGTACCTCCAAATTGTGCAAACCAGAAAGATTATTTTGTTCTTAATTAATGAATTCTGTGTAGCAATGCTAGATTTTGAAGTAGCATAAATAATTTTAATTGTGAATGTAATAGTTGCTCAGCCCTGGCCATGGAAGCAAAAAGAAGAAATAATAATTCATTCTAGAAAATAGAATTTAGTTGTATCCACTTATTGATATGCATCCACGCTAGTCATTTTGTTCATTTTTTATCTTTTCTACCCCCTTTTTTTGTGTGTTCAAGCCTAACACACCATTTACTTCTATTTTTTCAGGAGTTATGGTGGTGCTTATAGTCTCCAAGGCAGAGACTGTTGGATTGTGGGTTCCAAATCCAAGGAACACTGTATAAATTGCTAGCTTCTACTGTAGGCTGCATCTGGTTCAAACAGTTGTGTGAGTTTGTCGCCGGTGATGCTTCTATGGTGCCTGAGGCGGGTCAAGTGTGTTAGCACTAAGCTGACAAGACATTTGTTTCACTTAGTTTCGGATACCATCTGATGAAGTGCGGAGCTATGCTGAACATGTGTTTTGGACAATTCTGACTTGAGTAGAGACCTCGAGTTGGATGTGAATTCTTTTGCGCTAGCTGCTATGTATTGTACTCTAGTTGCTGTCTTAGTTGTTATTCAGGTCCATGGATTTGATTATTATTTGGATGATTCGCCATTTCATTCGTTAGTAAATAATATAATGGATCGTTTTTTTATTAATCTGTTTCATTTGCTATTGCCTAAATTTAATTCTTGTCATTGCCTTTGTCATGCAAAGGCAACAGATCCTTTAGTTTTAGATTTGTTGTATCGAATTATTTTTCTGAATGTTCAGCCCTATGAAAGGCTTTTTCAGTGTGATACAGGTAGAATCCTTTTGTCCGGAACGGATACGTACACGCTAGAATATTCCTATTGCCACTAAATATTGCCTGTAAGGACGCTCGTTTGGTACAGTACTCTCCATACTAAAATTGGTGTCTGTCGGTTAGTTCAAATTTAAACTAAGTGGTGACAATAAGATTGGAATGCAGAACGTAGGGAGATGGTCCATGGATATTTCGTCGGATTCTAACATACTCAGTCCATTGTTCCAAATGTGCACATATATAGCTAGGGGTGAAAACGGGTTGAAAAAAATAAAAAATTAGTGAGGGTCGGATCGGATTAAAATCGAGCTCAATTTCTATTCATTTTTAACTAAAATTTAATAAGAGCTGAAAAAAATTGTGAAAAGATCCGCGGGTCGAGACTCTTTTAACACCCTATATGTAGCATAAGTTGGAATCCTTAATAACTCCGCTACAGAAAGGTAACCAGATTTGGAAAATCAAATTCTCATCCTACTGGGATGTTTTATCGTACTCTTTGGATTCATTCTAAATCTTAATATATTAAAACACATGTGTTTTCTTGCAACAGAGAGGCACTCCACGTTAGCAACGAGGGTTTGAAACTGTTCGATCATACAAACAGAGAACCACAGTCGTCAGATTTTTCTATCCAATATTTATATATACATCTTTCTCGTACTATCGAATCATGGAACCTTAAAATCAGGTCCTCCGCCCTCTTCGTTGCCTTCGCGCCCCGCGCGCTGCTTCTCTTTCTCGCCACTCCCCTCCTCGGCCTCCGCCAAGCCATTCTTCATTGCGGCCAAGCTCTACCAGCAGCCCAACAAATGTGTGTCGAGGAGCGCCCGCCTCTCTCGGCCGTGCCTAGGATCCTCGGCTTTGCTGCAGGCGGTAAGGTGCTTCGGTGGACGCTGTAACAACCCGTGATTTGAACTATCAAATTTGAAATAAAGTTTAAGTTTGAATCACTTGTCCATCTGTTGTTTGAAATCTTGATTTTCAAGTTGGATCGTCCAGCACCTTGGGCCACATTCCTTTTCCTTTCGTGCGTGACCTGGACTCCCGACTTATTGGAAGAGCGATCACCGGCCCAGCTTGGCCAGCCAGCAGCAAGCTGGCATGCGAGCTTTGCCAGCCGAGCAAGCGTCGACCGCGACCAGGAAAGCTCCTCCACCACGTGTCAGCATCCCAGGTTCTAACCTCCACTCCAAGATGCTTCGGACGGCTCCTGTCCCTCGGCGTTGGAGCCTTAGTCGCGACGCCTATAAAACTGCCGGAGCCGTCATTTTTTTTCTGTAGCCCTTTCCTCCGCGCCGCCAGGTGAGAGCCATCGTTCTTCCTTGTCCTTCCCCATTCTGTTCTGCTCGCGAGGTTCTTAGCTCGTTGAATCGCAGGCAAATTCGAGGAAGAGGATCGGGTTGAGCTCTACTCCGCACATCGTCTCTGTCGGTGGGTTCTCTTTACCAGTTCCGTTCCCAGTCCTCCCGTCGCCATTTGCTTGGATGTTGAGAGCGAGGTTGATCCGAGTTGCAGTTTTGCTGTTCGCACCCAAGCTGTACCCAGTTGACGCGGTCACCGAGGAGCAACGTCTGAGAGCTGCAGACACCTTCGCTAAATCCAACCCTGCCGCACGCGGATCTTAGGCCGTCTTCGTCGCACCGACCCGTTCGACCGCCTTCTTCGAGGTCTAGAACCGCTCAAGTTTCGGTGAGTTCCTGTGTTGCCATCTGCTTTTCCTCTCGTGGTTGGCTATCAAGTAGATCAGTGGATGTGTACGATTTCTATCGTTTTGACCATTCTAGTCTTCATCTCATGCTGATCTGGGAGGTGCTAATCTCGACTCATCTCAGGGCCGAAGGGAGCAGCTCTACTCGGAGCTCAGCAGTTGGCCGCCGAGTTCTCAGTTCTGGTTCGTCGTTAGTAAGCTTCGCTGATCGTTGTCCTTCGTTATGTCGTCTCGTTGAAGCGGTGACTGGTCCATTTTCTCGTTTAGCGCCTTCGGTTTGTCAGAGCTCCGGAGTTCACGTCAGCATTGTGCCGTGTGAGAGCCTCGCCGTCAACCTCGCCGCTGAGTACAACCGGTGCCTCTGTCATCTCGTCGCACCAAGCCCAGAGTAAGAAGCTTTTCCCCATAAAGCCCCGCTGTTCGTGCAAGTCTCATCGTCGTTCTGCGACCGCTCGTCATAGCGTTGTCTCTGCGTCTTGCGTTCGTCTTGCTGTGGGTGATCGTGTAACCGTAGGCTACAGGCAGGATAGTCGATTAGTCTCGTGTGCAGCTGCTTGGAGCGAGGACCTCGTAGCCGTCGATGCCAGGTCCTGGTTGAGCAGATTGTTCCGTTCGTTTTTGTTGGCCGAGCAGGTTGTGCGCTGGAGGTCGAAGAAAGCAACAGGGTCCAGCATCAATGCGTGGCAGGAGAGTTCGAAGGTTTAAGGCTTAGGTTCAGAGGTTCAGAGCTTAAACTTCCTGGCATGTTTCTTGAGCACGAGTCACAGGAATTCAGTATTACTCCGTATCGTTGTTCAAGTTGTGCTGATCTGCTTGGAATTTAGTCCACGAGATGCTGTTCGTGGCAGTATGTGCCTCATAGGACCGAGCTTGTTTAGAGAGAGAGACAGAGGACCAAGTGCATGGTTCTGTGGCAGCGGTTCAGATGGTAAGAACGTGGTTTGTCTGTCAGCCTTGGGCAGTGTGCACCGTTCTAGTGCTATCAAGAGTTCACGTGAAGAAGGAAATTCTAAGTTTATCTTTTTCTTGGAATTTCTTTTTATATGGTTAATCTTCTGAATCCAAAAGAGAGTTCTGTTTGGTTTTCAATGTTTTTCTAGTATGTCTCCTTAAGTCCGTTCCGTCGAGCTTTTCGTGTAGGTACCTTCTCAGATTCGAGTTTGAAACATTTAGTCTCGCAATTTAGATTTGAATTTAATTATTCAAATTTAAATTTACTATTTAAATTAGTTCACACCCTTTTTCGTATCGTTTGTCCAGTTGGAGAAGTTGCTACTGAGAATTTGAAGATTGCTCTACACAAGGACCTATATCCCGGATGGGATATCGACTCACAAGGCCAGCCGCGCTTCTTGACCAATTTTGTACCTAGTATTTCAAACTGCATGTTTTGTTTGTAACCTTAATTTTGCATGCCAACTATTTTAAAAGATGCTAGCAACATCCCTAACCTGTACCTATTTACCGTTCCACATATTATGAGCTCTAGGACTGCTTTCCAACGTGTTTGGAACAATAAAATACTTTCCTCTTTTTAAAGATAATTACAAAAAATTGTCTATTCTTACAAATAAATACACAGGTTTTTTTTCAGTACAGAACCTATGTCTCTTTTTCTGACGCCTTAGTTGTAAGGATTATTGGTGAACAATGAAGAAATCATGACGCCAGAAAAGTTTCATTCTTGATGACTTTTCTAGAACTGTTACGGAAGCACAGAAGATGAGATCATTAATGAATATGCATCGCACGTCATGCATATTATATTACTGAGAAGAGAGAAAAACTTGGCCAGCATACGTCGTTTACAGCACAAGTAGTCAGATTTGGTGAAGCCATATTTTTCATGTTTAATTAGCCATTCTTTCAGGATTCAAATAATTCAGTTCTATTACCCTGTCCGTTGATCCAAAATTTGATGTCAATTAACTTACCACTGTTGATTTTGCAGTTTCAAGTGTCTGATCATTTTTTTAATGGTTATAAGGACTCTGACTTTTGGGCATCCATAACTGTATTTCTATTCAGATATTTAGCAGTAGTATAAGCTTCTTTGTTAAACTTCACCATCTTAAAAACTATGAGGATTCTAATAATTTTATTAAACTTCACGCTTTTATCATATATCTGCTACATTGTAATGGAGTTACAATATAGTTCAAGTAGTATATAAAACAGGGGCATAAAAAAATCTAAGAGCCCGTTTGGATCTCCGAAATTGAATCAATTTTCAAATTCCATGAAATTGAATTGTGAAGAATTGAATTAGTTGGAATCGGATTCAATTCTATTTTTCATGTTTGGGCTATCCGAGGAATTAAATTCTTGGAATCAAAATCTTACAGTAATTGCGTTGGTGTGTCGGAGACGAAACCATGGCGGCAACGGGCAACATTATGGCGGTGGGCGTGATCGGCGCGGGGCGTATGGGCTCGGGCATCGCCCAGCTGGTCGCAGCAGCCGGCTGCGCTGTCCTCCTTCTCGACTCCCACCCCGTTGCCCACTCCCGCACCGTGTCCTCCATCTCCGCCTCTCTCTGTCGCCTCGCCGCCAAGGGCCAGCTCTCTCAGGTGAGGCCTACCCGCTGAAACCTCTTGAATCGGTGAAAATGAAACCGTGGTGCTTTATCCCCTTGACGATTTCGGTGGCCGTTGTGGTCACAGGCCGTGTGCGAAGAGTCTATCAATCAGATAAGGTGCATCTCGTGCATACAAGAATTTGATTCTACGAATAAAACTCGTCTGGACTGTAGTGATTTGCAGAAGCTGCTTAGCCTCGTGGACGGTGATTTGAAGAATAAAAGGAGAACACCTGCCGAATCACCATGATCCTATCATGGAACCCAATGCTCGTCGGCGTCAGAGCTACATCCGGCGTGGCTGACTTCGCCGCCGTGGCGTATCCCTATCGCGTCTTGCCTCTATCCACCCCGCTCAGCCCTAAGGCGGCTGACGAAGGGGAGGCAGTGGTGGCGGGGAAAGGGGGGGCGCGTCGGCTAGGAGGAGGCGGCGGCAGCGATAGGGACGAGCGAGCGTGGATCTCTCTTAGAAGCGTTTAGTGGACAACAGAATTCGGGAGTCGAAAGAATTTCAGACGTTTTTATTGATTTGTGTTATAATTTGCATGCAGCCCACCAAATAAGTGATATTTCAATTCCTGAGAGTGCCAAACAGGTTAAAGTTTGGAATCAAATTCAATTCATACCAATTTAAAAAACAAACAGGGGGAAAAAAATCCGGCAATGTCGCGCGTTATTTCTAGTATGAGACAAAGATTTTCTCACTAATTCATGACAGCCGCAGAAATCTTTGTATTTTCAGCACGATCAACAGAAATAGACTGGTCAGCTCCATCGTCTGCCGGCTGGGCCTGCCGCCGGCACCGTAAATGTTTGTACCTTTCCCTGACCCGCTAAGCACGTCCGCTCGGAACATTCTAGGACATTGACGTCGACGCCCCGGGATCCGGCCAATCATGTCGCTCCACGTGTCCACCAGGAATGTCGCGCACGAGATCGCAGCCCTTCAAGGACCCAGTTCTACGCATCCGACGGCTCAGGCAACCTCTTGCGCATCTCCACGTCAAGTTTGCCGCGGCGCCCAGTGGTAGCCCGCCACGTGGAACTTCTCCAATCGGAGCCGTCCGTTTATCCACGTGGCCAGATCGCGACCGCGCGGACCGGGCATTCGGGTCTCCGTTTAAAGGGCTTCGGCTCCGTGGAAGAGTGCGACGACACGAACTCATCACTGGTTTCGCAGAGTGAAGCGACGATGCGCAAGTGGGCTCTCTCCTCCGCGCTTCTCCTGCTCTTCCTCCTCACCACCCTCCCTGATCCAGGCATGTACCGTCCGCTTAATTTATTTTGTCAATTTTGATCCATATTTAGTGGAGATTTGTCGATCTGGAGGTTTTGAATGCGGGTACTGGCATATTCTAATCTCAGCCGATTACTTATTAGCCATCTAGTTAATTTTTTTCGAGGGGATTTCCGTATCATTCATTAGGAGTTACTAGCATTCGATGGGAATGATGGATTGTGTAGTAATTTTCTCCGGATAATTCAGCATGTAGTTGCTCAATCCATGGGTGCCGAGGCGACTGTCGCTAGATGTGATAATACTGATTCCGATTTGTTGCTGGATCTCACGATTATGTTCTCAGCTTTTCTGATCTGAAGTAAATGTAAGGTGATTTCGAGCTGGAGATTTCTAAATAACTTTATTCTTTAGATCCACCATCTCGCACGCCCGCTTTATACATTTGTTTGGTGAATACGCGGTTAATTGCAACTGAGGTTTTAATAGGGTTTATTCATACATGTACAGATGTTATTTCTGCCGACCAGTGCTTATTTTGGGTAGGGCGCTGCCCACTGTGGCTGATTTAGCGTTCTATTAATACTGCCCTTACTGAATTTTAAGGACTCTTGCCCCTATCTCGTTCACTCTTTTAGTGAATTTGAACGACCCTTACTATGGCCACTGCTCTGATTCCAGTGCTGTGCAACTAGTTGGATGCCTAAAATTTTGCACAATTTCAATTATATTGTCTGACCCTTCCTATACCACAGCTAAAAAGCTTCAAGTGAATGCCGAGGAGAGCAGTGATGACTTAGCCAACCCACCAAAGGTAGAGGAGAAGCTTGGTGCTGTGCCCCATGGCCTGTCCACTGACTCTGAGGTTGCCCAGAGGTGTGAGTTATCCCCTGATCCATGGTGATCATTATCGCCTTGTCATGTTGTTGAAATGATATTGGCATGAACATTGTGATTTTGCTGTGTGCAGGGAAGCCGAGTCGATCTCCAGGAAGACCCTCAGGAGCTCGGCGGAGAAGTTTGAGTTCCAAGCCGAGGTGTCCAGACTTATGGACATCATCATCAACTCACTCTACAGCAACAAGGACATTTTCCTGAGGGAGCTCATATCCAATGCCTCTGATGTATGTACTCAGCTGACCCCTATTTGGGCTTCCTTCTGAGTCCTTGAGGGTAACAAGGTTTTGTTTCTTCATATTTGTAGGCCTTGGACAAGATTAGGTTCCTTTCCCTCACTGATAAAGAGGTTCTTGGTGAAGGTGACACTGCTAAGCTTGAAATCCAGGTACTGTGAACTTCAACATCGGGAGCCTTTTTTGTTTCTTGCTTTTGGATTGGACCTTAAGACGTTTTGGTCTGTGAACATGTAGATTAAGTTGGACAAAGAGAACAAGGTACTCTCTATTCGTGATAGGGGTATCGGTATGACCAAAGATGACCTGATTAAGAACCTTGGAACCATTGCAAAATCTGGGACTTCAGGTACTTACTGCTGCACTAAATGTTAAATTCTCTGGCAAAAGCAGCATTATCAAGAAAATTACACCAGAGTACCATTAATTACTTGAATGGCCACAAATAACATTAGTTACGTGCAACTTTTGCAGCTTTTGTGGAAAAGATGCAGTCTGGGGGTGACCTCAATCTGATTGGGCAGTTTGGTGTTGGATTCTATTCAGTATATTTGGTTGCTGACTATGTTGAAGTGATCAGCAAGCACAATGATGACAAACAGTAAGACATTTTGTCCTTGCCACTTTTGTCCATCTCTTGCTTTCTTTTTTCCCCACATGGCTTCATGTTATTGTTGCACTGTTCTTTTCTAGATATGTTTGGGAGTCAAAAGCTGATGGATCATTCGCTATCTCTGAGGATACATGGAACGAGCCCCTTGGGCGTGGAACTGAGATAAGATTACATCTGCGAGATGAGGCCAAGGAGTACTTGGAAGAAGACAAGCTAAAGGTATTGTCATATTAGTGTATCTCAATTGATTTCTGCTGCAAATAGGCATATGCAATTGCAGCTGTTATGATTTCAATTGTGAAACCCTGGACATGTAGTCTAAAAAACGTGTTGCCTGAATCAGTACAATTTAATAGGCTCTGACATAAATAGTTACCCTTGTGATTATATGTAAATCATATTTATCAATCTCATACTTCAAATGAGCTCGTGGCTTTAGGTCTAGCATCCCTTGTAAATAGAAAAATATCCCTGCCTATCCACTCTCGAGTGATTTTGACCTCATCTGACCGCCCAAGCGTCTTGGTTTCACAGTGAATTTGTTTGTTCACATTTCATAATGGTTCTCCCTGACCGTAATATTCAGTTTCACCAAGTGTATTTGCCTGTTTCACTCTTCATTCGTGTTGCTGTGTGAGGGCAAGTGAAGAATAGGTTTATTCCTATCCAGTTGTTGGGCATCTCATGCAATCAGCATTTAACTTGAATACATTTATCAACGTATATAGACAAATATACTTTTGTTTTGTGCATCTCATGCAATCAACTTTTAACTTGAATACTGTGTTTTGCAGGATTTGGTGAAGAGGTACTCTGAGTTCATCAATTTTCCCATTTATTTGTGGGCGACTAAGGAGGTTGATGTTGAGGTGCCTGCTGATGAGGAGGAATCAAGTGATGAAGAGGAATCAAGTAATTCATTATTTAATGTTGTTTATTTTTCTTACTTTATATGATAGCTATGCTGTGCATATGTGGAGTGCTAACACATCATGGGTTTTAATAGCCCAAGAGACTACAGAGGATGAAGAGACTGAAGACAGTGAAGAGAAAAAGCCAAAGACAAAGACAATAAAGGAGAAAACTTCTGAATGGGAGCTTCTGAATGATGTGAAGGCTGTATGGCTTCGTAGCCCCAAGGAGGTTACTGCGGAAGAATACACAAAGTTCTATCACTCACTAGCTAAGGTAAAAACTTTGATGGTGAATTCAATGTCAACAAGAAACAAATTCCAGACTAATGCTATGTGTGTCTAGTTGAAGAAACATTGTGTAACTTCAAAAAAAAAAAAAAATTGTAGGACTTCGGTGATGACAAGCCGATGGCATGGAGCCATTTTAATGCTGAGGGAGATGTTGAGTTCAAAGCTTTGCTGTTTGTTCCGCCAAAGGCTCCACATGATCTCTATGAGAGTTACTACAACACTAACAAGTCAAACCTCAAGCTGTATGTCAGAAGAGTTTTTATCTCAGATGAATTTGATGAGCTTCTTCCAAAGTATCTCAGCTTTTTGAAGGTACTGGATTGCGAGTCGTATGCTATTTTGTTTATTGATGTTGCAGACTAAATATTTTATAATACTCTCTATAGGGTCTTGTTGACTCAGATACACTGCCTCTGAATGTTTCACGAGAAATGCTTCAGCAACATAGTAGTCTGAAGACCATCAAGAAGAAACTGATCCGCAAAGCTCTTGACATGATTAGAAAACTTGCTGAAGAAGACCCAGATGAGTACAGCAACAAAGACAAGACAGGTAACTGGATTCGCTGAGAATGTAAAGTCTCATTCTCTGTGTATGGTGATAATGCTGACAAAACATATTCTGTGAGCAGATGAAGAAAAAAGTGCAATGGAGGAGAAAAAGGGCCAGTATGCCAAATTCTGGAACGAGTTCGGCAAATCAATCAAACTCGGTATAATTGAAGATGCAACTAACAGGAACCGCCTTGCTAAGCTTCTTAGATTTGAAAGGTTCATACATTATTGTATTATTCAATTGTAACTTTAGTTCTGTGCGCCGAGTAAAATAAAGCTGATTTTATATTTTTTTTGTTTCAGCACAAAGTCAGATGGCAAGCTCACCTCTCTCGATGAGTACATTTCAAGGATGAAGGCTGGGCAGAAAGACATCTTCTACATCACAGGAAGCAGCAAAGAACAGCTTGAGAAGTCTCCATTCCTTGAGAGGCTAACCAAGAAGAACTATGAGGTAGACTTATTTGCAATAAACATTCTGTTACCCATATTACAGTGCAAGTTCAGTAGTGCCCTATGTTCTGACTTCTGTGGGGTTTTCAGTCCCATACAATGTCAGTTCTGTATTCTCATCTTCATATTTTTCAGATAGTGTTAGGTTTATTTCTTTTTGCTCCGTATTCCATAATGATGGTTACCATTTGTAGGGTACTTTGCTTTCCGAAATTTTATGAGAAGCTAATCTGCACTTGTAACCCAACACCCTGGATATCAATAAAATAACCCTGCACTTTAAATGCATTTTACAGGTTATCTTCTTCACTGACCCTGTTGATGAGTACCTGATGCAATACCTGATGGACTACGAGGACAAGAAGTTCCAGAACGTGTCCAAGGAGGGCGTGAAGTTGGGCAAGGATTCGAAGCTCAAGGAGCTGAAGGATTCCTTCAAGGTGCTGACTGACTGGTGGAAGAAGGCCCTCGACAGTGAGAACGTGGACTCTGTGAAGATCAGCAACCGGCTGCAGGAGACACCCTGCGTGGTGGTAACCTCCAAGTATGGCTGGAGCGCCAACATGGAGAAGATCATGCAGGCACAGACCCTCTCGGACTCCAGCAAGCAGGCGTACATGCGCGGCAAGAGGGTGCTGGAGATCAACCCCAGGCACCCCATCATCAAGGAACTCCGTGACAAGGTCGCCCAAGACAGCGAGGTACCTACATTTGTTCAAGAACTACGTTTTACACACGATCTGATTTTTTTATTTTTGGAAAAAGTACACACGATTTGATGGGGGTGGAACAACTGTGATTGATCCGGTTTTTTTTTTTTTCTGACGCAATAACAGAGCGAGAGCTTGAAGCAGACGGCGAGGCTGGTGTACCAGACCGCTCTGATGGAGAGCGGCTTCAACCTTCCTGACCCCAAGGACTTCGCCTCCGGCATCTACAAGTCGGTGCAGAAGAGCCTTGACTTGAGCCCCGACGCGACCGTCGAGGAGGAAGATGAGGTGGAAGAGCAACCGGAGGTCGAAGAGAAGGAATCATCCAAAGAGGAGTCCGACACGTCGCAGTATGACAAGGACGAGCTGTAGTGTGATGATATCTGTTTAAACTTTAGCTCCAGTTAGGTGGTGACTGTCTCGTGGTGTAAGGCTGTGAGGGACGCCCATTTTTCCACATCGTTATACGGGATTTTGCCTCTGTACCTATACAAACTCTAGTTCAGATTAACCGTTGCATCTCTTCATCGTGAAGAAGAAATGCACTTGTATGCAATCTTGGCTGCCCGCATAAGAGCATTTTACATGGTCTCTAATAATGTGTGATAGCATGACATCAGCGCCACAGCATGGACATCGCCGAGATGGCAGGAGAGCAACGGCTGCGTTTCTGCTTCTGGTCATCAAACTGTCTGCGAACAAATGACAACGCATTAGCTTGGAGGCGGTGAGCTGGTTGGCCTCTTAGCTCTGTTCCTCTACAGCATCCAGATCCGATTATTTAAGGACTGATTTCACGGTGTTTACGTTTCTCAGCGGCGCGGCATAATAATTCACCGTTAAAAACATTTCTGTGGCTATGTTCTTTTAGTGTAATAATATGATCTTAAATACATTTACCAAACGACCAAATACAGTACAAGAGATGTTTAAAATGCCTCTCTGGTACACAGATCAAAGGGTGAGAGTCAGACGGAGAAGAACTAGAGAGGCTCCGTTCAGCGCGTCATTGCCCCGTTAGTGTTGGGCCTTTGTTCCTTAGATGGGCCGGACAAATCGCGATGCAATGTTTCGGTTCGGCCGTCGGCCATCAACTGCTCATCGTCGGTCGGCGGCTGATCGGAGAGGCCGCGGAGGAAGGATGCGGCGCGACGGGGCAGCAGCTTTGTCCTACCAGCACTGGTCCGTCTCCCACGTCCGCGTCCGGAACCCCGACGGCGCCCTACGGAACGCCGCGGGGCGCGGCACGGTGGATCGGTCGTACCGCGCGCGCTCTTCGGGGTCGGCGAGCGTGGCGTACGCGGCGTGCAGGCGGATGAAGTCCTCGTCGCGGCCGCATCCTCCCGCGGCGTCCGGGTGCACCTTCCTCGCCAAACGCCGGTAAGCCTCCTTGATCTCCCCTCTGCTAGCCCCGGCCCCAACCCCGAGCACCTCGTAGGGCGTCCTCGCCGTTCCCGCCACCGCCAGCGCGGACGCCCGGGCCACGCACCGCCCGCCCCGCTGAGCCCCCGCGCCGCAGCCTGGAAGAACTGCCGTTGCCGCCGTCGATGCAAAAGAAGCCATTATTTTCACTGATTCCTTCCCAAGTTCTCGGTTGATTTCTCCAAGAGTTTGGCGCGCGTGGTTGTCGTCGTTGTTAGTATCTAGGAGAGCACGGGGCCGTGACTCTGCGGATTTATTTATAGGGCGTAGCGGTGTGGAGCTTGTGGTGGCGCTTGCGCGTCGAGTTCTTGATCTTATCCGTGGGGGGATGAAGATCTCGCAAAGGTTATTACTCGTACGAGCAAAGAGGCATCGACGTTTCAGACTCTTGCAAATAAATAACACGTAAATTTAAATGATATATTTTAAATTTTATAAAATTGTAATGATATATATCAAATTAATGTTACGAGAGGTATTTCTCCTGATCGCTGTTGAGCTGGCGATCTTTCCTTTCGGATGGTTGCTTTCTTTGTCAGTACTGTATGCTTGTGGTTATCGGAATACGAATCACATCGTCCACTGAAACTGCTTGAAAGCTACTTCTGGCTTCAGTGTCCTGGCGAATCTGCATTCCTGACTGAATTTGCCATCGCCAAAAACTTTTGGTTTCAATCCTACTCAGATTTCATAAACCGGAAAGTATCTGCACCGACATTCATCTCCTCCGCAAGAGTTTACTCGTATCTGCACCGACGATGATTTTGCATACTGCTCTCTTCGTTCTCAATTATTTGTTTATCTTTGTTATGGTAAAGTTCACAATTTTTTTTTTTTACTTATCATTTTTTATTTTTTAATATATTTTTTTGTATTTTTAACATATCTATATCTCATCGTCTTTCATTTTCATGCCCTACGTCTAAAACGAGAGAAGAGAGGAAGTAAACGCTCCTAAAATGATGCTACCATCACTTCTGTAGTTCTGTCTGTCTACGCCAAGTGATCGAGCAGTGACGCATAGCGCAAGGCTGCCGCTGCTGCTCTTCCCCCCCTGGCCCTCTCCTTGCATTAACATCCATCCAAGTGGCCGAGCTGCCGGGCTGATTAATTCGCCGACGTCGGAGATGGTGACGGCGACGGGACCCGGTGCACCGCATGCGGGTCTCTGTCGCAGCGGAAACCTGGTGGTGGAGGGAGCAGCGCTGGATCTGTACGTTGCGGAAAAATCAATAGTACTCTAATTTATCAGGGTTGAATTGTTAGATACTAAGTACTACGTACGATCCAAGATATTGTATTTGTGGATAAACCTTTTCCTAGATGGATATTTGGTGATAAACTGGGCCCGGGTAGCAAGTTGTTGGCAGGATATGGCTCGTGGGAGGTTGGAGTTGCGTCTGAAAAATCAATGCGAAATTTCCTTCCAGCTATTGATCTGAATCTCACTGAGCTGAAAAGGACCAAACCATGACTCATTCACTCGACCTCGGTATGTATATTTCCACTCAACCTCAGCAGTATATATGTACACGAACTAATAAATATACCGTATAAAGAGATCATATATACACAAGACATACGACCGATGAATACCCGCCTCCTATCTGAGCAGGGGCAGCTAACAAAATGCTGGAGATGAAGGGTGGGAGGAGAACGAAGCCAGTCTATCCAATCCATCGATTACATCCAGATCCCTCGCCTTGTCACGGCAGGAAGATAGGTCCCTATCGAATTCCCTCGCCGGCGAGCTGCCTTGGCTCCGGCAAGAGTCCCAGCTCCGGTGCGCCTTGCTCCCCCTACCAGGTGGAGGCTCGCAGCTCTTGCTTCTCCCGTAGCTCGTCCTTCTGAAGCACAGCTGCTCCAGCGTTTCACGTTCGCAGTCGGACAACGGGCTCGCGGCCATGCCGTCGTTCACCGGGGACGTGTTGTGCTTCGTGTCTGCCTGAAGATCCAGACCCTTACGCGACCGAGATGGGTCGTGCTTCGTCGACATGTTTCCGTAGCCTCTGTTCTTCACCTGGACCACCAGACGGTGAAGAAGCACCACCAGCTCCAAGATGTAGTGTTCTGTCTTTGCCTTGTCTGCGTGATGAAGAGTCTGGATGCGGGTGATACTGTTCTGGGAACCTGATTTCTTGCTCATTTCGCTCCTGTATGGTAGCCATATAAATATAAGCTTATTATTCTGTAGGGAGAAATTCAAACCAAATGGTATAAAACAAGGCTCTCCACGAGAGAATCATGTTTTGATACTAACCCGAGGTTTGCCCATTCGCCAACCCACCCAAAACCTTGGTGTGCTCTGATAAGTAAAGTTAAAATAAAGAATGAATATTTACGACAAAAATACTATACCCAAGTCAGAAACTTAATATAAACTCAGCTCACCTTAATGTATTTTCTGCTATTGGAAGGATCCAACGAAGAGTTTTCTGCATTTCAGCTTTGATTTGAGCTACAGTGCGCTGCAGGAAATTAAAAAAAAAACACTAATCAGTGTCTCTAGGCATTGATGAAAAAGGATCAGTACCGGCAAAATCAGCTCCTGCTATTTATCTCGAAAACATAATCAGGTTCAGATACTAGTTAATGAAACCTATGGAGAAGTCTTACCATAGCTATGTTCACATTTACTTTTTTTTAACTTTCAGGGCTTTAAAATTGAAGCATGTTATTGGCACCAACACAAAACGTGACTGAAGATTGCATTACACTCAGTTCTAGTGATTTCATGCACATAGAGGATTCTAAGCAAATGGGCCATTTAACCATCACAGGGTTGCATAAAACACAAACCTCTTCTTCAGTATTAAATGATTGCAGTCGTGATCGCAGAGCGGTCTTCACTGTTATTGGCAGACCATGGTACAAATTGTCCCTAGCACTAGGAGGAAGAGAGAGTGGCCGTGAAACCTGCATAAGAACACATGTTTTATTCAGCTTGATAGCCTTTTGAATCGATGAAACCACATCAATAGCAGTATAAAGATTGAGCCATGCACAATTTGCTGATTTACAACATATACACTATGATCTTTATCAAGTCAAACTTTCATCCAAAAAGAAAGACATTCAAATCGGTTGGTAATAAATATTCATTAAACAAAGTCCCAATTACGGTTCACAAGAAGGAAAGAAACTTTCGTAGATGCATATGAGTCATGAACATAACACATTCTAGAACACGAGAATTTATCAGACACTGCTGCCACGTCAACATATTGAAAGGCGACCATCAAACAGAAAAGATAAGGTTTGGTTTGAGTTTCAAAGAAAAGAACTTACAATATTTTCAATCTGATTTATTATATTTGCATAATGTAGTGCCAGCCCACATGGACCAAGCCTTTTGTTCTGAGATTGCTCAGAATCAGAATCGAAGAAGTCTGTTCCTGCAGGAACTGTTTTCCAGAGATGTATTAGGAAATGGGAAATTGTTGGATACATTAGAAACAGCCAATATTTCAATGGAGTAGTGTCACTTGCCAGCTTCACTGAATGCATCCCGGATTTGTTTATGTAAAAAGATCACGATATCAACAAGCTTCTCCACAATCTGAAGAGGATAAGATACGCAATGTAACACTCCAAAAACAAAGTGACAAATCCACCAAGAAAACTTTCGTGAGATGTAGCACTACCAGATATAACTTACTGACAAAAAAAATTATGGTATAAACTAGTATAAAATAATGAAAAATGTGGCTGAAGATAATACCTCTTCCAAATTTTTAGACCATAAGGATTTCTTCTTCAGATTTTTCACAAGCTTCCTCTGGCGTTTTAATTCACTATGCAGTATCAAAACACTCTCTGAAAAAAATGAAAGCCACATATAAAATTTCAAAAACTGCAGTGAAGATAGATACATCTATTTATATATGTAAAGTGGTTAAAAGAATCCCTCCAACAAAACATGATTGTGATGTTCATAGATATTTCTTGTAGCTCATTCTTTAGATGTGTTAATTTTGTACCTAGTTTCTGATGTAAATAGTCTTATCTATCGCCTGCTTTGCTTGTCCTACCAATTTATTTATCAGTGGCTGTCAGAAGTTGTTTACTTGGAATGAAATAAAAATTTTTTGCGACTCACTTGGAATGAAATATATGTAGGATCAAAACTAGCAGATAAGGTATACCGTTTTGGTTTAGCAATTTACTAAGAAAGATGCAGTACAGCACTTCCAAGTCAAGCTTACCTCTTTTTCAATTGAAAAAAACTACAATAACTTGACATCCTTTTTATTTAATTATATTAAGATATCTTAACAGAACTCTTTGTTATGTACTAGTAAATAACTCTTTCCAGGGGAGATAATACAAAATATGCTCAGTGCTTGCATTCTACCATCTAGCAGAACTAATTAAAAAGAAAAAACAACATAAGCCTGATTGTACCTCGTCTAGTCGCTGGCACAGATTCATCTTCATGAAATTTCCTTCGAAAGTCCTGCTCAAACCTGTCCAAAGCATGTAATTCGTGGTAGAGCTCCTGCCAAATATACAACTAGTTAATAAGCATTCAGTTTTACACTATGCTGAAACCTATAGGCCTAGGCTGGTGTCATGTAAGATACTTAGTTTTTAATAATTTACGAACAACATCACCTTATAAACTTCAGAAAGCAAAAAGCATGATCATTAATCAAGTACAAACAGATCCAAAAGAACAAAAAAGATGGTACTCAATGAAAACATAAGTCATTCTTCATGACTTACAGAAGTGTTTTGAGCCAAATTTATCAGTTGCTGAACAGTAGCTTCCATACTCTCTTTTGAATGATCCTGAGGCGTAAAATCTGTTGTTAACCTGCATGTCAAAGAAATTCAGTGTAAAAAACATGATGTGTACTACAGTTGTAATCGCAACATCTGAATGCATACTTTTCAGAAGCATACTTGTCAAAATATCGCCCCAAGTGATGCCAAATAGGATCTTTGCACAGGTCACCAAATCGAATCACTTCTCTTGAAAAGATGGCAAGTTCTTCCCTGTTGGATTCCATTTCAAGTCAACATCAGCCACTATCATGACTATATCAATTGAAAGGTTTCAAAGAAACTTGGATTTTTAGCAATATATGGCCATACCTTTTATCAACAGCAGCAATATGCAAAAGTTCACTCGAATTAGTGGAAACCAATATTCGCACTCCATCCGAGTGTAAAATCTCTCCCTTCAATTCTTTTATACTCTCATCGGAGCATGAATTCCATAAACTAGAAGCCTTAGCTATTGTATTTGCAACTTCAAATGCTAAAATACACACTTTGTTTCCTCGATTCGTTCCCCCAGAGAGAAATCCACTGCCATGGTTCAAATTTGTCATGCTACTCCCCAGGGTATCCAACACCTCAACAGCCTTTTCCAGACCAGCAATGCTAGCTCTTCCTAGCAGTGTACCTGTTTCTGATACCTGGCATAATTTAGTATGTCAGAGTTCTTGTGAAAATACCTATCGCTATCTTTTCAGGTAAGGTATTCAGTTCTAAACTTCTAATAATAAGATAATGAGGTAGCATATCGTGCCTCTATAAGAAACATAGCAGTAATCTTAACTAATAAAAGAAACTATATTTTTTGAACTAAAGATTATATCCTGGTTCATTATGTTCAAAATTATTAAACATCAATATTTTGAAAACGGAAGAAATATTATTACTATAGTCTGTATTAAGCTTCAGAGTTTCAGTTGATCCAAGTCCATCCAAACAATATGTATGCCAAAAGCGAGAAAAAAAAAAACTCCATCCCTGACATGCCAATGCAGCTAAACCAGACGGGGAGGACATGGGGGACGTGTAGAAGGAACGGAAACATTGAAGGAAAAAAATAGATATTTCAGTACTCTAAAACCATTTCATAGCCTCAATCAATGATTATATCTCACACTAATAAGCCCAATCAAAGTAGATTTAAAATAAATGGCCGCAGAATGAGGATAATGTGTGGTCCACTGGTCTAGAGCTCCGCTTCTCAGTATTCACCCACGAGATTCTACTCATGTTCCATTGCCTACTCAGTATTCATTGTAGTCAAAATATTAACAAATCGTCTTGACAGTGACACAGAGCTGTCTCTATGTTGGCAATTCTTTCGCAAATGGAGAGTTTCTTCTGATTGCGAGTCTAAGTTGCCATGTTCTTCCCTTTGCAAGAGATGTCGCCATGTTCTACGTCCAGTAGCAACGAAGTTTGTGTGTGGATCACAAGCCTGAGCAGTCCAAAGGGTAGACTTTTGCTGACAGTAACCTGAATGTAAATTAAGCGCTGCTTTCATTCACCAATCCCAGTAGAGAAGAAAGAATCATCCTTGGAGAAAGCTTAGAATATGCAGAACGAAAGCCGCCAAGCTTGACTTCACATTGTATGCCGACTTGCAGACTTGTGCGCTCTCAGGTTTTTTTTTTTTTTTTTGGAATAAAAAAAGCTACCTTTGCGTGTGCTGTGCCTCTGCTCATCTCCTTTCCCTTCCCCATCGCCATACTGATAGTCTGACAAATCAAGGCCTTAGCCAATTCCAGACAGACAGATTTTTTTTTTTTTTTGGAGCTGCCTAACTAGATAGAGCGAAGTTCTTCTGAATCGTGCCGTGGCTTCAAACGAATAAGAAGAGCAGAAGAAGACAGACAGCTTAAGCTCCTCCGATATACATCACACAGCACAACTAGTAAGAAAATGCATTTGTTGAGCAGACACTGCAGGTGGCAGGTGGACTGAAACATTCAAACCAAACGAGCTCATGTTTCCGCGTAAATCGGTTGGGAAATCGAACAAGCTCATGACAGGCAAGGGCATGCAAGCAGCAAAGGAGCGATTCCGAAGCCAGTATCACTGTATTCAGATAAAAAAGACTCGGTACTGCCCGCCATGGCGCCACGATGATTGATGAACGGCAGGTGAACTGAACACCGCGAAATCGAAAGAGAGAAGAGACGGCGAAAGCGAGGGAGTGAAATTAAGAGATTACGTACCTTGGGCGGCTTGGGCGGCGGGATGGCGAGCTCGCCGGAGTCGTAGTCCCCGGGCCCGTAGCGGGCGCGGCGCGCGTCGTAGGCGGCGGAGAGCGGACGCGGCGCGTCCTTGGCGGGGAGGCTTCTGGAGCATATGCACCCCATGATTCTGGAGTTCTGGTGTGGTGTACTGCACAGAAACTCTAATCAAGTCGAAGAGACCGTCGCCGGAACTAGCTTCTTCTTCCTCGGGGAAGCCCTGGGTTGGATGGGTCGATGGATGATGGATGATGGAAAGGGTTGGTTTTGGTCTTGTTCTTGTTCCGCGGCGCGGCGCGTTGCTTTCAGAGACCAAGACACGCCGCGGTCGTCGCCGTTGGCAGGCTTTGACTCGTTCTTCTCGCACAATAACCTCAGCATGACATAAGCGTAGTTTTACTGGCAAAATGACACGTGGTGGTGTGGCGCTAGCAGCATCAAATACGAGTAAAACGAAGGGACTGTTCAATTAAGTTGAAAAAATCTTGAAGATGACGATGTGGACTAGTCAAGCGGCCGATGAAAATTCTACTATCATTTAAAAAACGAGCATATTTGAACAAAAAATTCAAAAAAAACTGCTCGTTCTAGACTTGTTTTTCTTTTCGGACTGGGACGAGTATTCGCAGACTCCGTACGAACGAGAGTGCTGGAGCGTTCATTTCTTGATTGGTGAATCGATGGTATTAAACATATATACGAATATATAAATAATCCGGTCAAAGAAATCATTGGACCCGTAATCCTTCTGTGTTGACCAGCTAGCACCAACTGTCCTCGTCCATGTGCGGCTCAGATTCAACGCTGCACAGCAAATTTGATTTACTTCTACTCCTGCTTCCATTTCATCTCGAGTGTGAAAAGCAACAAGTTCATCTGATTTATCAGAGCTGCCGGCGCCGTCTGATCGAGGGAATGTTATTTTTTTTAATTATTTTTTAATGCAATGTTCATGTTTGGTTAGCAGTGGTAAACAAATGCACACAATTTAACATACACCTAAGGTCGGTCAAGCTTTGTGCGTCCGCAAACAAATGCAGTCAGTCGGTCAACGTTGGAGAGCGTCAAAAACGTGCACGTGTGCCGTACCCTATTGCCCCGGGTAGGTGCTCCTCTCCAAGGTTTCGTATGCGTACCGGAGTACTATAGCTTGTTGAACGACCATGCATGTATTTCCCCATGATGTATTGTTCCTTACACATGCATGAATGAAGGTGCTTTTCTTAATTATTATCTCTAGAACAAGAATTTCAGTCTAAAAATAAATCAAATTGTTGTCATGGTCACTAAGTAAAACATTTTTTTTTAAAAAAAAAGAGTTTTAAAGTAATGTGAATAAATATCTGATGATGACCTCCGGGCTCCGATAATCAAAGGGCTCACGTAGGTCTCCGGTGGCACGGTGAGCCGTGTGCACAAGCAAGCTCCACTCGTTTGCTTCTTCGCTTGGTGGACATGGACGGATCATGCGACGCCGACAACGCGTTCCCAATTTTCAAAACAATCACTCCTCCTCTGATGAGACAACCTATATAGTCAATCTATGCCTAGCTAAAAGTTCATGCATACCCCTACTCCTTACGTTGCTTCTGGCACGACACCGGTGATCTTTGGGGACTTGATTAATTAACATTAGCACTTACCACTAGTTTATGACTCTTAGTAAAAGTTTCTTCGATATGTATAATGTTGTTTTGCCTTAAAAAGTACAACATCCAATTTTAAAATATTAACATCGTTAATTTTTAGTATCAACTTTGATTGTTTATTTTATTTTAAAAATTATTTAAATATATAAAAGTATCAGTCATGTTTCATATATCATTAATAATAAATTAAATTATAATAAAATATATTATATTTATTTTATTTTTAAAATAAGATGAATAATCAAAATTTACTTTAAAAATTAACACTTTCAAATAGGAGGGAGTAGGACAGTAAGCCGTTTCCATGGCCTCTCCTGCACAAGCAAAGCACACGACCGATTGGCAATTGTCACTTGGAACGGCTTAAAAAAAAAACAAAATGGGGCTCAGGCACCGGTCGCCGCGGCACCAGACACGAAGATCCAGCCAGCCCGGCCCAGCACAGCACACCACTCCCACTAACTGACATTACGGTCCCACCACCTCATCCTGGTGGCCCGCACGTCATCCCCCGCCCTGCCGCCCTGCGGTTTCCATCCCGTCTGCTACCTCCAAAATTCCAAATCCAGCCAACGACCGGCCGGCAACGGAAGGGACGAGACGACGGGGTCAGCCAGGCCTAGGCTCTCCCCTTCGAAACTCGGAGGCGGGTCCTTGCGATTTCCTTGCCGCCTTCCATTTCAGAGGAGATTGGATTCGGTAGTACGGGGCGGATGATGGAGGAGGTGTCGGACAACGCCAAGGGCCTCGCTCTGGCTGTCGCGTCCAGCGTATTCATCGGCACCAGCTTCATCCTCAAGAAGATCGGGCTCCTTCGCGCAGGAAAGGACGGCGTACGCGCAGGTCAGAATTTACTTCTATGGCAATTCTTCTTCTTCTTCCAGGGATCTGTCCGATCGAGGGCAAGGCGGGAATCCTCTGGCTTCTCCCCTGATCTGATACTCTGATTTTGCCCTCAATCAAACTGTCGAGAGAGAGAGAGAGGATTGCGGCGGCTCTTGTGATTCTAGACCTTGACGCGGTTGCGGCTTCCTTGTTACTAGTCAACTAGAAACTAGCAGCGCGCGTGTGAATATGATGACCAGTGGTTGCAGTCGTCGGGTTGTCGCTGTCTTCTAGAGCTCGCGTAACTCAAGCTTGTGCTTGTGCCGGTTGAATAATTTGGACGATGGGGACAACTCCTCGAGTGCTCTGAGGAGATTTCCCCTCATATCGTGTCGAGCTCCATCGATTATTCGATTTCCATCATTTTTTTTTTCTTATGAGGGCTGTTTTTTCTGCATTAAATAGGTGGTGGAGGACACACTTACCTTGGGGAGCCTCTGTGGTGGGCTGGGATGACCACAAGTATGTTTATTCTGCACAACATTATTCACTCTGAATATAAATTTTACGGCCCAGCTGAATTTTCTTAGCGTTGACAATGACAAAGTGCTGCTTGGGGAGGTAGCAAACTTTGTCGCTTATGTCTTTGCACCAGCTGTACTTGTCACACCTCTTGGAGCACTGAGCATAATAGTGAGGTAAATTTTTGAAACCAAAACAGCTTGGATCAACACTGTCTTTGATTACTCTTTTTTTGCTGGACCCACAAAACTTCTGAAATTGGGCAGTTCAGTGCTGGCACACTTTGTGCTCAAGGAGCGTCTTGAGAGGCTTGGAGTCCTTGGTTGTGTATCGTGCATAGTTGGTTCAGTCGTCGTTGTTATGCATGCTCCTGAGGAGCATATGCCTAACTCTGTTGAAGAAATATGGAACCTAGCCACTCAACCAGGTGAGGACTCATTTTTTAAAAAAACCTTAGAATTACATGGTAATCTTGTTTGCAGTTGCATACCTTACACACTCTCTCCATGATGTGCAGGATTTCTAGCATATGTGGCTTCAGCAGTGTTACTCGTGGCATCGCTAGTAATCTTCTTTGAACCTCGATATGGTCAGACTAACATCCTGATATATCTGGGTATCTGCTCCTCAATGGGATCGCTAACGGTGAGTGTGCTTTGACTAGCAGATGCACACTAGTTAACTGAAAGAACATATTTGTACAGTTACTGAAAAACCTTCATTACTTTGTAGGTCGTAAGTATCAAAGCCATTGGTGTTGCCATAAAGCTTACTCTGGATGGAATGAACCAGGTCACTTATCCATACACGTGGCTTTTTGTTATGGTTGCAGTTGTCTGTGGGGTTTCACAAATTAATTATCTCAACAAGGTAAGCACATGCTTTTCCCGTAACTTGCTTCATCTGTGAATGTGTCTTGCTTCACAGTACCGACTGCTCATACTCTGAGTATTCATGAATTAAAATGATTTGTAACGTGCAACAAACCAGCATGCTTTAAGTGAAGAAGAGTTATTAAGCAAAAAATACAGTTATCAATTGTTCTAGTACGTTTCTGATCATTTAAGTGTATTTCTCAGTTTTCAGTTTATGCTGATTTCTTTGTACTTTGCAGGCACTGGATACATTTAATTTAGCTGTTGTTTCTCCTATTTATTATGTTATGTTTACGACCCTTACAATAGTGGCAAGTGGAATTATGTTCAAGGTAAGCAATCAATCTTACCTTTCCAATTAATTAGGCTGAATTTACTGATCCTATGCGCCATGCTTGAACTTATTGTGCATCCTATGAAATGCAGGACTGGGCTGGTCAAAATTTAAGTAGTGTTGTTGCTGAATTATGTGGCCTAATAACAATCCTTTCTGGGACAATTTTGTTGCATGCAGCTGAGGAGGGAGCGACCAATTCTGCAGGTATAACAATTCAGCCTCATTTCCTGGTTTTACCTACGTGTGGTATTTTCCTTTTTCGAAGACTCCTAACATCTCCAGTTTCATGAAAGGAATACTATACATTTTCTTCGAGGGCTCAAAATTTATCAACTAACAGTTTTTATCGAATTATTCCCTCATTCCAGCCCTAAATTAGCAGTCAATTCCCTTCGAAGTTTGACAAAAAGGGCATCTTGTGTTCCTGTAGTGCAGAAGCTCATTGAACTCATGATTTCTTTTTAAAAACTTCCAAAAACTGTTAGAGCTGGAATATTTTAATTATACATGTGCCTGCTGCAACTTTTTTTTTTTTGTAAGAGATATTTTTAAACTGAACAAAAGTTTCCTCTTGGTCTCAGCTTTGTTGCCTTGGCCTTTGGACAAAGGGTCCATATCGTGGTGTATCAGCTTAAGCAGTGAGAATCTACTGAAGAATGTTGAAGATGACTACTTCACAGCTCTGCAAAGCCCCCCTGCTGCAGTATGACAATACAATTCTTCTAATTTGTGTAGTAGAACCGATAGGGTTTGTAAAAATCATGTAAATTTGCGGAGAATCATACTGTGACAACACTCTGGCAGTTTTGGTTGATGAGGGCATGCAATTTTTTACATTGTACATTGAAACCTGTAAATTGTGAAAATTTTATACCTGGGACAAGATAGGACCTTTTATCCTTTATTTATTCAAGTAAAGTTGATATGACTGCCTGCCTGATTTAGTTTGCGTAGATGTACCTTCCTACCTAAGTTCAAAAGTGAAGATTGATGTACCCCAGCTGTATTCTGCAGTCTATCATATTAGCAGTAAAATAGAACAGTTTCAGTCGAAGCTCAGAAGGGAGTAATCACCGGTCAAAGATACTGGTCTTCTTCGAGAAAAAGAAGGGATACTGGCGAGGCAAATAAATTGCACAATATTGATACTCATGCTCATGGATGGGCTCAATGGCTTCACTGGTGCGGACATCACGGACGCTTGCCTGAGCTCATGCAAGTACGTCATTGAGCAATTCAAGGGAATTTGGCATTGACCTTTATGTAGGGAAAAATTGGATAATTTTTTGTGTGCACATCTCATTACCTAAAGTAGAGTTGAAGATGAGAGTGGAGTAAGAGCTTCTTCACTGCAGGTGATAAAAAAAATTATATTTTGCATCGAGTCGACAACATATAAATCGCTCAAAACTCTGATCAAATGGAAATTTCCAGTATTTTGAATTATGTAGGAGTACCCTGTTTTTCTACGAAAGTCAGCGCCATTGAAGCTGTTTGACCTTTTTCTTTAATCTCTAGTACTGAAACCCACCCAAATTTTTTCCCGGAAAAGAGGCTAGGTTTACCCACTCCGAACTTCTGAAGTCCATCGCGAACTCACCGCCACCGCCGGCGATGTCTCCGTCCGCCGACGCGGCCGCGCCGGTCTCCACCTCCGGTCCACTACTCGCGCCCCTCATCGCCGCGCAGCTCAACTACCTCCTCTCCAACTCCAAGCTCCCCTTCAAGGTATTGTTCCCTTCAATCTCCCTCTTCCTCGCCTCGCCCTTCCGCTCCCCGTCTCACACGTTCGCTTGCAGGTGGGGAAGATCTGGTCCGGTTGCCGCAACGGCCGCTACGCCGATCGCTTCACGCTCGCCATCCCCTTCTGCCTCGATTACGTTCACTGTAACGCACTCTCGCCTGGCTCTCTCGCTCGTGTAATGGTTCTAGGCCTTCGTGGTTCTGATTCTGCTATCACAGGGGATTTCATGTACAATGCGTTGTATCCCAAGGTGGAACCCGACGTGGTGTTCGGCCCCGATGACGAAAGCTTCCAGCCACTGGTTGATTATGCAGAGACTGGAAATGGTGATAAGAGTTGCTTGGCGCGCTGGGATTGCCGCGACCCCAGTGGGCTTCTCTCCCTCGTGGAGGAACTTAGGTGAGGTTATTTTCACTTCTGGTTGGAGTAATGGTGTGATTTTTTAAGTAAATGATGCGATCATTATGTACTTGTTTTTTATTCTCCCCCCGAATTTCTCAAAAACAAAAAAAACTTGTTTTTGATTGGTACTGGCTGAGGATTGCAAACATGGGAAGATGACTTCACTACAATTTTTTTTTGGCTATTATTGTTGCATGGTGTCAATGTCTGGAGTGAGTGTCATATTTGTTTGTTTATGAACTTCAGTCTGCCTCATGGTTCAAAAATATGATTTTTTTCCTTATGATGCTGGAGGCATATTGACTGTTACTTTTGGTGCTAAACCTTCTTGAAACCATTTGCTCTGTTTGGTGCAGGGAATTGTATGTTGAATACCAAAAGAAACGGGTTGGTGAAGTAGATGATGCAAGACTGACGTTTGAACTGAGCACAGTTCTCTCTAAGGAGGTAGTGCATTTCCACATATGTACATTCAGTGGCACTGAAGTATTACATTAGACCACATTTCTAATTGAGATGGTAGATTTTCTTCTGAAAACTTCATATTATATAGTTATAGAGCGAGAAACAGACACAATCTGAAGCATGTTCTGAAGTTTAAACTACTTAACTGGCTTATTGCCAGCTTTATTTTGGCAGTTACTTAAACTTTATTGGGTATGTTGGTCGAGAAATAACATATCAAATTAATACATTGAACAAGGGATTGAAGTCTGCATGGTACCGCCTACTGAGAGGGTAACTTTACAAATTTCAACATCTATTTTTCTCCCAACTTGTAAGATTGAACAAGAGATTGAAGTCTGCATTTTTTGCAGCCAGATGAGGTGAAATTTGCTGTCCCGCTTCTGGGCCTGGACTATGCCAAACTGGTGCGAGGATGCCCTTGGAGATCACAATCCACTGATTCCATGGAAAGGGCGTGGAAATTTATTTGATGGTAATTATCATAGCGTCAAAATTTCAGGTAGCTAATGTCTGTCGAAAACAATCATAATATGTTTTATACTTGTAGCAGCTGTAACAGTGATGAAGGACATTTAATAACCGTCACGATCCTGAAAACGTAACTTAGTTATAGATTTCTGGAAATACTACATTGTAATATTTGTTAGTATTAACCTTCTTCAACTGAGATATATGCATATTAGATCTGATTCATGTAGATTATTCCTTTATTGTTACCAGGCAGATTTTTAATATCCTGGTTGTTGGTCATTACACTTGATGTATCTTGGATTGACGACCATAGCATTGTATTAGTAACCACAGCATGCTATGAACAGGGAAGGAGGAAGGGTTCTATAGTATTTATCTGTGTAGTTTGGGCACCCCATAAAATGTAATTGTGTGTTTGTTATGCAGGTCATATTTCCAATCAGTAGAAGAGTAACTTCTGTTCCTTCTGCTCCACGACTCAAACTTATCTCAACCCCAGATTTAAAGTTACTTTTCTCAGTGGAGGATGTAAAGCTCCCCCAATGGGTAAATGGGATGTAAGTCAACTTGCAACAGTGCTAGATGAAAATTGTATATCCTATATTTTTCTTATTGCATGCCATGCTTTGGAAAATAGCATGTGTTATGTCCTTGTTTCGTACAACACAAAATGACTTTGTAATTGATGTGTTCACTTTGGTTTATTGTACGAAGGTGCCTGGCAGAGTATCTACCTTCCTTAGAAGAAAACCTCAAAGATCAGGTAATTCTTTCTTTGTGTTTACAGTTTACTGGCAGTTGCTTTGATATTTCTATCGATACTGTTGCTGTTTTACATTATAGTGTGTAGTTTTAATGTCCATTCCATTCATATCAGAATACGGTATGGGTGTTAGGGGTTGCAGAATGTTTACTGGTTGTCTGGTTCTGTTTTATTATATCTTTCAAGATTCGTACCATGTAATGGCATGATAATCATGAAAGATGTATTATGACAAAAAATTTAACAGCATACATTCTCTTTTCTCCCCTTTTCTGAACTATACTGAAGGTTGTGGAAGCATCAGCATCTATTGGTTTCAGAAGGCGTTTTATCGAAGCATTGGCTCCTTTTGGACGACCACTAGAGGCAGATCCGGTACTTTTATGACACTGTTTTTCTTACATAATTTCTCATTTTTCCAAGTTTGCTAATAACATATATATATATATATATATATATATATATATATATATATATATATATATATATCAGATTTTTTGCAAGAGGGCTACAGTTCTTTCCGTTTCAGGAACATTCGCATTTCTGGTATGCAATAGAATGCCCGAGCCTAGTATTTTTTGTGATTTTTCTGCTTCATGTTGTCAATCAGGTGCACATAGCTCTTGCTTGTGCAGGTTCGGGGAAGGGTCCGACCACTTTGGGTCTTTTGTATGCAGCCTTTCCCTGCATTTTTGCAAGAGGCTGTTTCCAGGGAAAAGGAAAAGAATGCATTTATTTTTCACATGTTATTCCTTTGCGCGTTGCTATCTGCAAATCTTTTATGTTTTCATTGATGTTCAAGCACATCAGACCACCAACATTGATGCTTAAAGATGTCAAATGACACAAAATAAGCCATGCGGTAAGAAAGTAGCTTGCATACAGAAACAATGTTAGTTTTCATGAACAATGGTCCATGTATTGTTAGGTCACCTGTTCACCAATTGTTATTATTTCTTAACTTTCCCTCTTTATTAGACTTGTAAGATTGAACTGAAAAGTAATAATGAAGACAATATGATGCTGCAGGTTCACTTTGCTATCCCCCTTCAGTTTCCAAAGCAGCAACCTGTCATCACATTGCAGAGTTATCAGGTAGTTATTTGGCTACCCACTGCCTAAGCTATTTGAAATTTATATAGTTGTCAGAAGTTGCAAATTGCAATTTGCTTCTATTATTTGGCTATGCACTGCCTACTCTATTGGGTAAGAGAATTTTTCTTACAAACTTGCATATGGGGCAGACATTATTTGTTTTGTTGTAGCTGTAGTCTGTTTCAGGCGTTATCGTATTCCATGTACCCTCTTCTGTGATTCTGTTTGACTGAAGTTCTCTATTGAGCAGTGGCACAGAGGTAAGCATGAAGTTTGATGCATCAAGAATAATTGGCAGATGATTGCCTCTTAATTTCCTTAAACATTTTTGATTTATTTACTGTCACTGAAAGGAATACAATTCTGAGTGTTATTAGTATAATTTAGCATCTATTGGCCAGAGAGGACAGCTTGTTTGCTTGGGAAGTTGCAATCCATCAATCGTTTCTAGATGTATAGGTGACAACAGAAGATTTATATTGCAACTGCTCCCCTTTACAGTCATGTGGCTTAAGATTATATCGATTACCACTTGTATGCCAAAATGTTAAAAGTGCTAGCCTACACAATATGTCATCTTTGTAATGGTTACACTTTACAACATTTGCTTTATGGATTGGCTCTCGTATTTTAAATCTTCCACAACTACTGTTTAACATCAACTGTTGATTGCTCCCATCCGCTGCAGCACTGTCATGCCGAGGGGATACCTATTATGTCACCTCCGATAAATGACTACCCATGGAGTCCTAGATGGGATGTAGCAGAAATGGTGGAGCGGATCTAGTAAGTATATGATTTAGCTGTTGATGCTTCTATAGCACCTTTCAAGATTTCTGTTTTAAACTCCTACATATGTAATAAATTGCAGTGATTTCCTGACAGACGAGTGCCAAAATTTCAAGAAGTTCTGCAGTGATGCTGTTCCTCAGCAGAAGTAGCGTTGAGATTGTATTTTATATTTAGAGAAAGTTCCTTCTATGGTCTCAAAAATTTCACCAGTTCCTTCTATAGCCTCTTTTGAAATGAACTTCCTTTTAAGAACCAAATTTGGATTTTGATTCCTTTTGTAGCCTTTCCGTCCGAGCTGTTAGGATCTTCCGTTAACTTGCTATACCCGACCATGCCAAAACACCTTTGTACCCTCCCCTTCTCTTCCTTATCCTGCTCGATTCGAACCCAACCAGACCAAGTCAAAAGAAAGAAAAAAAAAACCAAACTAGGCGAAAGGGGGCAGCATGGAGGAGGGGATCGCCGCTGGCGCCTCTCCTGGGCGCTCTCCGCGCCTGAAGGCCGCTGCTGGCTGCGGCCGCTAGCCCTAGGTCAAGCGCCCCCGGTCGCCGTTGGCTCGGGTTTCGGCCCCGCGGGTACAGGGCATGGCGGCAGGGCCAGCAGCCGTGGCGGCCACGGGCGTCGGCCAGGGGTGCGTTGTGCAGGATGCCGGGCAGGGCGCGGCCCAGCGTGCCAGCCAGGGGGGCGTCGTGCAGGAGGCCGGCTCGGGGGGTGCCGTGTTGGAGATTGGGCAAGGCGCGGCCCTGCGCATCGGCCAGGGGGGCGTCACGCAGAAGGCTGGCCAGGGCGCGGCCCAGAGCACCGCCGGCTAGGGGGCCACTGCAGGCTCGGTTCAGGGCACCTCCGTGCAGGACACTGCCTCCCAGGTTGCCTCCACCATGCGCTCCACCCAAATCATCACAATTAGCACCACTGCACCCAGCATCAACCTATCACCGTGAGCACGCAATTCTGTCATCTCCTTTGCCTCTCAGCAGCGGCGAGCAAGCTGCAGCAGCTGTGGATAGCAGCCATTAGCCCGGTGAGTGCAGTAGCTAGCAGAGATAGGCCATGGACAGGTGTTTGAGTACGGGATAGGCCAAGAGACAGGATCCATAGGCCAGAGGAAGGATTGGGCAGCAGGCGACGAAGTAAATCATGAACCAAAGAATGGATGGTGTCAATGGGAAGCTTCAGATCGATGAACAAATAGGTTCCGCGGCTTCCGCCATTGCTCCTCCATTCATCCATTGATCCATAGCTGCATGAAATAGATGAGAAACATGAGAAAATAGTTACCATCAGGCAGCAGGAGGAGTTTGACCTGCTGCGTGCCAGCAAGCCTCGATGCGGGCCCTCGAGGTTCGGAGCTCAGCGAGGCGGGGCTGCGGCAGCATGGAGAAGGGGCGCGGGCGGTGGCGTCGACGAGCAGAGGCAGCAGAACAGCGGCGGTGCGCGGGTGTAGTTGAAGCTTATGGTTAAAGAATCATATTTTTATTGCCAGGGACGTCAACCGTGAGACAGTGAATCAATGGTGTGTAAGAAAACGGATGACGTGGCATATTTTTTTTTGAAATTATGATGTGGCACATTAGCGAGAATTGTTAGATTCGTTGTATGAACTGCCATTTTTGTGAATTACTATGTGAACTGAAATTATATATTTATATATATATATGAACTACCACTTTTGTAAATTCCATCAAATATTATAGCTTGGTGATTATTTCCTTCTTCTTGTTTAATTCCTTTTCAATTTATTTGAAATATAAAGATTGACATATTCTTGAGCGTCATATCATATTTGTATAATTTATTGGCCTTAATACGATATGTAAAAACGTAACAAGCCATCGGAACAATATTATTGAGAGAATTAAAATAGAGGTAAAATGGGAATTTTAACTCTCATGTTGAATGGATGGAAAGGCCATAAAAGGAATGAAAATTCAAATTTGGTCCTCAAAGAGAAATTCATTTTAAAAGAGGTTATATAAAGAACTGGTGAATTTTTTAGGTCATAGAAGGAATTTTCTCTTATATTTATCTATGTGTCGCGGGAAGTTAAGACATGACACCCGGCACTAGAAGGTTAGGAGCATTTCTATTTGGCCAAATGTGTACACTAACAGCAAGGCAAACCAAAACTGTTGGCTGCCTCCGATTTCGGCCCCTGAATCATGGTGATTTTTTGGGATAAACCCAGTTTGTAGATATCAGATGGGGTAACTTCATTACATTCTATGTAAAATACTCGTTGCCAGTGTTATGTAAAAGTCGTACAGTTTACTTCTATATCTTACTAGCTTCGTATGCCTCGTTAAGAGTAAGGTCCTCCTTCAAACATGGGATTTTTTTCTTCTAAATACTATATTTTTTCTGTAAAATTTCTCTGCGATTTTTTGAAATTTCTGCATTTGAATAAGAGCTTAGTAGCTTTGGTTAATGCGTTTTCTCGAGGGCAGGGAATGAGCGAGTGCAATTGTTAACTCCAGCTGGAGAAATTCGGTGATCCTGATGAGGTGCTTGCTCTTGACCTTGGTATTCAGTGTCGAGTTATATTTTTGGATGGCATTTTCTTTTTGAAGACGAAAGGGTAACGACCTCGCTCAAGGGGCCGCGCAACGGGGATGCATCGCCGGTGGCGTGGGCTTATTCTCGATCGGCCGATCTATTCTCTCAGGTGGCGTTTGACTCGTTAGAAATAAACCTGAGAATGAGTTAAGAAAATCATCAGAGAAGATTTGAACCATCCGTTCATCCATTTCATTATATCCTATTTTTTTATTCATTTTTCAATTTCAAACTCACTCATCATTTCCCATTATTCAAACGCCACTCTTAAGACTCTGGAGAGGAGTGGCCATGAGGAGAAACGAGAAAGCCGGCGGGGTACAGCACAGTTCAGGCGAGGGAGAGCGGAGCTAGGCATGTGCGGCATATGGCGAAGCTTCCATTCGGTTTGGAGATGGGCCATCAATTTCGCCGTCAATTAAAATGCCCTTTAACACGCAATGAAAGAGTTTATACTTCAGACAGAAAGAATGTAGAACTACGTCTCGAGAAAATCTTGGCGCTAATTACTGATAATGGAAGTAAAGCTTAACAGCTCCCAGTTCGAATAATATCAGAAATCCCAACCATAGAATATACCTTTTTTAACAAAATTTTGTATCAATAAAACATCCATGTAAAGTACACAACAAGGTCGAATATGGTGGTCAACAAAGATGTGCGACCAAGAAACTAAAGTTTCAACACCTCAGTTCTCATCTATCATCTGCAAAAGTCACTTGTGAAGGTCTACTCTCAATTACCTCATTCTAGATCCTGAAACGCTTAACTAGTCTCGGGAACCTCACATCTACTTCTTCTTCTTGGATTTGCTCCCCTGCGCAATAGAAGTGCCCTGCAACACACAAGTGAATTGGTGAATAAATCAGCATCAGCACTGCTCTTATTTACACACAAGTTAATTGATGATCAGAAATATACCGCCAGCCATTCGTCGATGCTGGAATCAGTTGTTCCAGTTCCCAGTTCCACCTTGGGGGCCTTCTTTGTTTTCTACAGCCAAGAAAAAAAATAGTGAGGAAAAAATATACATCATTAATAAGTAATGAACAAATGAACATTTTGTCAGTTTGCATATTTGATTCAACCCTTCTATAATAGGGATTCAATGACACCAGAGGTCAACATACCAATAACAATAACCACAGCTCCTTGAAATTACTCGGAATAAGGTAAATCACTAAGAAACGACCTGGGCTACAAGTCTCTGATAGTTTATGTGGATTATCGAACGCCAAGCTTGTGACAAGGGGCTACCTTTGAGAGCTGCTGAACTTGGCCATATGCCCACAGTCCCAAGAGAGAAAGAAGTGCAAGTCCAAGGGTGATAAGGAACACAGACTCCACACTGAGTAAGCCTCCAGCCTCAACCACCTCAATGGTGCCATTGTAGAATACATTTTGGTACGGGTGCTGATCAACCTCATACACTATGTAACCAACTAGATCATAGGCTCCAGGCTGCAAAGACACAAGCATTAGACCTCAATGATATATAGAAGTGACCTGAATCATTTACATTAGCTATGTCAAGGAGAATTAGTACTGTAAACTAACAGTCAGTATTAGAGATAACAGCGAAGGACAGACCTGCAAGAACTTGCTCACAGCAAATGTGTAGGGGAAGGTTGCTTGCACAGAGACAGGAACTGATGCGTTGAAGAAGTTCTGCAGAAAAGACCATGAAATAACAATGCTATTGGTCACCTTTACAAAAGTTTATATGCTTTGCGAAACATATGCCTTAAACTTGCCCTCATCAGCCTCTGATTCCCATGCACCAGCGCTGTCATACCACCCTAACTATCCCTCGTCAACTCCACCCCCCACTCCTAAAAAAGGTATTAACCAATTCTCCGCTTCATCCAGTGCACTTCTCAGTCTGGTATTAGTCAATCCTAAATGATTCACATACCTTCACCATCTTTCACATCCACAGCCCCAGAAGCAGTTCACACACCTACTACCCAAACACACTGATCACCCAGTCAACCCATTCCATGGGGCCCTCTTCCTATTTATCTAAATGAAGACAACTTCGAGAAAATTATGATCTATAGATGCAGGTGAACCAGAAAAAAAGAGATGTTCTTCAACACAATTAACTTACTATATCCTGAGCGATCAAAACTACCATTAGTACCTACATTTCCACTGCTAGAATGGCAGGGGGATGCATAATTCCACCATGCCATTTACTTCAGTTAGAACACGGATAACAAGAAATAAGGAGCCATCATTCATTTACTCACCTGAACAGTAAGATTTTGGCCATACATCCGGTGGTCAAAAGGAAGGTGGAGAGTTGAGCGCACCGCAACAACATTTAGCATTGATTCACCTGAAAACAAAATGAAAATGAAGAGTGCAAGTCAGCCATCACAGGAGTTTGCAAGATACTGAAATATAAAATGTGAAAAAAATTGAATCCATATAAAGGCCATGCACAAACCTATAAAGCAGAGCATAACCAGTGAACAACCAAGTAGTATCCAATTCAATTTAAAATGAACACAATAAGGGATTCATCAACAGAGAAACACCAAGGCGGTGTTTGTTTCATATTTTGTAACGTAATCGTAATGGTATTCATAATACATTAGTATTACGGAGGAAATGGGTTAAAACAGTTTTTGTTTGGTTCATTTTTATGTAACGCAGTGGAATCACCAGCACTGCCGTCGCGCTGAGTCGTGCGTCGCGCCGTGAGCTGCGGCTCCTTCCTCCCCTGCTGCCTCCTGCTTCGCCCCTCCCCTACCACGGCTTCCATGCCAAGTCCGGCTCCTATCCACCTCTTCCTTCACCGTCAGGCGGCCGGCACTCAGCCTTAAGCTCCAGATTGTGGCTCCAGCCTCGGCCGTCGCGGAACGGCAGTCCCATCCGCCTGCGCCCAATTGCATGCAGCGGCCGCCATCTGCTTCCGACAGGCCTTCGCCATGGCCGCTGCCATCCTCTCGCGGCCGGCCCTCGCCAAGGCCGCCCCGCCTCCACCACTTGCCCTAGCGCGGCCGTCGCCATCTGCTTCAGGCAGGCCTTCACCACGGCCGCCACCATCCGCTCGCGGCTGGCCCTCGCCATGGCCATCCCGCAGCGCGGCCCTTGCCGTCGTTGAGCAGTCGCTCGTTGGTGAGGATGCCATCATGGAGGTTGTCTTCGCGGATGGCACCGAGGTACTAAGGCACGGAGACTGGAAGAACAACGGAATCGATCCGATTGCGGAGAGGATAGAGGTGTATCAACTTTGTATTGGGGTGTATCTGATTACAGCCGTATCCGATTACGTTCAAGGTCAAACAAACACTATCTAACGTAATTAGATACTCTTGTAATCAGATTACGTTACATTTAGGTGAACCAAACACCCCCCAAATTGTTGCTGTACATGACTATGCAGTAAACACAAATCAAAGTTTTTGTTTTCTATGTGACAACAAACATGATGATTGCACAAAAAGGACAACCACAAAGGTAAATACACAGTACTGCTGCATGTTAAATAATTCACAAAAGACATAAGCATCGAATTACAGCTTCATAATTTTAGGTAAATAGAAGTTGCCCAAGCTCGCAAGTACACCGTAGCTTATACACTGATGTGCCAGTAAGAGAAAGCAATTGAAAGAAGCATCATAGATTACCCTCGTTTTGCAGGCCAACCAGTAACTCAGTTTCTTCACCTGCTGGTACAACTGCAACGATGCGGAAAAAAAAAGAAGAGAAATGGATTATTGATTAGTGAGAATTCACAGGAGGGGGGGGGTGTCCTTGAACAAACTAACGGAATTAATTAGAGTTTTTACAGTGATTGATAAAGATATAGACTGATGTTGAACTACATAATAACGGATATTTTAAAAATGGTATACTTACTTTTGCCAGCATTTTTGGGGAAGACACATACTGTCTCTACACCAGGAGCAGGACTTAAAGGTTCATCACTGGAAACCTGTGTATCATCACTCACGATTCCTAGATCAGCCCCTTCGACAACCTCAGCTGTAGCAGCATCTTCCTCTGACTGAGCTCTAGCAACTGTACAAAAGGAAGAGAAAATTCAGTCCAAACAGGCATGCTAGCAGAGAACAGTGCACGAGGATACGTAACAATTGTTGCAAAGCAGGATAGGAAATAATAACTGGAACAAGATTCACAAAAACAATACCTTTGTATTTATTAGTCAACCCAATAAGTACAAAAAAACAGCAAAATGCATAAAGGCACTCCAATAACAATGTTTGATCAGAAACAAGATAAGAGATACTTATCCTTATAACAACAAAACACCATTTAACATCAGCAATGAAATCCACTTTGAGATTTTCAGTGCAAGAAATAACTGTGAAGGCGTATCAGGGTGAGAACTGAGAACATGGTGAGAAAACTTACCCTGGTAGATTAACATACATGAGATGTGGGTGCCACATCATTATGCGTACCTAAAATCTAAATTTTCTCAAATCCATTCTACTCGCTTTGTTTGACAATTAGAAACGAAACTGATCTCTTAATATCTTCTACTACCGCAAGCATTGGAGCAGCATGGTTTAGCACAATTTTGACCAACAAATCGATCTCGTGTCATGTTTCCAAAATTTTACATGCTGAAAATTATCATGCTAAATTCTTACAGCAACACAACATAATAGCATAATGATGAATGCGGCCCATTCCAGTGGCACGCGAATCATCTTATGGTTCACTAGCGCAGCATGCACATACAGAAGCAATCACTCCCCAAGGCTCCCAACCCGTCGCACCAAGGACCGCACTTCTCAATCCACCGACGGCGCCAAACCCCATGGTCACATCGATCCAATCCGACTGAATTTGCTACTGATGGTAATCTGATCCATCGCTAACCCATGGAGCCGATCAGTTTTATTTTGACACCGCAGAGGAGAGGAGGGCACAGATCTAGCCAGCTCCGGAGCAAAATTCGCGGGAGCGGAGCGGATCTGAGCGGCAGAAGGAAGGGAAGGTGCATGGCTGTTACCTTGGACGAAGGGGGAGGCCGCGAGGAGAAAGGCGAGGAGGAGGGCGGAGAGCCAAACCCTAGTCGCCATGACGGGCTCAGATCGGATCGGAGCGTTTGGGGCGAGAGGGAGAAGATGAGAAGAAGGCAGGGTGCGGGCACCAGTAGCAGCTGCAGTCGAATTCATGTCCTTCCTCTGTCTTTCCTTTTTTATAGCGAATTTTGTCGTACTCTATCTTACCTATTCATTAAATAATCAATATTTTATAATTAAAAATTATTTTCTATTTAAATTATATTAATATATTTAAAAAAATAAAATTATACAATTATACAATTATTACTTAATGTTAATTTTATAATAACTAATTAAAAATAAGTATGATAAAATTTGCTATAAAAAAAAGACAGAAAATATGAATCCGCTGCGCAATCTGACTGCCACGAGGTCTACGACTTTTCCTTAGTCCTTCCTTTTTCCTCGAGAGTTTGTTTGGCACTTTCAGTTCGGCGCAACGTCACGGGATCGTGGAATCGTAATCCGCTTTAAAAGCCTGAATCTCCTGACAGGTGGGTCGTAAAAGTACCAATTGTGTTTCAAACTTAAAAATATCTTTAATGATAAAGCAAACTATACAAAATTTAGAATATTATCATATTTTATAAATAAATAAATGGTCAAACATAACATTAAAAGTCGACGGTACTAATAATTAAAAAATAGACACATGTTCAATACATTCTACTCCACTTAGCTAATCTTAACAGTACACTGATAAAACAATTGCCAGTGGAAGACCTGAAGCAGCGTCCAAGCAGATCGTCATTACAAGTAATATTTTCAATTTACGAAAACTTGAAAATATACTTCCAGTCAACTACAGTCCACACAGATTTTTCTGAATACAATATCAGGGTTCAAATTGTCACACCTGAGGAAAGATTGCTTCCTTCATGAATTGCAGCCGTGGAACTCAGACATTGCAAGCGCTATTTCACGGCATCCTTTTTTTTCACTCTAACAACAATGTAACTGTAATATTCTGTAAGATTAAGGGTGTAAAACTAGAGACAAAGGTTACCCTCCAAACCTCTTTGGTTTAAAAAAATGAAGCAAGTTTTCAAAATCTCCTCCACTTTTAAGAAATTTGTTCATTTTTTGAACTTAAGAGGTTCAGAGGCTAATCTTAGACGCACCTATTTACACCCCTATGGAAGAATACATCAGCTGGGCGAGCAAAGCCGCCTCAGTTATATAACCTGCTAGTCATGGCGGCTCATTGCCATGAACTTGCACTGCTCACTCATCGCCTGGAGCTGTGCCTCCTTCTTATCAAGCATTGCACGTAGCCTCACATTCTCTTCCATCACTTTGTGCACTTCAGCTTCTTTCTGAGCTTTCTCAGTCTCGAGCTGGTTGGTCTTGGCAACAAGCCTGTTCACAAACACAAGAACCTCAAATATTGGAATGACAAAGCTGAAGCATTTTAGTTCTGACACTGAGTAAAGGTGTTAAAAAACTTGCCGAGTCAATTCTTAAACTATCTGCTGCTACGATTAATCGCAAACAGTAAAATAGAGACCAATAGTACAGAGTCTATCAAATACCAGGGCGTGCTCTGTGTTAGATTTACAAATTTGTTCATGCATGCATTTGCAGCAAGAGCATCAACCATTCTTTCACTTGTTTACAAGAGGATTTCACCAGTACGAACTGATTGTGCCAGTATCAACTATCAAAAAAGAAAGATATACAGAAGATGATAAATAATCACATGAGACTTCTCTTACAACATGATTTCCTATGCTTTTCACCTATCGTGGTAATAGTCCAGTTTTGAGAGTAGAACAGTATATGGAACTAAAATATCTATCAGGTTCACAAAGGCAGAAACACCAAGTGACAAGACCAATTTTTGGATCAATACATATCCACTGATGCGTATTAAGTGACGAATTGGGACGTCCATAATTGGATGTAACTCGGCATTGCAATTATTTTCTGACTGCTGACAATAGTCTCTATCAGATTAAGGAGTGTCAATTTTAATGAATTTTCAAAGCAAGCATGAAGCATCAGCAAAGCAAATATCACATAAAAATGTTGACAGCGAATACGATGAAGGAACGTGAAACAAAATCTGACTTTGGAAGAAATCACATTTGATGCAATGTTAGTAATTCAACGACTAATACGGATATATCTTGATACAAACAATTGGACTGATGAATATGGCGCTTGAACAATACAGTAGCTGATTTTCAAAACATTTGATGGGTTTCTTAAACAACAATGGACCTTTAGAGTCACAAATACATAAAAAATTAAGGCTGGAGGACAGTCTGAGCCGCAACAGCAGCATGTCCTATCATAGAGGTGTTGTCAGAATTTATATAATGGAGGAGTTGACCTATTTTTTTTTGTTCGATGGTTTCCAAGGCAAATAACTGCACAGTACATTCATAAAAGGAGCAACAATTAAACACAGCACAGTAGTTGCAAAGTACCTGTCAAAAAGTTTCTCCATTGTTTCAAACTGCTTCTCAGATGAGAGAAGAGTTTCTCTGACACTAACAAGAGTGCTAACATAAGTTCTGAGTGACTCAAAATCCTGCTTCACCCGACTGAGCTCCTGTTCGTTTTCTGCAGCGCGCTGCCTCTGCCGAGTGGTCTCCAGCACCATATCTTCAACCCTTTGCCGCATCTCATTCAGCATACCATTTGTACCCACTGCAAATTTCTCCATCTCCTCGACTTTAGCAGACATGGTCTCGACCTGAACAGTCTTCCTCCTGATCTCCTCTAACCCCATCCTCACCTTCTCTTTCTCATTAGCAGCTTCAGATTCGGCCACAATCACTCGCTTCACAAGAGATTCCATGACATCAGTTACTACACGGATGGACTTCAGAATGTCGTCCACATCCACATCTCCGTCGTTGGCATCGCTGTTTTCAGGAACACCACTACTCTCCACCATCATATTGTCATCCGAATCGGCGCCCTTAGGCCAATCCGCGAGAGGCACCCCATGCCGGTCAACATACCCCACGCCTTCCTGGTGTTTGATCCCACAGGAGGTGTGCGCGAGGTGCGGTATCGCCATGATCCTAGCCTTGGATTTGAGGTACGCCAGCAGCGTGGCGATGGTCTTCACCCTACGGCACAGGTGGTCCAGCTCCCTCCGGGTGTCGTCCTCAGAGCACTTCATCCCGACCTTCACCTCCACGAGCCTGTCGCGCAGTGCATCGACCTGGGACTGCTGCTGCCGCAGCTCCTCCCGCCATTCGAACTCCCCGACAGGGACGTCACTCCGACCAGGGGCAGCGTCCTGCTCCATGGAATCCCTGGAATTGGGGGAAGCTAACAGAACGCATTTGAAATCGATTCAGCAACGAGCGGATCTGCGCCGCACCAAATTTGACCGAGCCAACGAGGAAGCGGACGGATTTGAGAGCGGAATGGGAGACGTACCTTCCGATCGGAGGCGGGGAGCACGCGGCCGGCTGCCGATGGAACGGGCGCTGCTGCGATGGCGTTCCCTCGCTGCTTGTCCTGCGGCTTAGCGTCGCTAGTTGGCCATTCTCCTCGCTTTTCCCCTTTCTTCCTTCTCTACCCAACCTGATAGTCTCATGGATAATTTGATATATGTTATTATAATTTTATAAAATTTAAAATATGTTATGCGATTCTGTGTGTTATTTATTTATAGGGTCTCATCTATTATTGACATATCAATAGTATATTTTAAAATTTACAAAATTGTAATGATATATATATTCGTTCTAGATTGGGTTTTGCTTACTATTCAATGTTCTCTCTTTTTTTCTTTCTTGATGGAAATTTTGTTTTTTTTCGTTGGCTCTATTTCATTCGATGGCTGCGTTCGGTAGTTAGGTTAACAACGTTGCTATTTACTATGCTTAGTTATATTTACAGTAAGTTGTAGTTGTTTTTTTTTAACAGCAGGCCCGATGTGTATACACGGCAGCTGTTTGGAGGATCAGCCCATGGTGACATAAACGAGTCTTTCGGATTTTTGTTAGTAGAAACAATATGCTTTAAAAATTTGTCATTAGTCTCACACATCATAAATACAGATGATTTTATATGTCATTTACACAGATGGTAAAATCATTAAAAAAACGTTTTAAGTTTCAAATATGCAACTCCTTTTGACATAAACGCATTATTATAAAATTAAAAATCACCATTTTTCCAAGTGTGTATTAATGTAACAGAACAGTGCATGTATACAAAGCCACTAAAGAAAGACCCAGAGACGGAGAAGGCCCAACTAGCCCATGGGCTGTGGACTGCTGCGACTCAGACGACAAGCAAACCCCTCCTCGTCGTCGGCGGTGGCCGCAGTCCCCTCCCTCCTAATCAGCCGTGCCGGCGATGGTGGTCGGCCGATTTGCCTCCCTTCCTCTCCAGAGAGTCGCCGCTCCCACCGCCTCATCCCATCTCCCCAACTCTCACGCAGGAGCTGTGCGTGAAGGTTGGGCGAGCAGAGCGGAGAGCTCCCGGCGCTGGCTCGCTTGTGTGGGCGTCGCACAACAAGCGGACTAAACTCCTAGCCCTACAGAATCTCAGTGGACGATGCAGGCGAAGAAGCTAACACTGCTGCAAACCGTGGCAGCTGCAGGAGTCTTCTCGGCTGTCTCCTGCTGGTACCATGATTAACTACCTGATGTAGTCTTGTATTCCCCTTCAGATTTTTGTGTTTAGAACGTTTTTATTAGATCTCTCACACCTTTATGCTTCAGGTATGGCTTCATGTTTGGGAGGGAATCGGCACGGCGCGAGCTTGGTGGGATCATAGATGACCTACGTAACAACAGACCCTCCACTAACTCAACCAGTTCCTCTGAACCCGATGCTCACTCCAAACCATAGAATGGTAAGCTGTTTTTAACTCCTTATGTTAACAGCGTAAAGTTATTTTGTTTTCTCGTGCTAAATGTGACTCTGCAGTGCTAGGAACAAGGGAATGGTCCGCATCAATTAAAATGTTAGATCCTAGAAGAGTTCATCATGGAGGAAGATTGGCTCATTTGACCTCGTTTTTTCAACTTGACCTTGCTTATTTGACCCTGCTTTTCGACTGCGGATAGCCAATTTGATCCAAAACTTTGCTTATTTGACCTTTCTTTTTCAGCAAAGGGGGGGGGGGGGGGGGTTGTCAAATTGGCTATTTGGAGTACAAAAGCAGGGTCAAATAAGCAAAGTTGAAAAAACATGGTTAAATTGGCTATTAGCCTTCAAAAGAGGGCCAAAAAAACAAATGCCCCTTTAGTTTTATGTTTGGCAGGTTTCTTTTTCGCTGAGTCTTCTTATTGATTTTATAGAAATAAAAGTTGGTATCATTGTATATGCGACGTCAGTACCTCTTCTTTCCCTGAATAACAATGATGCACATTAACCTTCAGTTATATCAGGATTACCAATGCATTGTACTACTTATATTTATTCAAATTTCTTATGTGATGAATTTGTTGAGCTCATATGATTACGTATTTTGAATAATTAAGTCTGCGCGTCCACGTTGTGCCTTCTCATTTCCTTTGTAGAACTATGCTACCCTGTAGAAATATAATTGTATGCTCCAGAGTAAAAGTATAACAAATCATCAATAAGTTGACAGGTATATTAGAAACATAACTTGTCCTTGTCTGTACTTTTTGAACCACCCTGGTTGAACGGATTGGTGGCGCCTTATCGCCATCTTTACTCTGGGGTTGGACAGTGCTAAAATAGGTTCAGAATTACTACAAGGCAGATCAGCGTTGTGTTTATTCCTTACCCTTCTTCTGTCGTAAATATTTGTTTCTGTTCGATCCAAATTCATCTTTTTGACAGTGAACAACCCGGAAAATTTTTGCACATAACATGACTATTCCGTTGCACACCTTTTTGTTAAGTACTCCGGTGAGTTAGGGCATGTTTGGATACATGATGTAATTGCTAGCCAGCTAAAATTAGTCCATTAAGCCACGTGATGCCATGGCTACTGGTCAATCTGCAAATGCTTGCTCTGCTACTCCACGATGTTTAATTCTGAATCCTGAGCAGAATATTCAGAGGCTCGGATGATTTTAGCCCATTTTGTGAGACAGGAGCAAGGGTGCTTACTTAAATCCAGACCATCTCGGCATCTCTTCAGTGTTTGGTAACTGAAAAAAGAGGGACCGGATTGTATGTTTGTACAGGCCTGCTTGGTGATTGCTTCATAGATTTGAGTGTGGTTTCAGTCTTTCAGATTTCTGGACTGTTTTATCAAAAAAAAAAAAAAAGGTAAAATATTTCTGGACCGGCTACAGGAGCCCATATCTTGTTCAGGAACGACAACTTGCAAATCTGACAGTATCTTGTCTTGCACTTGCCGGGCTATTGACGTATCTGCCACACAACTCTCGATTCTCTGGTTGAACACTACTCGTATATCGCCACGGAAAATAATAAAGCTTGCGGCGACTGCAAGCTGGTTTGATCATGTCCAGGGGCTTCGAACAACTGCTTCCTTGCCACCAAAAAGAAATATTGAATCGTGTACGACTGACGCACTAGCCACATTATGCATAGTTACAACCTCATCGCGCCGAGCAGAATCGTTACGCTTGAGTCGCTAACACTCCAGGAATTTGAAAAATGGAAGCGGATGAAATGGATGGCGACGTAATCGGATTGGTAGCGTAATGTGTTGCCCTGGTAGCAGGTGAGGATTTGTACAGACCAACTTGATGTGATTTTCTCCGCCAATCAGCTTTATTTCTTCCCGTCCACTTGCAAACCTAATCCATGGATTAGCGTCATAAGGAAAGGTACCTGCACATCCCTGCTTTTCGTCCGATCCCTGTGTTTGAGTATTCTTTTTTAAACTTTAAAATATGTCATTGATGTGTCAATAACAGATGAGACATTGTAAGTGAATAACACGTGAGCTCGAATGACATATTTTAAATTTTACAAAATTGTAATAAGAGCAAACAAATGAACTGGATGGACCATGAGTTTCAAAAATAAACATCATCTAAGACCTGCAATCTACCAATGGCACATGAAACACTGCACGTCCTACGATCTTGGTACCCTGAAACCAATGAATGCCGAAAGGTAAAAAGTGTGAAATAAGAGAACTGCCGGGAGCGTGCAACCCTCACTGTAGCACGCACGTACTAGATGCTTTTGTTAAGTAATTAAGAATCAATTAATCCATTTTGATAATCGCTAATCTCCATTATTGTGAAAGACTCCAGCACCTTGGAATATTGAAATGTATGAGCAAGAGCAGTATCTCCTCTCAACTGCCCGTCAGCAGCGGCTAGTGCTTAGGGTGTGTTTGCAAGAGGGTTTATGCTATTGTTTATGTATTGTATATAAAGTAAAATTACAGTTCATATAAATCGTTTTCACTCGAGCCGACCGAACTACATTTTCAGAGCTTTTCGGCTTATGGTACTGTAAGCCGAAGCCGGCATAAGGCATGCCAAAAGGGCCTTATATAACCATGCAGATGTCAGATGAGCTGTTGTGAGAAGAGAGTAAGGAAACCCCATTCATTTGCATCAGCTGCTCATTGAGGACTGAAGAAGGATACAGTAGCCATAGCCAGGCGGATGATGGAGGAGGACTACGTGTTCAAGATCGTTGTGATCGGCGACTCCGCGGTGGGGAAGACGCAGCTGCTGAGCCGCTTCACCCGCGACGAGTTCTGCTTCGACTCCAAGTCCACCATCGGCATCGAGTTCCAGACGCGCACCGTGCAAATCGATCGAAAGCGAATCAAGGCACAGATCTGGGACATCGCCGGACAGGAGAGGTACGCTATCATCATCTCAGAGATGTTCTTTTCTTATAGAAAGCTGCTGGTTCATGGCAACATGAAGTTGAAGGCTTTAAGCCACTGATCGTCGACGTCAGGTACCGGGCGGTGACGAGCGCCTACTACCGCGGCGCTCTGGGCGCCATGCTCGTGTACGACATCACCAAGCGGCACACCTTCGAGCACGCCGCGCGGTGGGTCGACGAGCTCCGCTCCCACGCCGACAAGTCCATCGTCGTCACGCTCATCGGCAACAAGTCCGACCTCGGCGTTGACGGCCGGCGTGCGATCACCTCTGACGAGGCCGCCGCCTTCGCCGAGGAGCAGGGCCTCTTCTTCTCCGAGGCGTCCGCGCTCAGCGGGGAGAACGTCGAGCGCGCCTTCCTCAGGCTGCTGCACGAGATCCACGCCAACGTCTCCAAGAAGCCGCTGGAGACGACGCCGACCAAGGTGAACGGCTACGGCCGCGAGTATGGCTCGGATGTGCTGATGCTCAAGGGCACGAAACTGTCGCTCTCTGAAGAGATTTCACTCATGGAGACGAGCGCCATGAAGAGAGCAAGCACCTGCTCGTGCACCTGACTCGCAGCGTGATGCTCGTGCTCCTGACTGCACGACAGCTCACGCGAACATGGAAATGTTTCATGTACATCACTCTTCGTCTTTGATCGGATTTATGTTTATTACTTGCGTGGTTAACGCTGAGTGAAGAAAATACTCCTATTCAACAGCTTCCTAGAGTGAACTCAATATGCTCAAATCGTATTATAATTGATTTCACGTCACAAACCCTGAAAGAATATTTATTAATAATAGGGATGCACTGTACGAAAAAACAAAACAGAAGTTGTGATTCAGGAACAGAGAGCTCCCGCTTCATTTGTATAGCATCTACCTAAAGTAGTCAGATACACGGCAAGCGGACCCATATTTTATCGGAGGGAGAACTAGAGTTTGAAGTTTTTGCCCCGGCATCACCGAATTTCGAATAAACTTTAGAAATCAGTGCAAGCTTGCCAGCTGCAATTAACATCAAAAATTGGTGCAGCCTCGCCGCTTCAAAAATTGGTGCTGCCTTGCCGCCCAAAAGACCATAAAATTACACTGAACCTTGCAATCTGTGCAAGAAAATCTAAGCATATGGAGGTAATGCTTTGATTTTACTCCTCTGCAGATTGTCACGAGATCTAGCAAAAGGATTAGATTAAGGTGAAGAAGGCTCTTGGGGTTCTGACTGACTGCTCTGAACTATTCGAGACATCAGCTTAGATATCTCAAAGATTGCACTCTGTACCTGGTCATCATCTGAATCCGATGGTCGAACCCACAAGGGTGATTGCAATCCCAAACTTACTGCCTTCTTGCCCTTTCTAGATGTGGATAAGGCTTTCTCGAGATCTGATTGTCTCAAGGGTCTCGGCTTCTGAAACAAAAAAAAAAAAATACAATAGGAAGTGAAAAAACAAATCCAGTGTGAGATCGGATCGAAGTATAATTGACTACACTATTATTGTCTCAGGGTTCTTGGTTTCTGAAATAGCAGTAGGAAGCCCAAAAGAAGAACAAAGACATGTAATTATCAGTATCCAAAACAAAAAAGTATGCCTAACAAATATCAAAGCAGACAAACAAAATTCTGAATTCGATTTTAGTCCATGAATTTTGCATGTATAAACACCAGATCAGTGGCCACAAACATGTGTATACGAAGTTACAAGAAACAACTGAAGATATACAAATTGAGTGTAACAAATACTATTGCATCACTTGAAGTGAATGTTGGTGATCAGAACTGTGCAATTTGGTCTACAATGAGTTGAGATAAATTTGTAAGCAAATATGCCTTCAATTGCCAAACAGAGTGGAAAGAGAAAGGATACTCACCACTGGTCTCCTCCCATTTTTCTCACTATCCAAAAGCTCCCTGATAGGATAGAATGCTGCCTGCTTGCACAGTTCTAGGATGTCTGATCCAGTAAAGCCCTCACATAAACGGGCAAGGTGATCATAATCAATGTTAGGCTCAACATTTTCTCCCTTCAACACAACCTGAAGTATCTTGCTCCTTTCACTCTGAACAGGAACTCCAATTTCAAATATCTGAGTAAAGCGCCTAAGGATGGCCTCATCCAGCTCTGAAGGCCTGTTTGTGGCAGCAAGGACCATCACACGAGCATTCTCTGCAAAAGGACATAAATTTAATCTTCATGGGGCATGCACTCAGCTCTAAATCTACACTGGTAAGCTGATCTGCTATAGCAGGAGTATGTACTCAAAAGAAATATTCATCAAGCAAGTGCTAAGCACTAAATATACACTGGTGACATAAGCAATGCACTATCAACAAATGTTATACGGCAAGCATGATGGCAGGTCCCAAAAGAAGACAAGAAGCACTTACGGTCAGTTGTGAAACCATCCCAGAGGGACATGAACTCCGTCTTCATATTAGTCATGGCTTCATGTTCTGTTGTTCGTCGCTGGCCCAGGAAGCTATCAACCTCATCGATGAAGATAATAGCTGGCTGGAGCTTGTGAGCGAGGCTAAACACAGCGGAAACTGCAGAAGCAATACCATTAACATCAACCCTTTCAATTCTCTCATAAATTAATTGTCAATTAAATCAAAGGAAAAAACAGAATCATCCTTTTTAGTTTTTACCGAGCTTCTGCGCATCTCCGAACCACTTGCTCATGAGATTGGATATCCTGACATTGATGAAGACGGCTCCGGACTCCTTGGCGATTGCCTTGGCGAGCATAGTCTTGCCAGTGCCAGGTGGTCCGTAGAGAAGCACCCCCTTCTGCGGGCTGAGGAGCTTGCCGTAGGCGAAGAGCTCGGGCCGGCGCAGGGGCAGGATGACGAGCTCGTAGAGCGCCTGCTTGACATGGTCGAGGCCGCCGATGGAGTCGAACTCGACGTCGATGTGGTCGGGGTTGATGACGTCGCACGCAATCACATCCTAGGTTGTTGGGGGGGATGTGGGGAGCCGAAGCAAAGCATTATTGGTGAAGTGGTGAGTCCTCCAACCAAGTAGTAACCCTAGGATTTGGATCGGGGAACCCCTAGTAGGCGGAGAAGAGAAGAGGGTACCTCGTACGGTGTCGTGGATACGAGAGGCCTTCCGAGGCGCTTGGCGATCTCCTTCTTCTGCTGCTGCGCCTTCTGGGACGCGGCGCGGTTGGGGTCGAGGTGGCGGAGGCCGGCGAAGAGGACGAGGCAGCTGAGCGCGGCGCTGGCAGCGTAGAGAACGAGCTCCTGCACGAAGCGGGAGGGCGGCTCCGACGACCTCATCAGGCGCGGCGCGGCGGCGGGGGGAGGGATAGGATTGGGTTCGTGTTCGTCTTGTGGGGTTTGATTGGGTTGGAATCTTTGGGATTGGAATGGTACTACAAATTAATAAAACCCGACAAGATTCCACGCTAATAAACTCTTTTGCATAAAAACAAGAGAATTCTTTTTTTTTTTAATTTCCAAACTGGATATAAATGTAGCATTTGTTTACGTGCAAACACTATCACACACCTAACACACACCACATACGCACACTACCAAACCTAAATCTTTTAAGCAGCTATAAAGACCACGTCCATTGTGGTTTCACGGTATTGAAAGTGCACCTGAAATAAAGTGGGGATAAAACCCCGGTGAGAGAACAAGAGAATTCGACGCTTGAGGAAAAAGGAAACGTGATTCGTGGTTCATCCCTCCATGACAAAGCCGCACAGGTTCGCATGTCCTTGTCCTTGTCTTGTTCGGAGGCCCAATAATTTGTTTGGGCAACTGCAGGCCCAATAATGTTTTGGGCAACCAGAGGCCCAGTAAAGCCAGCCTTTGGCCCTTTGCAAGCCTATGCTGCTGTCTCGTTCCGATCAACGCGGAGGCATGGAGCTCAGCTCAAGAGGTCTGTCTTCTCGCTGTGAAATCGCTAGGAAATGGCATTTCTCTTCTCCAGAGTCCAGACAGCGTGTCAACTCCGCGATGCAGACGTATGGAGTACTCCTACAAAGCTGCCGGAGAACGAGAACTCATCTGGAGAGACATATGCGTGTGCGTGCAAACTTCAATAGGAGTACTCCAATGGCAATGGCGACGGCGATGGTGGGGGCCGGCCGGCTGGCCGGGGCATCAGGCATGGACCACTGTGTCGCGGTCACATCCGCCTCAGACGAGAGCGAAGCAGGATGCCATCGCCTGCATTTGCCTTTGCCGTAGATCCGCACTTTACTAGGAGTACATCCATGGCCTGCAGTTTACTGCAGATCAGCTCCGTGCCGTCTTTCACTGCTTCGTCTACCTTGTTGATTGCCAACCGTCCACAACCAGGCAGAGAGACCCCGGCCCCCCACCTCTTCATCTCTCAATCATGCCTGGCCTTCATCATAAACTCACCATTTAAACTTGTTTCTGAATGAACTGAATGGGATGGATCATATTCATGGATGGAAAGGCGTTTCGGGTGTCATGGCTGCATGTTCTCCTTTTAAAGTTATCGGGCATTCAGACACTGATATGCAGGGGGTTGTAAAAAAAAAAATACTCCTACTTGCACTAGCAGGGCAGGGGCCTTTTCAATCCGCTGTAGCCATGCAAGAGAGGAGTGTAGGTATGCCCCTTTTGAATCTTGAGAACTCATGTTTCATCAGCGTCTGGACGATGATTAGGGTTCAGCGAATGCATTACCACGAACTCCAACAAATGTGGCTGCAGTAACAAACAGTAGTGAACGGCTGGTTTCTGTGGCAGGTTATAGTTCTAGTTGTGCCTGTATCATTCATTTTGAGTTCACACAACCTTGTTTGTTTTTCTACTCCTCCTGCCACTTGTTCTTTTCTGTGATTTCCCAGATCATTAGTTTGTTTTTGCGTGTGCTTCTTCGAGCCAACTCCAGAACTTCAAAGAATTGATCCAACAACAGGATGGATCTTTCCAAAATTCTGCATGAAATGGCTCGTATTGGCACAGACAAAGCAATTCCAACTGAATCATATTGGAATCTTTTTTCTAGGGTGTACATATCTAGTTCTAATATAACAATCAGAGTAGTCCTAAACTATACAGTCAACATTACACTATATACTATTTTTAAAACCTTATTATTAAGATGATGCATGTTGTTTTAATCTAGAATGGAAAATGCAAAAGAGGGATTAGTTTTTTTTTGAAAGGAGAAAAAAGAGGGATTAGTGTTATAGTACAATATGTTTTGGCACATCTATGCTGTTACACACACTGCGCAGATGAAAGAAAAAGCAGACGAGTAGGGGGTGGGTAGGTGAAGCTAGCCATCCTCGTGTGGACAGAGACAAGAGGTCCACCATACTAGCATTCCTTGGGTGATTAAGAAGAGCTCCTCCCCATCTTCTCCGATCCTCCCACCCACTTTCTTGGACAGCTCCCCGTTGGCTTGGAACCAGCTGCCCTGCCTCTTGAGGGGTTTGGCCTACCTTCCGTCAGCTCACACACCCGAGCTTCTTCAACCTCCATCGATCCATACATACTCACCAGCCCTTCTCTCCTCGCCATCCTCCAAAAATGTCATAAAAGCGAAAGAAGCGAGAAAAGCTATGAGAGACGGCGGAGAGATCGAGCACGAAAAAGCTGTCTTGAGAGATCAGGGAGCCTTTTCGTTTTTGAGGGGAATGTTGTCTGGCTCGGGGGGAGGACAGGAGATCGATGGGCCGGTGCAGTGTAGATCTCTCGGACCAGGCTTCATTCCCCCCAAATTGAAGGGCTCCCGTCCTATGATCTCGTCTTCTATGTCGCTCACCGCTGCAGTCGTTTCTTCCAAATCTGTGACGAACATGGTAAGCTTACTGATACTACATGACGCCGTGTTGATTTCCGATTTATCTCCGGTTGTTTTCTGCTTTGTATCAAGTGTGTTGGTAGCTAGATGGATCATGGATCTCGCCTTGCGGCTCGCATGACATCATATGGCAAAGCTGCATGAGATGCAGATTGGTGTAATCATTGAGGGCACGACAATGTGCTGCAGTTGCACACATATCCATGGCTACCTCTAGCCCATACGAGTATGATCTCCCTCTCTTTCCATTGCAATAATTAGCCTGTCATCAGAGAAAAAGTTGTTGCCATCATCACCTCATTAAAAGGTCGGTATACACGTTCTTCGCTTCAATATGCACACATATGTAGGAGTACAATAGATCTTGTTTGCTCACTTTGTATGCTGAATGAATCTTTATTTCTTTCATGCTAGGATTTCTCAACATGTTTTTGCGCCTAACCTTTTCTTTTTCTTTTTTTAATAAAGAAATATGATGTTCTGACTTCAAAATATCATCACCTCGATCCCAACGTGAGAAAGAGGATTTGAGTGAAGAAGCACGTTTCTGTATGATGGACTATGTGTATAGATCTAGCAGGCCACCATCTGGAATGTGCATTGCATTGATGAAACTAATTTCAGCTTCATAGGAGCGGACCACGAAGTTGCCTATATGCTTTGGTTGTAGTAGCTTAACAGATAAACGAATATAAGGAGACGCTGTGTCTTTTTTCATCCAATGTCTGCCATGCTCCTAAGCGAAAGCTTGCTCTTGCTGTCATGCGTAGCTCCTACACCCTTCCAGTATTACTATTATTATAGAATATGTCTCTGCATAAGTTACTCGGCCAGAAAGTAATAGCTAGATATGCTTGGAGATTCTGTCCGGCTTATCTCTTGGAAACATATAGTACTACTAGTATGACAGCCTAGCCAGCAGTAGTATAATCAAAGTGAAACCTGGTTTTATTGAAATATTATGCAAGTAGTAGTACTATATTTTGTACTCTATGTTCTACAGTTCATGTCAGAACCCTTTAGAGAGCGTGCGATATAGTACTAGTACTCCATATAGTTAAAACAAGTTAGTCTTCTTGAACCAATGCATTGGTGTTGGTGTAGCCTTGTTGGTATTCAATCGGCTCTCATGTTTGAAGCCCTTGAAAAACTCTAGCTTCCCAATGGTAAAAGTATTATTTTTGTGTTGAGAATCTCGAGATGCTTAACGAAATATTCTCTCTTGCAATGTTGCGCGCCCGCGCGCACACACAGGGTCATAGTTCCCCTAATTTTCTTGGTCGCGTAAGTGTGTTGCTTGATCAGGAAATTACATAGAGGGATCCATTGGCTGCATGTCATAAACTTGTACTCGATCGTCAGAATCTCGCTCTGATGTCCGTTTCAAGTAGGTGATGGAATATGCACTAGAGTAATCGACAGTCTGCATCTGTGTACGTACTCCCCTGATATGGGTACATGCACACGTCCAGCCCGTGTGAGTCGTGTGACCATACACGCCACAGCAACAGTACCAGAGCTGGCCTGCTGCCTTGGGCATCTGATGCTGCCTTTCTTGACGTGAGACCTCGTGCAGGGCAGAACCGCAGATGCCGCTCTCGTCAGAAGCTGTTGGTTGCAGGCAGCTTCCATATCCAACGATCCATGCACGCCGATTCCGTTCTGCTTTCATGTCACTCAACAGTGCCTGTGTTCTTGCAGCCAGACATGCATCTGCGGTTCCTTTTCTTTTCGTGGATCTGCGAGTTTCAACCATGGTCCATGTCGAGTGGAATCCCATGGAAAAAAAAAAAATCTGAACCTGGTTGCTTGGGCATGGCAGTGGAGGCATCAGGAGTTAGGAGCATAAAACGCTCCGGCCCATTGGAAGTATAAAGGCGAAGCCCAACTGCCCGGTTCGTCGTCCTCAAACTGGGCCGCGGGACGACTTTGGCGAGTGGGCCCGGCTACTTCCCGCACCAAACAAACACTCTGCTTCCCGTCCTTCTGAAACATGCATGTTCAGTAGCAGAGCAGTTCTATGCCGTTCTTCTTTCTAAAGTGCCGTCATCGCTTTCAGCTATTCTGTGCTGTTCTTTCTAAAGGCAGCATCATATTCTTGGTTTCAGGAAGTAAAATTGGACTCCTATACTCAGCCATGGATGAATTAACAGGAATCTCAAACCAGCAGCACATGATGCTGACTTCCTCGAACAATCACCAAGGGCTGTAGCACTGGTCCTGCTCAAGGTGATCACCAGGCAAACGCAAAAGCGCTCCGATTATTCACCAAAAGGTGTCGCACTGCCCGAAATGAACCGGACGTAGGATGGAATAGGAGACGGAGAGATCAGGTCATCAGAGGCTAGCAACACCATCGATCTATTATTACAGAATCGTCGCTGTCCTGTCGAAAGCTCTCGCCAGTGGAGCGGAGTGGATGGCTGGGAGCTCTTGCTTTCCGCTCCATTGCCGGAAGGAATGCCGCGCCATCATTTTCATTTTCATTTTCCTCTCTAGTAGCCAGTAGGGGTGCTTAGACTTAGTCGTGCTAATTATGACGACGATCATGTCTTCCACAATTATTGTGTTCATGGTATTCTTTTTGTCACCACTCACCACTGCCAGTCTACCACAAGATGTATCCCACGATCTTTTTGTATCTTATATGATCATCGATAAGGAATTACACAACCTTAATTGGATTAGAAATCTGAAGCCCTTCCGGGAGGCTCTACTTGATGAATTCATACTGCTGTTCACGGCTATCAGAATTGTGTCCCTGTCTCAAAACAACGATATTATCACTTGGCGATGGACTTCTAATGGTCAATTCACGGTGGCCTCGGCTTATAACATCCAGTTTTAAGGATCCATATCACAATTCCCAGCCTCCTCCATCTGGAAAGCAGCAACAGAACCCAAATGCCAGTTCTTTGCTTGGCTAGCTTTACACGGCAAAGCCCTTACTGGTGATAACCTTGTCAAGAAACACTGGTCTGATAATTCCACTTGTCCACTTTGCTATTGTATGGAAGAGACAGCTGATCATCTCCTCTCGGGCTGCTACTTTACAGAGGCCGCTTGGAATCATTTAGCTTCTTTGCTTCCTCTTGACAACAGGTTCAATCAGATTAACATGAATGGTGTTCAACCTTGGTTCAGAGCTATCTCCGAACGAGGTTCCAAAACTGAAAAGAAAATCACGACAGGCATCCTATTCTCCTTTTGGTGGCAAATTTGGAAAGATAGGAACCTTCGAATATTTGAGCTCAAAGAGCTCCTTCAGTAGAGTGGCTACTACGATGTTGCAGGATGTTAAGTTGTATGTTTGGACTTAGTTTGTTTTTCCTCTTCTCCTTTGTTCTTTGGTGGCCGGTTGCCACCGTTCTTGTCTTGTTTTCTTTGTAGCCTTGTAATGTTTTTTTCTCCTCTTAATGAAAGGCAGTGCTCATGCCACTTTTTCAAAAAAAAAATACCATCATCTTTCAATTTCTTTCCATTTTTATTTGCCGGAGAGAGAATTCCATGGTCCAAACATTTTTTGTTTCCACCAAAATACCCCGAAACTCAGTCTTCGCTCAGTAACAAGAAATTAGTAGTAAGAACTTTTGCTAGCAAATCATTCAGAAACTATTCGTCCATCTATTGTGTATGTATAGTGTGACATATTTGTCTGTAAAACACAATTGACAGCTAGTCAAAACTGACGAAATTCGCCAAGTTGCAATGTGCGCATTGATAAAACCATGCAGAGACAGAGTGCGAGACACGACAAGTGCTCCCCTTTACTCTTGCATTATTGGGCAGCTCCAAAGTCCCCATCTACTCATCGATCACTGTAGTAGAAAGAAGCGGGAATATTTTCTTTCTGTTTTATAAAGTCAAAATTATGCCCGATCGAGTGTCACTCACGAACCATATCTTTGGCCAAATTATTGGAAGAAAAGCGGTCGCTTTGCTTCTTCAATGACCCCGAATCCCATTCGTCCGTCCGTCCGTCCTTGCTCGTAGTACCGCGGTAGTACTTGAGTCTGACCAACTTGCGCAAACACAAATCTCAAATCGAACTCCCCTTTACTGTTTCGTTTCTTCATCTCCTAGTAGAATTTAATTAAGACGCATGTTCTTCACACAATTTTGCAGCTGAAAATTTCAGATGCTTCACCTATGGAAAGAAGATGAGAAAAGGGATTTTTTTTTGGTGCGTTTTCAGTTTACGGTTGACCACTGCGCAATGCTCGGCAGGCGTCCCGTCCCTGAGAACCCACAAGTTCTGCGTTCTGCCCATACATAGGGAGTTAGTACTACAGTATTATTCATTCTGCTGCAAATAATTGTCAAAAGTGAAATGAAGTTCATGAAAAAGGGACGGACAAAGCGATTGACAATTTTAGCCAATTGTCGCCTCTGCTTCTGTATAGACCAAATGAAACCCCTTTTTTTTTCTTCGCATCAAGAGTCAAGAACTAAAATTTTCTTTGGGACTGCCCCACTTTATATATGCAGTGTAGTGCTAGCTATAGACCATTTAAAATCAGCAGGGAAGGAACGAAAAAGTTTGTAATCAGCTGCTCCTAGCTGCTAATTTCTAATTTTTGTCTACTCAATTATTGAGCAGGCCGGCTGTAGCTGTAGGTCACACGTGCACATACAAGTTCATACGCGTGTCTACATACGAGTAGCTAATTAACCTAACACTAGCAATCATGCACTACCCTTTCTTTACAATATACATATATATTGCTTGACTCTACGAAGACGACTTGTGCAATGAAATGGTATGGAAAACAAGACAGGAGTGTACTCGTATGTCTGTTTCAGTCATTGTTTTTTTCTGATCTCTCTGACGGAGTGTGTCTCTGTTCCATTGAGAAAGAAACTGGAGTGGAGTCCTCCGTATTGTTTTTCTCTTCCTGAAAACTACAAGCACGTTGTTGTCACTGGTAAAAAATTACCAGCACAGTGGAGTGACGTATCCTAACAGCAGTGGCTACCCTCAAAATTAAAGAAGAAGAAAAAATTATGGATAATTTGTGGTGAGTGCAGCCGTGCCGGGCATCGGGTCCCTCGACTACGTCTACACCAGGAAAACGTATGTGACCCATGTGTTGCATCCTTTTTCCTTTTTTCCCAGTATTGTGGGTTTGTTCGCTTCAGCTTATTTTATTTTAGCCGCGGTTGCGGCTGCAGTTTATTTAATTGTTGTTACATCAAATTTATATGAAAAACAGCCGCAGTTGTAGAAAAAAAATCTCAAACGAACGCACCCAGTATTTTTCATTTGTGCGGTGATTTTGTTTTGATTTTTTTCATACATAAGACTCTTTTGATTTTTTTTTTATTTCTGTAATTTTTTCTTTGAAATTGAACTAGTTTTTATAAAATTTCTATAAAATTCTTACAAAAATCTTAGTTCAAAGAAGCCTTAGAATACGAAATCTACCAAGCCATAACCTGCAGTCCATGGTTACATGCACGGAAAGGAACACGGGTGTACGTACACAGGCAACGTACGTACGTATGCGGGAGACGTGTCAGAGGAGCAGGTACCGCCCCCACACGTGTATGCAACGCGATCTACGGCGGGCCGTGCGCGATTCCTTGGACGAAGCCTCTCCATACACCCAAATTTTAAAGGAATTAATGTTCTGAAAAAATCAAAATAAAATCACCACACAAATGAAAGAAAAAGCATTGGTAGAAAAATGATGCAACAAATCCAACACCAGTGATCTGGCCTAGTCCCTCCCTCGTACTCCAATATAACCACCGCCCCCTCCTTCCCCTCCTTCTCCTCCCCGCAGACGGCGCCGAATCCAACCGCACCCCTCGATCGTCATGCAGCTGCAACCACCGTGCCGCCGCGCCTGCCCGGCCGCGTCGCTGTGACGTCGGAGCTGCGCAACCGGCTGTTCCTCGCCGGACAGGATCTATCGATCGATCTGTACGTAGATGGGTGTGCACCTGCTGAAGAAGCAGCACTCGTCGCCGTCGCTGGGAGGAGGCTCGAGCGGCGGCAGCGGGTCGTCGTCGATGCCGCCGAAGGGATGCATGGCGGTGCGGGTGGTGGGGCCGGTCGGAGGTGGGGAAGAAGAGGAGCGGTTCGTGGTTCCCGTGGGGTACCTGAAGCACCCGCTTTTCGTGGCGCTGCTCAAGGCGGCGGAGGAGGAGTACGGCTTCGCGCAGAAGGGCGCCATCACCATCCCATGCGGCGTCGACCACTTCCGTCGCGTCCAGACCATCATCAACCAGCAGAACCACCACCACGGATTCCTCTCCGGCGGCCACCACCACAACCACCACCACCACTTCCATATCGCCGGCTGCTTCCGCGCCTGACAGCTAGGAGTTCTCGTTCGTGTCGAGTGGATCGAAGAACAATAATCCTCGTACTAGTACTTATTTAGTTTTTTTTTCCTTATTTTCCTTTCTTTATTAAATACTACAACTAGTAGGATTTAGATTTGCAGGCCGGCCTGGGATGATCGAAGGATCATGGATGCATGCTGCTGCTAAGTTCTACGTACTTAGTGGATCTGCAGGTTTGTTGGACATAATATGGATCGATGGATCATTAGAGTTTTCTTCTCTTCTCTAGCTAGCTAGGTTTCTAATGATGATGATGACGATGAACAAGAAGATCAAAGGAATAGTGTCGTGCTGGTTTTGTACTAGACTTTATGCGTGCCCTCTTAATTTGATTAATCTTCCTTCCTTAATTTGGTTCTCGTTCTGTTCCGTGATCGATGATGAACCAACGCTGTCGCTGACACCACTCCTACCAGCTGTTGGCATATTGTCGTCGCTTAATTTCCCTTTCGATTTCTCAGATTCTTCTGCTGGCATGGTTGGCAGTATTCTCTTTCGGAAAGAAAGAAACGCTTCCTGAATCCGTAGGACCGATGAACGAGCAAAACTGGAGCAGTAGTTCAACAAATTTTTTTTTTTTTGAAATATAATCATTGAGATTTTACCGTTTTGAGATGAGACTGTCTTCCGCTTCCAGTCGATCGACGAACTACACTGTCAGGAGGAAAAGAAGAGGGTCTGAGCTAAAGTCGGTTTCTTTGTGATGTCTTCTTTTGTCACATCGATCGATCGTCCCTTGTCCGAGCCGTGTTCTCGCAAATCAAGCATCGGTTTAGTGCTGCGTGTCAGTGGCCGCTGGCTAATCATTATTCTCATGAACTGAACGCTACTTGTGCTAGGCAGCGTCAGGGAGATGCCATTCTTCTTGCGAGAATGGAGTATTCCTATAGTACTATAAGAAAAAGAGAGTTTCTTGTGCTAAAAAAATGAGGAACGTAAGCGTACATGTGTGCATCGGGAAGCGAGACCTGGGTACTGAACCGTTGAGGCGCCAGGGAGGAAGACCACTTGGCGGCTCTTCCGCCAGAGACAGAGAGAGGAATCTGCCGCAGGTCTGTGTACGTAGGACGGCGCCTCTGCCGCAGAAGGAAGGAACGAGACAAATTTCTCTCGTCACCAGGAGTTTACTCTGATCTCCTGGTCTTGGTGATCGATTTGATTTGCGTCTTCACGTCCTGTCCGAGCAGTTTAGTGTACTACTTAGTTTTCTTGGTGGATCTCTCTGAATTGGAGCAATCCGCTGTCAGATCCATGCCGCAGAGTCTTGCGATCACTTTGTTCGGACGGAGGTCTTGGCGCTGAGAAGGTGGAATGAATCGGCACATCCATCGAGAGAACACGAGAATTCTTCTTATCAAACCGCGCAGATATGGAAAATGCAATTTTCTGGGTGATCGACAGGTGACTGCTCCACCGTATCTGCTGCTGCATTCCTCTAGGCTTATACTAGTGCAGGACAATGGCATTTGTACCAGTCGTTCTCAAGCCCCCGCAATTCTGCCTGCTGTTGCTTTGCTAGCCACAGCTCCTATCCTAATCGCTGCTACGGTATGGATTCATTCTCGCCTGGACTGTTCCAATCGTCCCTCTCTACTTACGTCTCTACCGCCTATGGCCACCTGCTGCCCTCGATGGCGCAGCCTCCGCCGCGCGTCGCCTTCCAGACGTCGACCTGGCTGCTTCTTGATGGTTCAGAGATGAAAACCTGATCACCAGGCCATGGCAAATACGAGTAATAGTATTTGTGTCCACTTGAATTAGTCCTGAACGTACAGCGAGGACAGGGACGAAAGGTGCGTGCGTCCCGTCAGATTCAGATGTAGCCGGGCTCGCTCCATCGTCAGCAGACATGCAAGTTTCTCTGCAACCATGCATAAGGCGGAAATGGATTCTTTTAGGGGAGAACCTTGTCGTCGTTTACGTTAGCCGTCAGGAAAAGCAGAAAGATCTCTAGTCTCGAGGATAATCAGGAAAACAAAGGTTGCTTTGGTATTCTGCTGTGCTGTAGTGGTGTTCTGTAGTGCTCACATGCAGAAGAGAGCACGAAGTAGGAGCGCATCAGTTGGATTCAATCTTGCTTCTTCCCCACGATTGGATTGACGATACCAACATGCAACAGCGACAGAAACTGTTGCATCCTTTGTCAGAAAGATGCATATCGGCATGCTCGTCGATGTCGGTCCCGTTGGGCAGAGGAAGGCAATGGAAGAAGGTGGCTCCTCCAGCAGCAGACGGTCCCCAGACGTCTTCTCCAATTCCAAACAAATTAAAGAGGTCGAACAAGTTGCATCTGCCTCTTGCGGCTCGAAATGCCTTCTGCTTTTCGCGAAAGCGAAGGACGGGGTGGGACTAGAAAACGAACCCCCGCCGAGTTCATCGTAATTTCTCCGAGCCAGGCGACCAATCCCTCGTTAGCAGGAGGGAATACCATTAGAGCCTGTTTGTTTCACCTGAATTGTGTGCAATTGAATCAAATTCTAAAGTCCGACGCGTTTGGTGCATCATAAATTGAAATGTCCAATTCAGCTCATTTTCATAGCTGCCTATTTTCGATTCTGGCGCAATACGGCTGAAATCGTCGGATTCATTTCGTCTCGTCTCCTCTTCGCTTGCCCACCCTCCCGCTCGCCTCCACGAACAACAGCGCCGCCACTGCACCCCAGGAGAGATCTGTGCTGCTCCCCGTCCATGCTCCCCTCCCACAATAGCTCTGCCACCGAATCTCGAGAGGGATTTGCGCGGCTCCGTCATCCCTGCTCGTCTCCCGCAACAGCGCCGCCACTGTACCCCGAGAGATCCGCACGATTCCATCGTCCCCGCTGCCGGAGAGACCACCTGGATCCTGTCGATGCCGTCATCAACTCGCCGCGCCGCCACCACTGGTGAGAGTCGCACCGTCTCCACCACCTGATTTGCCACTGTCGCCAGGCCGCTCCCCATACTCAGGGATGTCTCCGGCGTGGTGCGGCCGCCGCGGATGACTCTGCTGCTCCACCCGCCATCCTCGGGGAAGTCCACGCTGCTGCTCGCCCTCGCCCGCAAGCTGTATGCGACAATCAGGTCCAGGGCCAGCGCCGCGCAGTACGGTCCCGGTCAGGGCGTCCACTCCTGCGGTCTCACTCGATGGGTCACTCCTTCGCCTAGCGCCTCGACAGTGACCTCGAGCAGTTCACGCTGCGGTTGCCGGAGCGCGTGCGGCAGGGGATGGTTGTCGAGAGCCTGCGCCGCACGAGGCCCGCGCGGGGCGACGCGCCGCCAGCGCCGAGAGCGCGCGGCTCGGCCGCCCGGACCGGTGGCTATTGTTCATCACGCGGACGTTTCTCCACCAGGATCCCGTTCTGGGCCGCTCGATCGGGGGCTCCGACAGGCTCGCCGGCCTACGATCGCCAGGATCCATTTTTGATATTGATTTGAGCCAAACAATAATTTGAATTTGATTCCACGAATTTAATTCTGAATACATCTAAACAAGAAAAATGGAATTGAATTTGATTTCAGCTAATCTTTATATATTAAAGTGCAAGCGTTCTCTGATAACTCGTTGCACCTCGTCATTAAAAAAATATTAACTATCAGATTAAAATTTAACGGTAGATATTAGAATCTAACAGTGGATATTAGAAATGAGAAATTTTTTTTTCTCAATTAACGTAGGAGCGTGCTTCTACTCGGTGAGAGTAGGCACGAATGATCGTGCTATTGTCTTAGCTTTTTCAGATCCACACGTTATCTTGTCACAATCCTTTGCATAAATAGTGAAATAATAAAAAATCTTTATATATTAAAGCCCGTGGATTCTTTTTAATTATTTGAAGTCACATCATCAATAAATTCTAGATCATTAGATCAATTCTCTGGCGCACAAAGAGTGAGATATATCTCTGTAGCTCTTGCTTTTAGACCCTTCATAAAACTAAAAATAAAGTACAACTCTGTTTTTCCACCAATCTTGATAGTTTTTGGACTCAAAAATTTTGGATAGTTTTGCATTTAGGTGCTTAACAAAACATAAAATATATGTTCAGTCTTTTCGATATCTAAAATCTTATATATAGATCCTTCATAAATAATTTTTTTAACTATTATGCCAAGCATAAGAAGCATCGCACTGCAACAAAGGCAATCGCACTCTATCGACGATTTTATTTATTCCAATTAATAAAATGAGGAATTGCTCTTGTTTTTTTATTATACTTTCTATCATCGGACCCGAACTACTATTTATTTATTACAAACTACAACATTGTTAATTACTCTACTATGTGCCTCCTTCTAAACAAAATTTTAAAGAAATGATTAATTTCTAGGTAGAACTCTTATTTTTTTTAAAATTGTAATTTTCTC
>BCLF01000068.1:1279444-1303065 GCA_001602275.1 Zoysia japonica | reverse complement strand
GGTGGGATCAGGGACGGGGAGCGGGTGGTCGCGGCTGGGGTGGGGCGGGGCAGGTACCGATGGAAGGATGTGTTTCTAGCGTACCGTCGTCTCGTTACGCCCAAATTTTAAACTGCTGGGAGTCGTAGCCTTTTTGGTGCCTGGAGTGGTTGATCTTTGCTAAGCTGGATCTTAATTCCCTACTAGTTCAGACAACATTGCAATTTGAAATTCTCTTTTCCCATTCATCAATCAGTTGTTGAAATCCACTACCTAGTTCTTTGTAACTTGGAGGAATTCATCATCGGATAGGGAATCGGTGCAAGAATTTGACCGTGACTCTCCTCCGTTTTTTGACGCCGGCTGAATAGTCGGTCACCTTCGATTGATGTCCATGGGACACGAGAGAGGTTTCTTCGTCGCCTTGTCGTGCCTCTGATGCAACCGTGTTGACATTTTCAGCCGCTGCCGCTGCTACTAGTAGGAGTGTTCATAAAATAAAGGGTCAGTTCTTGACTCGGTCGCTTCAAAGAGTGCTGCAGCGGTTGCTAACTCGACCGGTTCCGAATTAATTTGCCCTTTGCAAATCAGACTTGCAAGTTAAACGAGGCAAAAGACTTGGGGTTTGATGTTAACAACGATCAAGACATCAAGTTCCACGAAGGTCAGGAACGATGCAGAAACGGCATCGTAGGAATTTTCTTCTGCTACCTGACCATTTCCTTCTTGAAATTTTGGTACTTTGAGAGAAAAAAAAATACAGAACTCGAAGCAGTAAGCAGTTCCTGACAAGACTGAAACAAGAGTCATTCATAACAATAACATTAACGAAGTTACAGTAAAAGTAATACTCTCTCCGTCTCAAAATAGACTTCTTTTTTTACCATTCGTTTTATTTAAAAAAGTTTTTTAAAAAATATTTATTTTATTGTGAATCGATTCATTATTAGAAGTATTGACTTGTTTATTTTTGTATTTCTTAAAAAATTAATAAAACAAATAGTTAAACGTCTGTGCTACTGTCGGCTGCACCTGCTAGCATATAGCCTAGCACAAGACTTTTGATTAACCGTCACACGATCCGGATATCGGGCTATCGAATCGGTTCTGAAATCTGAATTCAGATGATGTGATGTGATAGTTTGAAGCAGAAGAAGCCGCCGCGGAGAACTGGACAAACTTGGGTCGTCTATTATAGGAGTATGAGCGGATGGCGATTTACCCAACGGAAAAGACCACGCAGTCCGCTCCTGTGCCGCCCAGTGAAAGGTCTATTCATCCGAAAGGACTTTCTTTCACCTCCTTCGATCCGTTTTAGATTGAAGAAAGAAGCGATTAGATCTCTTTCAGAAAAAAATATATTTGCCTTTCTTCAAAGTGATTGTTTTTTAAAAAAAACAAAAAAAATTGAAAAAGGGTTTATCTGAAATCCTGCAGACGTGGTGCCGTAAATATGTGGCTGTGTTCTTCGACCTTTCTTCAGAGAAGAAAGAAAGACCTGCATACCATATCGTTTTGGCATGTCTCCATTGTAGCACTGCTCTCGGGCAGATGAGCACAAACTTCAACACAACTCCGGCAGATGAAGAAAACGACCCATCTAGCGAGCATTAACTTACCTTGACCTGATCACGTCACGGTAATTTTCTAGACCGGGAAATTTTTATCCCTTGCAGCACAGTTGTACTGTGATTCTGTATCGATCCAGCGGCACCTTTTGACCACCTTTCCCCTTGTGATCATCTGAGCACCACTTTTCAGTTTTCACATGAAACTCTTCTCCGTTTTCTGATCATCCAGGAAACACAACTCCAATTAACAGGGATTACTAAAATGGTCAAGGCGAAATTAATTAAGCACAGAAGTTTTCAGATAGTTCCTTGCAGCACGTGTGAATCCAGTGGATCCGTTAGTTGTTGATGGCCGACGCTGACGCTTAGACACTACTCTAGCTTGCATATATCTTTCTCCAATCCATCTGTATAGCGTGTCATCCATGATGCAAAACACTGGCAGATACTGCTAAGCCTTTTGTTACAAAGCGTGTTTGGTACCAACTCCTCTCCTTTCTTATTACTCCAACAATCTGATAAACCCATGGGGCCCGATCGATTTCATCACATGCATGGTATTTAGACTATACGTACGCTGGTTATCACTAAGTCAAAGTTCATTGTATATTTCGTAACAAGTTCAAGAATTCGATTTGACCTGCCTCTCACTGTCTGCCGGAGGCTTCCTAATCCTTCGCAGGATTGATCTCACAAGAAATATATGGCCACCTCACTGCGATTTGGGTGTCAGCAAATTTGTCGACAACCGGTTCATTTTTTCCCTACAAAAATAAGAGACGCTAGCTCTTACGCTCAAGAGAATCGCCGAGAAGATCTGACGCGCGTGCACGCAGGTTTGGTTTCGTGTAATCGAGGTTCATTCATTTCCAGCGGCCGCTCTCTCAGAACGGGCAACAAAGTCGAATTTCACCGGCCGGCGGAGTCGCCGTACGTCCTTGTTTCCAGGATTATGAGGAACAACTTTGTTGAGCTGTTGTGCTACGGGGACAGCAAGAAATCGGAGTGACTGGGTATTACTGCAGTGCTCCATTTGCTGCAGTACAAGCAGCTAGCGCTGTCATAGAAACAGCTGCCGTTTTCAGTGCATTGTTTAGGAGTACCAGCACTAGCGTAATAACTGAACGGAGAAACACTTGAGCGGAAATTCGCTGGAAATTGAACCGTGAGCCTGGACTCTGAACTGACTGTGAGGCAAGTGCACGCACCGCACAAAACGGTGCGGGCAAGCAAGATCCAGCAGGAACCGGGCGCACCACAAGCTGCATCTCCATCATCGATTTTTTATTGTTTTGAACCTGGACGTGTACTATTAAATCGACACGGCATCATCGGATTGCGAGTGGTATATACTTAGTAGTATTATTTCTCGGGTTTAGCGCTTGATTAGAAGATGAAGCTGCAGACAGCCCTGTGATCAACTGACTGACTGACACATGAAGGTTCCGACCCATTAAACAACGCCAACCTGCAGGCTGCAGATGCCAAGTTTCAGATCAGGTGCCTGCATTCTTGCGTATTTCGATCTGGTTGATGACTTGGTGCTTCTTCCCTCCAAGCAGTCGCGGATTGAGGTTCGCTCACACTGTCACGCACCACTAGCTGCTTAAACCTCACGTTAGTGTAAATTACGGACGGTGCGAGTACCAGTCGTTCAGAGAAGAGGAGCCGGATCTGCATTATTTGTACTCTGTACCTCTAAAGTTACAGTTACTATCCGCGCGCACGTACTCCTTCAGTATTGTATGTACGTACACGCAGCCGATTCAAATGGTGATGTGTTCATTCAGATTTCATTTCAGAGATACCGCACCGAATACCTAACCTCTTATTGTACGGCCTTATGCACCTATCAAGGGTAACAGCTGATGTCGGTGAAGGAATTTTCTCTCCGGCTGCTGGAATCATGAGCTTGCTAGTGTTCACAAAGGATGTGAGTGAAAGAAATTAAATTGTTTGCAAATTGACTTAGTTTGCTCGTACAATCTGGACTACAAAACTCAAAAGAAAATACACTATTTTGGACTGGGTCCATTCATGGTGAGCACTCCTCCTCCTCCTCCTCCTCCCTCCTTGAAGCATGTACTGCAATGTGAATAATTTATGGATCATCTAGAGCTATCTATCCCTTTTGTGAAGCATGTAATGACATTTTGTGTATCCTTTTTTTCTATAATAAACGGGGTTTACAGTCAACTGGAGCTAGTAACGGGTGGTTTGTTTATCATATTTCCGAGGTGGCTTCTAGATCAACAGCCCTCATCACACCATTTCTATAAGCTGAGAAATTTGAAGTTTGAATCTCCATAGCCTATCATCAAACGCTTTGAATATCAGTGATAATTAACACAAACGCATGGCGAATAAGAAAACGTTGATTTAGCAAGGTCAACTGGGCTAGAGCTGAAATCTTTGACTTCAGCGGTCCGTTTTATCAGGTATCTGAGCAAATTCGCACCTAACGGTGGTTGGATCAACTCTTTCGGCTGTCTTGTGATACACGATATGCTATGCATAAAAATACCCTAGTCCTGTGTTTCGTGTCTCCTGCATTGAAACAGTCTGAACTTGTTCTTCAATCGTGTGACATGGCGTCCGTTTTTTGTTGCCACATGGGCCTGTTCTCGGTGGTGGGATGGGCCGAGCGCTCTTAGTAATGGGCCACATGGGCCTGTACATTTTGGAACGGAATAGGAGCTCGCTCCACGGATCGGGGCGCCCGTGAGGCCGTGACCCACCCACCGGTCCAATCCCCATTTCCCCGAGCTCACCAGCAGTCACCACCGAGGGGGGGAGAGAGAGCCGCAGCGACGAGGTCCATGGCGACGACGGCGGGGTACCTGGCGCGGCGGGCAGCGCAGAAGGAGCGGGTGCGCCTGCTCTACCGCCGCGCTCTCAAGGACACCCTCAACTGGGCCGTACACCGCCACCTCTTCTACCAGGACGTCAGCTCCCTCACATTTCCCCACCCTTGCGATCTCCTCGTCGCTCGCGGATCTGATCTCGTTTTCATCTCCCGCGCAGGCGTCGGATCTCAGGGACAAATTTGAGGCGAACCGGAACGTGGTAACGTCCTCTTCTGCTGCTGCTTCATCTCGATGTCTCTATGTCTCTGTTTGAGGCGGTGGGTGACTCAAATCGGGAGTACTCCTACCATCTGATGATAATGTATGTATGATGTTGGATGGTGCAGGAGGATCCGGATGTGATCGATAGGCTGATCGATGACGCGGAAGCGCAACACAGGAATTTCCAGCACCCCGACCCCTACATTGGTAAGTTTTGCTCTGAAAATCAGTCCGACTGATTTCATTTTCGTTTAGTCGTGTGGGCTGTTAGTTCGTAATCTTCAGAAATATTGCAAGTGTATATATAAATGAGTATGGATTACTAGACTTGTGACCAGAAGTTTTGTTGTGGTTTCAGTAGAATATGATCGATTTGATGTAGTTTGGACGTCTGTAGTAGTCATTCCGCCTATAATTCGGTTTTGTTTAACTGGTTAGAGGGTAGACTGTGCTTCACGCGACAATTCTCCCATATCATTTTTTGGTTCATGTGGCTGTATCGAACTAGTGTTCCTTTGAGATGTATTGCCAGTAAAAAATTGAGATGTTATTATGTGGTAAGCATTACAATGGATCGGTTTTTGCTCTCACAAATACCACTGTGTCACTATACTGGTATATGGACTTTTGCCATATTTGTATTTCATTTCTTAGTTTGAAATGGCCTCTTGTTCTACTTCAGATCAATTGCTGTTTAGTGTAGCTGATTACTAGAAATGTTTAGAAACTTGATCGTGGAAACCTAAGGCATTGTTTCGCTCATACACTTGTTTGTATCTCAACAGTTCCATGGGCTCCTGGGGGCACTAAATTCACCAGGAACCCTCCTCCACCTCAAGGGGTAAGGACACATGTTCGATCTATTTTAGATATCATGCCGATCTTCAGCCTTTTTACTTGTCTTATCTTAGTGAGAATTTCTTCGTGTGGCCCTTATGTACTGTCATGCTTGTAAGTTTGTAGTGTTGTGTTGATCTTTCACAAAAGTTATGTGGGTATTTGACTAAGCTTTTTTTTGCACGAATGCTAAATTGTGTACATGTTTCTATCCATTTATAAGATTTAAAATGTTTACGCACGCTGCATTCACCGTATCTGTTAAGGACGTTACCTTTAGTTTCTCAAGGGAAGAATGAATGTGCACATGCATGTTTAAAGGATACAATATTTAGGGCATCTTGGCAGATTATTTAGTTGAATTGTACAAGCCATCTCTTCCATATAGTTTGCAGAATCTTCTGAGCAGGCAATTTTTGTTGATATATCAGTAAATTGTATATATACATATTATGGAGGGCTAAGGGTTTTCAAAATAACCCCTTTTGCCCTGTAAAGTTGCTTATTCTGCTTTAGTTTTTCATGTTTTCGCCAATTTGAATTATGCACTAATGATAAGGATGTCTTTCAGATCGAGATAGTTTACAACTATGGAAAAGAGGACTAGTGAGGAGCCCTGAGTTGGGTGCTGAATTTGCACCTCTAGAGTGCAAGAACCTACTTTATGTGTTTCCAGATGATATCATGCAATCGAGTTTTGTGGGATCGATAATAATGAAATTACTGGTATTCATGTGTACTGCTGTATGTCATCTTCATGTTGTTGTATTAAGAACTGTGCTCTTTACTCTTTTGGCCAGGGCATGTTCAGGTGATATTTTTGTTACGCAATGACGCTCTGGAAGTTCTAGTATGAAGAAAGTAGAGACCTTATGGGAAGCGGCACTGAGGATCCGTGATAACGAAGTGCCGAATTATAGGCACCAACATTCGAAGCTGCCGTTATGGGAATGGGGAAGGCTGGAGCATCGTTCAATCACAAAAGCTACTCCTACGTTGAAATTGGAACAAACGAACTGGGCCGGACGATCCATCCGTTTTGCCCGTCTGGAACTCTTAGCAGCCCACAGCAGTATCCTCCACTCTAATCTAGCCACGTGTCCAATCGGCCCACCTATCAAGCACGGTCGAGGGGGGCGCCACCAGTCATAGGCCGCCGGCTCTCGCGTTAGTTTCTCGTTAAGCTAAACAACTGCCCGAGAAGACGGAGGAGGAGACGCCGCCCCACGCGAATCCCGCGAATCGAGCCCGCGATACCACGCGAAGAATAAACCACCACAGGGCACCGGCGGAAGGACGAGGAGGAAGGAGAGGCGCGTGGACCCACCATGCAGGCGCAGAGGTCCCCGGCGATGATGGGTGGAGGCGGCGCTGCGCCGCCCGTTGGGATGCCGTCCCAGGCGACGGTGCCCGTGCGGCGGCGCTGCGAGGGCACGGCCATGGGGGCCATCACCCTCGACCTCCGCCCCGGACTCGGCGTCGGCCCCTTCACTCTCGGTCAGTCCGCCGGAACCCTAATCGTGCATCGCCGCCCCTGCCGTGATCGGCGGTCGTCGGTTGCTTTGCTTGCTTTCCTTCCCCTGGCGAGCGAGGAGGAACATAGTCATGAAGACTTTTTTTTTTTAAGCAACCGGTTAGTTCAAAGCTTCCCATGTTTCTGACTCCGGCACTCCATCGCTGCAGGGATGCCGATTTCTGATGCCTTTGCACAGATAGAGCACCAGCCCAACATCTACGATGTTGTCCACGTGAAGTATTTCGATGAGGTTCGTTCGTGAAATGTGATATGCTGCTTTGCCACTTATAGTTAAGCTTAACTGACCGGGTGCTTTTGTGGCTTCAGGAGCCTCTTAAGTTAGATTTCGTAATCAGCTTTCCAGACCATGGATTTCACCTACGTTTCGATCCTTGGTCACAGGTATGTTTTCGTGATTCAAAGTTTGTTTGTTAAATGATGTTCCATTAGTTGTTCATAAAAAATGAATAGTATAGTGCATTCCCAAAATCAAATTGGGATGTCATATGCATTGCATTAACTTTTTTTGAGGAAAACATTGTAGAAATTAGAAGAAAGTATAGTGTGGATCATTGAAAAAGAAATAATCTTGTTGCTGCCAAAAAACAAAAAGAGATGCGTTGTTGGTAGGTTGAGAAAATGTCCTTGTCCTAATCAATTGCTAACGTTACCCTTTTCTTCTTGTCAATACAGAGGCTCCGTCTCATAGAGATTTATGATGTTAAGAGACTGCAGTTGCGATATGCAAAATCTTTAATTGGGTGAGGAGCTTGCAGATGTATAATTTTATTTGATTAGTGGTCTGAATGTAATTTTTTGAACGATTCTGGAGCCTATATGTTGCATGGTCTCTCATTTTTCATTAAACATGCGCACTAAATTCGGTGTGCTGTTATTGATCATTCTCTCCTAATTATTCTTTCAGCGGTCCATCAACGCTAGCCACTTTTGCTGCTGTTTATGCACTATTCGGACCAACTTTCCCTGGTATATATGACAAAGAAAGAGGCATTTATACACTGTTCTACCCAGTATGTCACGACCACTAGCGCTACCTTTTTTCCTTCAGAAATCTGCTTTCCTTTTTATTGTTCTGACTTGCATCCTTTTGTAGGGCTTATCCTTTGCATTCCCTATTCCCAGCCAATACACTAATCTCTTCATCAATGGGGAAGGTATTCTACTTACATCCAAATTAATTGTAAATGTTCTGTTTTGTACCTGTATTTTCTTATCATCTAATTTTGATTTTTTTTTCCTTTATGTAGCAGTGGCAGATTTGCCTCTGGAGTTTCCAGACGGAACAACTCCTGTTACCTGCCGCGTTTCTATATATGATAGCTCAATAGATAGCAAGGTTGGGGTTGGGTCATTGATGGATAAAGCAGTTGTACCTGCATTGCCAGCTGGGGGCCTGTATATGGAAGAAGTACATGCGAAGGTATGTTCTTGTTGAAAGTGAAGTTTTTTTTTTTGGTGTTCCAAAGTCTTGCCACCCCAAAGTGGTTGGACCCTTCCCAAGACCCTGTGCAAGCGGGAGCTATGTGCACTGGCCTGCCATACAAAGTCCTACCACTGGAGCAAACCTTTTAATATCTTTATTATAATATTTTTCAGCTTGGTGAAGAGCTTTGGTTCACAATAGGAGGCCAGCATATTCCTTTTGGTGCATCACCACAGGTATAACATCTTATAGTTCTTCCATGAGGTAAAATATATTTTGATCAGTGGTTATTGTTTCTCTCTTAATTTGGTTTCATTTGCAGGACGTCTGGACTGAGTTGGGTCCTCCTTGTGGCATCCATCAGAAGCAGGTTGGTTTCAATTCAGATCATTGAGGCACCGTGATAGAACTTTCATATATGTTAATTATTTCAGTTTTTTTTTGGTTCATCATCATGTTACAATGCAGTTGCACTGAATTGTTTTGCATATGACTTTATAGTTTATGTTGAATTTTACCCTAATCATGGAAGCATGTGGCCATTATGGACTATACAGAGCCACCACAAGAAATCTATGGCATATGATCAGATTTTATTCCACGAAGATTGTATCACGGGATATCATACTCCCTAAAAGTTAGTACTCTGCATTCGCATCTAGAATGCTTACTATGCTGCCACTATCTTGTCAGGTTGACCAAATGGTAATACACTCTGCATCAGATCCCCGCCCCCGGACAACCCTTTGTGGGGATTACTTCTACAACTACTTTTCCCGTGGAATTGATATCTTATTTGACGGTCAGGTATGAACATTTTCTCACACTAGGATGCATTGCATACAGACTATACAGAGTTCTTTATTATTCTTTTTTTAGCCATTATTTCAGAGAGCATCTTGACGATTTTTCTATTTCCTTGCAGACCCACAGGATAAAGAAGTTTGTTTTGCATACAAACTTCCCCGGCCATTCAGATTTCAATTCATACAAGAAATGCAACTTTGTTATATATGACGCTGAAGGTCTGAACTACTTATGATACAATTGATTTGCTGCAGAGAATTAATTTGATCTATTAACTATCACTTTTTCCTTTCAGTTGAAAATACATATCAGCCTGGTAATATCTCCAAGAGTTGTATAACACCTTGTACAAAATGGGAACAAGTTAAGGTATGGTAACATGACCTAATATACACCGCTAAGGTACTATTGAAAGACCTTGATGTTTTTAGCTTCAGATTACCCTCAACATTTGCCACTGATGTTCTTTTATCAGAAATGGTTTGTTACTAGCGTACTAATGAATCTGTTATAAGAATATAAACTCTGAGTTTGTTTGTTCTAGAGCACTTTACATTTTGAAATAGATGTTGATCTTGGTTGTACTAGTGTAATAATGCTTGTTGTGACAATGCTCTTCCTCTATGCTCATATATTGTTTTCTTAGTTTCTTCTATTCTTTAATAATTTAATTCTATTGCATTAGGAGATTCTTGGTGATTGTGGCCGAGCTGCAATCCAGACGCAAGGCTCTATGAATAATCCATTTGGATCAACTTTTGTGTATGGATATCAGAATATTGCTCTTGAGGTAGCTACTGAATAAATTAAATTTGGGATCCGTTTGCCCTTACCCATACTATATTGTAAAATATTGCTTGACATTGTGTTTTTTGTCGCTGGTTAATAGGTGATGAAAAATGGATATATTGCAACTGTTACTCTCTTCCAGTCATGAGGACCCGGCATGGAACCTTCAGCAATAAGGTCTCTACTTACATTTGGCTCAATTGCCACAACAAATTTATGTGGCTGGGGGGCTACCCTTTGGAACTTCTTGACAGTTGTTGCTTCTGGAATGGAATGCAACTTGCAGTCGAATGTATAAGCATCGCAACATGTAAATTATCTGTAGATGCTACTCATTGTACATAACCTAGCTCGTATCCTACTCCCTCCGTCTCAAATTATAAGTCATTCTAGGCTCTCCAATTTTTTTTAAATTATAAGTCATTCTCAATTTTCGAGACACTCTCTTTCCAACGCATCTCTACTCTATCTCTCCTCCTTTTTAAAATGTCTCACTTTTTTTTATTTTTTTAATTTTCGTGCCCAGCTTCAAAACGACTTATAAAACGGGACTGAGAGAGTACAACTTTACTTTATGTACAGAAATGATCTTCATTTGTTGATTGAAACAAGGAAATGTTTATACTGAATGTGTACTGCTATTTAAATGTGTTCAGGTCCTTGTCCTTTCTTTGTGATTCCTCGCGTGTGAATGCTATGGGAATATATGATACTCTGATGATGGATCCAGTGTCTTTGTGTCATTGACTTCGGTTCCCTTTTTTCAGTTCCCAGAAGCCTCGTGTTTCGCAAAATAGCTAAATAAATTGGTAATAATAGGATACTCACTGCAGACTTGTACAAAAGTTTTAGCGTCAATGGAATAAACCCAGAGCAAAAAAATCAGTGGCATAAAAGTTGGTCCACATGATTTGTAGTGTTTTTAAATCGTCACCTAGATCAGCATCACCGAACCATGTCTAATGAAGATGATAAAAGGATATCAACGAAGCAAGTGCTGTTGAGAGGCAAAAAAAGGAAACAGCACCGGTTGAGAGATACGCCCTTGTCCTCAACTCCTTTCGTCTTAAAGTAAAACTTCGTTTCAAAATAAATGACAATTTTAACATTTTTAATTTTTAAAAATCAATATTTAACCATTTTATTCAAAAATTTACAAAAATATAAAAATAAATAAGATACTTTTAATAATAAATTATATCATAATAAAATAAATTATTTTTCACAAACTTTTTTAATAAAACAAATAATCATAAATAGAGATTTGAAAATATAAAAATAACTTATTTTGAGACGGAGAGAGTAACTCAAAATGCCCATATAGACTTATCATGAAATGGAGGAGGCCTATTAGTTCCTGAAAATTCATTTGATTTTCGAATTTATATTCTTTTCTTTAAAACTTTATGTTTGGGCGGCATACTCGCACACGGTTTCTGGAAAGTGAAGGAAGCGAAGAGCAAAATGGGATTGTGTAGGAAACAGTTGCAGGAACGGCGGTAACGGCCGGCCCCTTCCTCCGTCTCCACTCCCACCCCACCCACGCAGCGTGGGGCGCATCCCACGCCGGCGCCGCTCCCCGGTCACCCTGTCTGTAGCGCCCATTCCCTCCACGCCTCCCTCCCACGGCCATGGAGCGCGGCAGCGGCGAGGCGGGCGCACCTGCCGAAGTACCGGCAGAAGTACCGGCAGCGGCAGCAGCAGGAGGGGGCGGGATGGTGAAGGGGAAGTCGTGCAAGGGCTGCCTCTACTTCTCGTCGGTGCTCAGGTCGCGAGGCCGCGGCCCCGTCTGCGTCGGCGTCACCCGCGCCATCCCCGAAGGTTGCATCCCTCTCTCTTCACCATCACCACCACATCCACCGCCTCCTCTTTCCTAGTCTCTCTGGGCTAGGTTTATACTGATTTAGCCAACACTGGCACTCTAGAGTCTGCTGCTTTTATTTTATTCGTATCATTGTATGCTGCTGCGACCAGACGAGTGGCTTATTGGCGGAGTGATTGGTCTTGGCTGGTTGCTTGCCCGTTCCTTAGGGGGAGTGATTCTTGGATGATTCTATGAAGTGATTCTCTAAAATGACCAAGGGGATAGGAGCTGAAAAAAAAGAACATCTTTTCCTGATCTGCAAAGTGATTATCTGTCCTGATTCTAAGAGTTTATCCTAGATAATAAAAGAGAGTCACGTTCAGCCATAGAATCATTAATCATCAAAGAATCACGTCTCATAGAAAATCACTTCCAAAGAATCATTGCCAAAGGGACCCTTAATGTTCACCCTGTGCCACTGGTATTGCCAATCATGCGCCAGCCGCAGGGTCTGTAGTGCTGTAATGATTATTATATTCACTACTTAACTATGTTTGAGGTAGGAAACAGGGAAGGATGGTTGAGCAAGGAAATTGTTGTTCATAGAATTTGATGAATTTCACTCTCGATCCGCTCAGGTTTTACATGCAAAGATAAAATATTAAGTTAAGGTAAATGATTAGGTTATCTGTCCACAGCATTGAACGGTCTATGGCTAGATGTATATGGCACGCTGCGAAAGTAATCCTTATTGAAGCCAAAGCATTTATTATGTCATTTACAGTTTATTTTATTGTTTCCCATTTCAGTGCCTGAGCATATGATTGGAGAAATTGAACTGGAAGCTATCCAGGAAGGTCGCAACCTTTCAGACTTCAGATACACATGTGTTGGGTATTCGATTTACCTAGATGACAAGGAAAACCCTGTGGGGCAACGTGAGAAGCGGATGCAGGCGCAGCTTCCTATTTGTGTTGGAGTTGAGGTAATGACTGCTTAACCATGTAAATAGTATGCAAGGTATGCAACTTGATGAGTAAATCGCCATTTTCACAAGTGATGGTTGAGGGGGGTGATAGTATGACATGATACTAACCAGAAGCAGTGACAAAGCGGTGCCTTGAATAGTGTAAAGTATATAAGTATAGGCATCATCCTGGGATTGCTGGAAATTAAGAATTTTTAACTTTTTTTTATTACACATGAGCCTAATTGTATCGGGTGTTAAGAGTGGCTGGATGGATATTCGAACAATTTGCCTATCAGCAACATTCTTGCCCTTTTCATCAACCACAATAAAAAAACATGCTAGCTAGTCTTTTTCCCAAACTACTCTGTCTTGACTATTGAAACTGCTTAGATAGTATTTTGTTGTCAATATGTGTCTTCTGTTAAATATTTCTATTGCTAAGAACAAGTATTTTTTTCCCCTTTTCAGCTATTAGCAGATAGGAGAGCCTCAATTAAAGAAGCCTCACCTTACCTTAAAAAGGATGGTAAGAAACACATTTTCTTCTATTCATGGATTGGTATGTGCTGCAGTTGTCGGACCAAGAAAGCGCACCTGCTTGCTACTTATTTCTGTATATGAGACTTCAGTATAGCTAAATTCGCTGACATCAGTAGAATGAAAGATAGAAACTCCAATAGGATTGGAAAGGAAAAAATACTAGTGGCATGAATCTGTTTCCAAGCAATGGTCTGGAATATATATTTAAGAAAAGTTAAAATATTTGCCACCTGCTAGTGATCTATTTGCTGCAGATTCATTTTTTTAATCCTTATCATGGATCAATACTTTTCACGTAATTGATTCCTTTTCTGTTCTGATATTAACTGTTAACTGGCGAATCTTTTTTCACATGGATGTACCTGAAATACATTGTGTGTTATGATTCAAATAGTTCTAAGGGAGATTTAGCCGTTTAATTAAGAAATGAGAGGTTCGAGGGACTCTGTAAGGTAGACTAAGTAAAAAAATTTTACATATAAATATAGTACGATTTTCAATGATATTGACGTGAGGAATTTGCTATAGATATGAAGACTTTAGCAATCAACTAGTATTTTAAAATGCTTCCTATAACAGTAATTAGTAGTCACAGCCTTTTTTATTTCTTAGTGGCATCTAAACTTAAGTTTTATAATTATAATGAACTATGTTCTTTGTCATGTGAACCAGTAGGATTTACATTGTTTTCCTTTGAATCCTTTACCTATCTTTATGAACACTGCAGCTCCTCAACCACGACGATATAAACCTGGGAATGCAGGAGATGACTTCTTAACCAAGTGAGTTGGTCCTTTGGTTTTGTTATGCATTTGTCAAGGAATCCAGTCTCGCAAATTTGCATTAAAAATTAACAAACAGCACCTTTTGTTGTGGACCTGCAGATTACAGAGGAATGCCAGGCTTGTTGCTACTGGTGTGGCTAAGAACCTGAATAAAGTTGGGACCTATGTCAAAGAAACTGTTGGTGACATGATGCGTCCCAAATAATCAAATATAGACTAGCACCCTATATACCCTGGAGGGAAGATTAAATTAGACAACCAGAGGAGTTTTTGATCCATCACTCCCAGAAACCCCTGGCTAACAGTTGCTTGAAGGCTCTATAAGATTACAATAAGATTTCATTGTAGGAAAATAGCGTCTTGGGAACATCTAGCTGTAATGCACTAGCTATTGGGGCTTTGGTTTCATGTTTTTCTCTAGCCCTCTTCATCCCATTGCGAAGCAGTTGTTATTTCACTAGGTTTTTCTAGTGTTGCACAGGATGGCATTGCAATGAACAATTAGAATAGCCCCTCTTTTTGCCCTGTTGTTTCCATGTGTTGAGAGTAATACCATACCACCGTTGTGGCTCAGTGATGTATTTTTAGAGCACTGTCAGTTCTGAAATAAATATAGAGGATGTTGTAACTTCGGTTTATCCTATTCGGAGACCCTTTCTTGTTGTTTGTACCATGCTGGCATATGTTTCTTTTTTCCTTGGACATTTTGTACCTTCCAGCGGTAATTACATATTTGAAGCATGGGCAATAAGAAATGCTGTTTTTCTGATTTTATTCTTACAATTCTGATGCGCCAATGTCCAGTTATATTACATAAGCGAAAGCATGAACAATTGATCGCCTTTATTGTTGTCTCAAGACTAAAGGGTTTCTTATTGTTCCTTTTTTTTGTTGCCACTTATCCTCGTATGAGGAGAATACAGATTATTCTTTACCACGTGTATACAATTTTCCGAGTCCATCTTGCTTACAGGTATATATCCGTGGTTGATCTTGCAGAAATAAATGATTATGACGAAGGCACTTGAGGTTATGCTGGAATCATTCGGGCGTTGGTGCCTTTGTCCCAGACGGCGTAATCGTTGCCGTGAGCAGCGACGTGGAACCCCGCCGGGATGAGGTGCCCCACGTCGAACCGGGACCCGATCTTCACAATGACCTTGCCGTCGATCTCCGCCACGTAGGCGTCACCGTCGTGCTCGAGGATCGTCAGCGTGCTCGTCGGCTTGATGCCGTTGCGCTTCCTGATCGCCACCAGCGCGGCGATCTCGTCCTTGAATCCCCAGTCGAAGAAGTGGTCGTAGAACTGCAATTTTTCAAACAGACATTAGCTCGCTAGAGAGTAGAGAACCAACACGCAGAGACAGGTACTAGAAGAGAAGAGTGAGCTCACGACGCAGGGGTTGCCGGGGTGCGTGAGGATGTATGCGTATCCCTGCATGACCTTGTCGGAGGGGAACGGCCACATGGCCTGCGTGGAGCCGGTGTCGTGGTTGTCGACGAAGGTGACCGCCTTGGCCGGCCACCACCCGATGACGCCGGGCGCCTTCCCCTGCGGGTCGATGAGCCGCCACAGCTCGCCCTCGACGGCGGCGTTGAGTATCCCCTTGGTGGTGAAGTCGAACACCATGGCCGCCGAGGCCGCGCCTCCCATCTGGTCCACCCAGTTCACCAGCGCCTGCCGGTGCGAGTCCTGGTCGTACGCCGGCTTCCCGTCATTACCGTTCTGCATGTCGTTCCATATCTCGGCCACGGCGAGGCTCGGCTCCGTGCCGTCGACGTAGACCTTGGCGACCTCTGCGGAGTAGCCCCGGGCGAAGTCGAGGCGCCAGGCGTCGAAGCCGACGTCGGACTTGAGCCAGAGCAGCCACTCCTTGAGCTCCCGCTGGACGCGGTCGTTGAGGTGGTCGATGTCCGGCGCGGCGGCGAAGGCGGCGCCGGTGTCGAGGTTGCCCGTGCCGTCCGAGTACTGCGTGTCGTCGCGGCAGATCATGTGCGGGCCCCAGTCCAGGCGGCCGTCGGCCGTGCCGCCCTCGAAGACGCAGTAGATGCCGCGGCTGTCCTTGTAGTCCGCGCAGCGGTGGTTGATGACGATGTCCGCCACCGCCTGCACGCCCTTGCTGTGGAACGCGGCGATCAGTGACTTGAGCTCCGCCGCCGTCCCGAACTTGGACGCGTCCAGATCGTAGAGACGACCGGGCATGTAACCTGCAACAGCCGCGTCTTTATCCGTCGTACAATTTTTTTTGTTTGGTATCAACTATCATCAGCAAAAAACTGCTGTTGGCTTGTGTGAACACATCTGATGAATTTTGTAAAATGGCAGCAGCCAGGACCCAGGATAAGACTAATCGATTGCAATCAACGAAAGGCCAAAGCAGCTCACACTTGGCAAATGGCAATAGGAGCAGCTTGCGTGCTGTCTACTCCACGTACACCCTTTCGTTCAGGTTGCTTCGTCTTCGATGATGCTCTGTTGCTCTTCCTCTCTCTCTAGTCCTAGCTAGATGTTCAGGCAAAGATTGAGACAGACCTTGGGGGGAGACGGAGTGCGACGGCGGCGGGAGCCAGACGTGCGTGACGCCGGCGGCGGCGATGTCGTCGACCTTCCCCGTCAGAAGGTTGTACCAGCCCCCACTCTGCTTCGACGACTCCCAGTTGAACCCCTGATGAAACAGTTTCGCGTCGATCGGATGAGCGTGAGCAAATCGAATCGATCGGACAGCCAAATACTGCATCGACCAAGCCGTATGCATGACCAAGTGCGTTGATCATTCATTAGTACCTGAAACAGAACCTGGCCGGACGCCAGCCCCAGGAGGAGGAGGAGCAGAGTCAGGCAGCACAGGTGCTTGTTCGCCATCGCCATCTCTAGTACTCCTATCTCACAGACAAACACTGTTTACCTGAGGAGCGAGTGATTTGGAAGTGGACGACGAGACCATGAGTGGAGAAGCTGGGACGGGACGTGCAGGGTATTTATAGGCTGGAAAGAATTTAATACTAGCAGTGTAGCTTTCTACCACCTGAGCAGTGAGTTGATGCTTGGCCGCAACGGGTGGGTACCGAACTCTATCCCGTCCCCAAACGACTCGGCTCAAGTTCAGAGCTAGCTGAATGAAATCATCTCAAGATACAGTTACAAGATACTCATGGATGGTCGTCAATGGAGGGCGGCATAAACTTCATCCCCTTTTGCTCCAACCAGTTTTCTGACCGGAGAATAAAGCATGAATCAAGTTGCTCCTCAAGAAAAAGCAAAAATGGCACGGTTTCTAAGATTTGCAAAGATGGTATGGTGCAGTATTTGCCAGATGATATAGTGCAGTGTTTTTGCTCGCTGTAACCTGCTTTTGGTTTTTGAATTTTGCAAAAACCAAAAGCTCAACCAAAAAGTGAACTTTTGTAAAAGTTATTTCGAAAAAGTTGCTTTCTCCTAGTTCAAAAGCGAAAGCAAGTCTGGAATTGCTTTTACCGGCCGTGAGTGTCGGTTTATATATATTATATAATTATAATTATATAATACAATTATAATTATATATAGTTATATATTACTATAGTTACAATTATGTTATATAATTATAATTATATTAGAATTATATATAGTACATAATAATATATAATTTTATATTGCATAATTACATATAAATAGACTTTCATTATAATTATATATATTACATAATTGTAATTATATATTATTATTATATATTACTATAGTTATAATTATATAATATATAATTATAATTATATAATATAAATATAATTCTATTCCAATTATATAATTATAATTATTATTATATATATATTATCTTACAATTTCACAATATCACAGATGTTTTAAACCAAGCAGCTTTTAACTTTATCACAGCTTATATTCTACAGCTGCTTTTTCACAGCTCACAGCTCAACTAAACACCGACACACCCTGAGATACTTCCCTCCTGGATACTGGAGGAAGGCACAATTTGCTTAACAAAATGAAATTCATGGTCCAGACCGCCGGACGCCGTGGTAGAGGCGCTGCAAATTCATCACTGGCTACGCGCCGGTTCTTTGCCCACAATTTGGTTTTACGATACTATTATTCTTTATCTGTTCGCATACGGAAACGTCTAAAAATACAACGAATTGTTGAATGAGATCGAGCAACCATGCACGGGAGAGGCCGCGATTTGTTCGGATGCATTTGCAGGGTTGGAACTTCCTCAAAAAGTCTACTCCTACGTGAGAGCTTTTCATTTTTCGAGCATACTCCAAGTTGTAACTCTTGAATGCACACACCATGCAGTTAGGGTGCGTTGCTCGACGAAGAGAGGCAACGGCCAAAGAGCCTGAGAACCACATGTTACAAAGCATGTTGTTTCCAATTGGACGAAGGAGCCAGTGGACAACAAAAGTTACTCCTACATAAACAAATTGGTCCAAAAGGTCTCAACGATGTTGTATAGGAATACAAGCAAAGCATGGCCGCATGGGTGAGCTGGCTGGCTGTACCGTATCGACATTTAAATTTGGTTAAGAGTTCGAGAGCAATAAAATTCTTTATCTATTCAAAGTTGGCAACCTGCAACGACATCTCTTTCATGAACTCCAAAATCCTTGTAGATTTTATTAACTAGTTGGTGTAATTGAAACAAATATTTCTATTTGTAGAATATATCACCGATTAAAAAAGAATAAATGATTTTTATTGTTAAATCTATCAAATCCCAACTTTGCATACATGTGTCAATGAGAGAATAATCTGAAAATTTGTTCTTAAATTAATACACATGTGAAAATAGTTTAACAATTCTTACCTCTTCCCGCCACACGACTTTTGAGTGCCCTTTTTTAGTACTTAAAATATTTAACTCCAATTGCAGAGAAAATATTTTATGGATCTTACAAATCATAGGTTGATTTTTAAATCTACAAAAATACAAAAATAAATAAGTTAAGCTTAAGGTACTTTTAGTAATGAAATATTTTCCAATAAAATAAATAATATTTTCACAAAATTTTAAATAAGTCAAATGGTCAAAGATTGATTTAAAAAAGTCAAAAACATCACTTACAGTGGAACGGAGGAATATCTTTTTTTAAAAAAAAAGTATTACAGGAACTTTAAAATTTATTTTAAAGCACCATTTTTAGAGCTGGAGATGCTCTTACAAATCAAAGTGGACTTTACCATTTCAACAAAAAAATAGATTGGATATTTTGGTTAGATTAATGTAGAATTGCCACATGGCACAATTTTAATGGCTGTATGAGTCTTATCGATACTATAGTCCTGTTTGTTTGCTTTTCAGTTGGTTTTTATTATTAAAAATTTGAAAATAAATATGTTATAACAAACAGAATTATGAAAAATTTGCTTTTAAAAAACTCAAAATTAAGCCTTTGATAGAATGAAAAAGGTAAAAACACACAGAGAATTTTTTATGACTTTTGTTGAAAAGCTAAAAATAAATTGTAAAAACCATGATTCAAATTATATAAAAAAAAATTCACCACCCACCATTTTTTTTTTCCTAAAAAGGCATAAACTCCAGCCAAAATAAACACGCTTTAAGTACGTGCTCTAATTGAACGGTTGAGATGGGCAGGTCAATCCCAATCCTATCCCGTCGACGTCGTCCCCCCTCGCATGCAAACGAACGAACTACCGAACCACGTTTCCCTGCCAGATTGGAATGGTCGCGGACCAGGCTGCCAGATTCGAATGGCTGGCCACCGGCTCCCAGCGCTGAAGGAACCTGGAACCCCATTTCGAATAAAACAATTTCGATTCGTATTTTCAAGTAAATTCCACCTACCAGGACCCGTTCTTGTGCATGTGAATGATTTGCCATCAATTTTTAATTAACCGGTATCATGCGTATTGGACCGGAATTCTCTAGTTTAACGTGACTAATAATATATAATTAATAATATTTTATTATATAAAAAATATATTTTTTAAATTTATCGTTAAATAAACTTTTATAAAGTTTTATTTTTATATTAAAATTATGTAATTTTTTTAGTATTATTGGTAGAAATTAAATTTTTTTATATTATTTAACTTAAAAATATTTATATTTTAAAACGGAGAAGGTAGTATTAGTTTAACGTGACTGCTTGCTCTCCAACGACTCGGCCTCCAACGTGCCAAGTGCTTCTAATTTCCAGCTACCATCATCTAATTTTTTTTTAAAAAAAACAGCGATAATTTTTATAAAAATAATGAGATAGTACATAGAGAGGGAGCTTTTCGTGTCTTGGCAAACTCGTCTTCCCTTTTTCCCATTGCCCGCTTTGCGTCTTCTTCCTCCCCAAGCCTGCTGCCTGCCTGGACTCGGGTCGTCATCTTCGCCGCGCCCTTCCTTGTCCACCTTTCCCAAATTAAGTTGGTTCCTCCAATCCCGCCCGCCACCGCCTCCGGGAACGAAGCCGAGCCGCCCGAATCCTTCCCCGTTTCCCGCTTCATAACCTAGCCCCTCACCTTTCCCCACCTGCTCCCGCTCCTCTCAGCGCCCACGCCGCCTCCCAGTCCGCCGCGTCGCGAGGGAGGGGCGAGGAGATGGCCGCCGCTGCCGCAGCAGCAGCCGCGTGCAGGCGCGGCCTGCTCCTGCACCAACACCAACACCACTGGCAGCAGCAGATGCTGTGGGCCGGCCCCGGCAACCGCAGCATCTCTCAGCTCGTCAAGACCAACGGCCGCCGCGCCTTCCTCGTCGACACCCTCGCCCTGGTACGTCCTCGTCTCCTTTCTGTTTCCGCGAATGCTGCATGCCTCTCCTCTGCTTTCCTCTCATCGCGATTGGGTCCTGGAACGTCCGAGAGGTGTTCGTCGAAATGCTTGCCTGAACGTTGTGCGCTTATGATGATCGCAGGTGAGGAAGCTGGAGTCGCAGGGCGTGCCCACCAAGCAGGCGGAGGCGATCACGTCCGCCATCACGGAGGTCCTCAACGACAGCCTCGAGAGCATCTCCGACTCCTTTGTCTCCAAGGCCGAGATGCAGAAGGTAATAGTTACAGCCCGCCGTTGCCCATTGCTGCGGATGGAAATGATAACTTTTATCTTTGGTTTCTAATAATAATAGCCTGGTTTGCTTGTCCTGCTTCGCTGTGTGTAGACTGAGATGCTGCAGGAGTCCAATATCTCCAAGTTCAAGTCGCAAGTGCAGAGCTCGCAGGTACTGCTCATCAACTGTTAGGTCATGAAAGTTTTCTGTTCCAGGCTTTTCCATGATTTTTCATTGAAACTGGTTCTGGCTTTCCAACAAGCATGATCACATAGCATTTTACAGGTTCCCTTTAGCATTTGTTTTGGATGAAGAAACTTAAAATTGGTTTCTCTCTGGATTATTTAGTCTTCCATTTGAGCATCTAAGGAATGCAATGCAGTTTTAGAAACTTCATTTAATGGCACTGCTGTTGTATTCTGTGATGGAGCTATTGATTTGTGGAGTATATATATAGACTGTGGGAACAGGACTTTGGGGCTTCAAATCACAATTTCACAACCATTTATTGTTAATAATGTTTTTTTTTCTCAAACAAGGCAGAAGCTGCATGTCACTTTGTTTATAGTTTTAATTCTAATATTATACTATGTAATTGAGACATCTGTCAATTTTATTATATCTTGGTTACCCCTTTGCAGCATTGTTGCTTCTAATAGATGTATTCCCATTCTTATGTTAATTTCCAACCATGATTTTGGTTAGCTTTGCCCCTTGGATTTCTAAAGGTAGTGCCTGCATGTTAGAGTTTTCTGTCATGTCATTACTCTCGCCGTAAATTATAACTTCTGTGCTGAATGCTGATGTGTATTTGAGTCTCATCCATTCTATTTCCATCTTTTTTTTTTTTTGTGGAAGTGCAAACAAGCCTGTTATCGTGAGCTTTAGTTCTTGCCAGAGAGATAGTAAATTACATATTTCCTGCTGGATACAAGATCTACTATGTTTTCTTTATTATGTTTAGTAAAACTATCTTGAGTTCTTGACACATTTTAAGAGGACATACAACTGCCATTTTATTGTACACTCTAAGCTGCAAGATGTCTTGCTGATTGTGCTCATTGGTAGGATGTGTTATGCACTGTTCCATCGCATGGACATGCAACTCACCAGACCTTTGAGCATTGTTGAGATAGAGTCAGACCATGCCTTTTCTTTTCATTTTCTTTGATTTCCTTAAATGTCTTAACTTTCTAGGAGGATCATTATTCTGCCTCATAGAACTCCTAGTGCTTGTCATTGCCTTAACTACGAACTATTCATTAAAATTTTGTATTGAGATGTTCATAATCTAAGTTTTGGGAACCATTCTGCACCACTATCAAGAGTTCCAAGTTCCAGAAATGATGTTTAGGGTCTTAGATTACAAATAGTTTGATATAACCATAAATCATCTCGTTAAGTTCTATATGGTACAGAGCATTGATCCATTGAGCGATCAGCCAACAAAAATACACATGGTATGGAGATGACATGTTTTATAGTTTAGTATACATTCTTTTTTTTTTTTTCCAATTCAAACTTTTGTAGAGTAATGTTATATGGTCCAGGAGGCAGAGGCTACATACGTCTCATTTGTATTATGCTGGATTTAGCATTGTAGCTCCACTTAGCATTTCATAACTATTTTGCTATTATTCAATGGTCACATTTTCTGTTTATCATGTTAACATGGACTGCAGTTCGCACATCCTCATCTTATTCTTCTCTCCTTTATTTTCAATGGGTTCTAATATTTATCAGGAGAGCTATTGCAGCAATTGTGGATGCAAGGGTTGATATCTTAAAGTGATATTTTCTGCCTGCAGGAAAATCATTTCTCTTTGTTGCAGCGGGAGACTGAGAAACTTCGTGGAGATATTGATAAGATGAGGAGTGAACTAAAGTCAGTACTGAGTGTATGAGCTGTATATTTCAGCAATGTGAACCAGCACACATGTCTAACTGTTCATCGTGTGAAACAGGTATGAGATTGACAAGGTTACTGCAGGGCAGCGGTTGGATCTAAACCTTGAAAGAGGGTAGGTTAACTTACATTCTCTGAACTGTTCAGTACTGTTACCATTGAAGCTAATTTGACCATTGAGGCATAAGAATACTTTGTACTGAACTCTAAAGAAATTTTAGTGATGCTAGCGATGATATGATCTAGGCTTTTGATTTAGCCTGCTTATTTATAAGATGTAAGCTGTAGTTGCTGACTTTTGTGCATGGTACATGCATTAATGCTATTTATAAGCTGTAGTTCAAATTTTAGGATTGTGAATTGATATTTACTTCTGCTAGATACAAAACTCAGTATGTAAATTAGACTGACTGACATGCTCATTATTTATCTCTATCCCGATAAGCAGGATTTATTGCTTACTATCACAATTTGCTTATTCATTTTGAAAATGTATCTATAGCCTTGAAAGCAGAAGTGAGAAATTTACACCATCCTATATTATCGTGCATTTCTGTATATTTTAATGTATAGTTTGCTCTCTTCGTAATGACTTGAGGGGGGGGGGGGGGGC
>BCLF01000068.1:1220638-1279439 GCA_001602275.1 Zoysia japonica | reverse complement strand
AGTTTGCTCTCTTCGTAATGACTTGAGGGGGGGGGGGGGGGCACATAGTGGTTGTTCTTTCTTGAGTTAGAATGAACATTATTGTCATAGTTTCGGCTCATACTAGGGATTACACAATTTTTACTTTTATGGGTGTATATGGATAATAGGATGCGAGATCCTTTGTATATCTCTGACATCTTACAAACAATTTGCTCCAGGCGCATACGTGATGAACTCGCCAAGCAGAATGAGGAAACTACCGAGCTTACCACAAAGCTTGATAAGGTGAGCAGTAAATACTGGCTGCAAGTTTGAGCTTTTAGCGCCATCGTTCTATAGCAGAGAACAACGGAATGTTTTGCCACTCTGCAGGAAATTCACTCATTGAAAGCTCAGTTGGAGGCAGCAAAGTATGATGTCATCAAATACTGCATAGGTACCATCGTTTCCATATCAGCCGTTGGACTTGCTGTTCTCCGTATCGTGATGTGAAGCGGGCATCTTCATTCACGCACAAGAAAAGGATAGGTTCTGATTCGGTTCCTAGTTTTTGGAGGGGCCAAACCATGGTGAATGGGAGTGTTGTAACGCCTGGTAGGGAAAAAGTTCTTTGTAAAATAGATGGACCCGCAGAAGAATTACAGTTGAAATGATTCTTTAACTGTCTTCGAGCCTATTATTGTGGACTAACGTGACGTGCTCTTGGCTGAAGCCATTTTGTGGCTCATTTTGTTATTCTATCTCGGTGCTATAGTTTCTGTTCGCTGTACTATTAAAAAGTCGCTTGCTGCATCAGTGAAAGGAAAGCTTCACCTGGCACCATGATAAAGTATTAAAGAAAAATATTTATGATGTTTTTGTCCGTACATCAATCGTGATGGACTATGGTTATACATGAATCTTTGACATGATAAAGCAAGTTCATTCTGAAGCCTTCTCCCAAGTTTTCCATCAACATAATAAATCGGTCTTCTAGAGCGAGAACGGCATGGCCCTCACGTAATTACTTATCCCTGGTCCGTGCCTGTGGTACACCCATGCCCATACCGGCCATACCCTCCGTAGCCCACATCCATTCCCCATTGCAGTCGGTGCCCCCACACTGGTTAGAAAGCCGACCTGACAAGTGACGACCCAAAGTTTCAATTCAAATCATCATGTCAATCGATGAGCTTTCGAATGGTGCTCGATGGATGAGAAACCTGATGTATTAAGCAAAACTCGATCGGACTCGTCCTGCTGTTAATTAATCATAAGTGGAGTAGCACAAACGAGGAGAATTAAACTCGCCTTCCGATGTTAATAAAGGTTTTGCTTGCGTTGAGGGGCACCAAGCACATTGGCCCGACCCTAATTATACCTGTCCCTGACGGCTGGCTTCCGGTTGATAGAAGGGCTGTCTTAAGTGTCAAGGAAGGTACCAGTTCCGTCCATGGACGCTCGTGGAGTTGAGCAGCCGAAGAACAAAAAGGTCGTCGCCATGGCAGCTGTGCTAGTAATTGGTGCTAGCTCTTGGTTGACCTGACCATCATACGTAACGCGGATGGCTAGCTAGCTCAATTCAATTATTTAGCAGAGTGATGATCTGCCCAGATCAGAACATGGATCATACCGCTTATGGTACCGTCCATCCGTGTGATCCGATGCATCCATTATTGACTACGAGACCTGCACTGGTGCGGAGAAGTAAACTCTCCATCCCATTTTTTTTTTCATCTGTCTGAAATCAGTTTATACCGTTCTTTGATCGCTAATGCCAAGAAAACTCATTAGATTCAAACTTAAAATTTGTTTGATATATATAGTACTCCTACGTTATATTCTTATATTAACAAGCTGGTCCAACTCAAATTCAGAGAGCTGAAATGCTCCTGCCAAATTCTAGAAGGGATGGAGTGCTTTATATTTTCATCAAGGTAATAATTAGAAAATGGTTTCGTTTAGCAACGCCATGCAGTGAGCCCGTTAATGGGAGCAAGAAAACAAAAAACGAGCTGAACCCGTTAATGGTCTCTTTCCTAAGCAAGATCTCTCGTCTCGCCTCTCCCTGTCATGGCGGATAATTTAATCTCACACCACTCTCATGCTCTCTTTTATTATTGCCTCCTCCCATCTCGCCATGTCTTCGCCCTCTTTCTCACTCGCCGCGCCCTTTCTCTCTCAGCCCCTCTCGTTCAGTATTAGTACTAGAAAGGATTAAACGCTAGGAGTAGCTTGGTCAGGTGATAGCTGCAACTGGCATCCCCTGATGTCTCCGGGCACCATGCGAGTGAACTGCGGCGTCTGCGGCGGCGAGCGGGCCGCGGTGCTCTGTTGCGCTGACGAGGCCGCGCTCTGCTCCGCCTGCGATCGACGCGTCCACCGCGCCAACAAGCTCGCCGGCAAGCACCGCCGTATCCCGCTCCTCCACCCCTCCGCCGACGCTAGCTCCGATGACAACACGACGGGGCCGCTCTGCGACGTCTGCAAGGTACCATGCCTTGCCTGACTCACCCATCCACGGCGAACCTCAATCGCGGCTGCTGACATGATGGTCTGTTTTAATTCTTGCAGCTGCGGCGGGGGCTGGTGTTCTGCGTGGAGGACCGCGCCATCCTGTGCCCGGATTGCGACGAACCGATCCACAGCGCCAACGACCTCACCGCCAAGCACAGCCGCTTCCTCCTCGTCGGCGCCAAGCTCTCCACCGCGCTTGGCGACGAGGCGCCCTCCTCCCCGGACTGTGGCGGCGGCGGCGAGTCTGACGGCGTCGCTGCCGCCTGCGCGCAGGACTCCTCCACGGACAGAAGCCCGGTTCTTGAGTGCAGCGACAACAACGGCAGCGGTGGCGGCGCCATGATCTCGGACTACCTCACCAACATCTGCCCCGGCTGGCGCGTCGACGACCTCCTCTTCGACGAATCGCCGTTCTCCGCGGTACGTTCCTGGCAACCCTTGTTAATCTTCACAGCTTCATATGGGTAGGAACTAGGACGCTGGAGCACGCGGGAGCTAAAAGATATTTTTATCTTTCTCGAAAATCAGAAGCCCGGGCGCGACGACCAGCACGTGACGTCCACGGACGCCGACCTCTTCGACGTGGTCGCCGGGCGGTCGGAGAAGCGCGTCTTGTGGGGGACGTCATGGACGGGCGATCTAGGCTTCGAGGAGGTGCCGACCGCCATGGCCGCCCCGACGACGGCGGCGAGACCCATCACCAATAAGCAGGGCCGCGCGAGGGAGACGTACTGGAAGAACACCATGGACAACGACAGCGACGTGTTCGCCGTGCCGGAGTTCACGCCGCCGCCGGCCAAGAAGGCGCGGCCGTCCTCTTTCTGGTGCTTCTAGCTGAGTGATCGATCGATCGAGCGGCTAGCTTTATCACTCCAGTTCTCTCTCCCGTGCAAGAACGATGAGCCCCCGTAATTCACTAGTGCTACTACCGTTGCTTGTAATGCTTGCGTACTTGCTAGCACCTAGTAGTAATTAATTTTGCTCCTTAAGTGTTAAGAAGCTTGAGATCATGAGATGCTGCTGCATAGGAGTATCAACGTGTCAGTCGTCATTGTGAAGCTGTAAACAACCTGTAATCTGTGTCCCCTTCAGCTTGTTCGTTTCACCATCAGTCGATCCTTTTCCATAGTACTGTACAACTACAATCCAGTTCTTTCCCCAGATCAGTGAGTGTTTAACTGCTTGTGTTGAAAATAAAAAACCAAGCACTGTTAGGTTGTTTGCAGTCCAAATGAAGCAGAGGCCGAACAGGAACCATGGTCTGAAGTGTCGCTGTCTCTCGCCGGCTGTACAGCAGCTAGAAAAGGCGGTACGAGTAAAATTGGAAGGGAAGACGACCGAGAGCTTTCTTGGTGCATGCACTGAAGGCAAGCATAGCGTCGTCGTCGTCGTCGTCGTGCATGAACTGAAGGCAAGCAAAGCATCTTCGTCGTTCCTATCCACTATCCACTATCCAAGTTGCGCGCGGCAACAAGTGAGCTGCATCCATCGCATCCGAAGGCCGAAGAGATTGAAGCAGCAGCACGCAGCCAGATCTCGACTCAATCTATGCACCGTTTTGATTGCAGTTAGTAGTAGTAGACGCAAAGAGGATATCGCTGTGCCGTTTGATTGGACGTTCTCTCACAGATACCCCTACAGGGGATGGAAATATCTCAGCCAGCGCGCGCATCACATGGTGTTTCCTCTGCTTGGCAATTCGATTTCTGTTCCTCCTCTGGAAAGATGACTTTGATTTTGCTCAAATCGGTCGGTCATTAGCGTGCACAGCTCTGGTTTCAGATATTGATTGATGGCTTTCGTCTTCACGCAGCTGCTACGGAGTACTCTCTCTCTGTTTTTTATTTGATATGATCGTTGATTTTTACATTTAATTTTTATTATTCGTTTTATTAAAAAAAATTAATAAATTTTGTATATTTTGATATAATTTAATTTATCATTAGAGTTTCTTAATCACAATTTAAAATTTTACGTATTCAAATATTTTTTTAATAAAACGAATGGTTGAAATTTATTATAAAAGTAGGCATCGCTCTCTCCACAGGACACCGCGTTAACGTACGTGGCGATCGAACGGAACCGTGTGAAAGGAAAGGAAGGTGAGCCGCCGCACGAGCACGAGCGGGCAGCCTCGTCTCTCTGACTAGATCTGCACCATGTTCATCCACGAAAACTCCGGTGAGACTGCCTCTAAACACTCTATCTGATGTTCAAAGCTAGAAATAAACACTGTCTGATGTTGATTAGCGTGGATCAAATTGTTGATGCTTCGTCCAGCAAGTTCCCTCCCTGGAGTATCAAATTGTTGATGTTTACACTCGAATAGATCAGGCGACCTGAATCCAAGGAGCGGAGCCCTTGCACTTTCCAACGCCTGTAGATGGATACTCCGTATATATCATCGCCGTTCATGCACCAAGAAGTAGGCAGAAAGTTTTCTTCCCGCGGTCAGAACGGTGGGTTAATAAAATACTAGTACTAACGTATATATTTTCAGCAATATGCTGACTTTAATGGCTAGAATATCTCGAACAAATTAGCTAGGCTTGCTCTGGATGATCGAGCTGTAAGATGCACATCTACACATGTCAAGAAATCGAAAAAATGATACTGAGGAATACTTGCTGATTATCATATGACAGGACCACTTAATTGGGCAGTTGTTTTCAGCTGCTTGCTATTTTGATTAATTAGATGCCTGCCTGCCAATGGGCTATAGACGAATCAGCCAAAAGAAGCAACTTGGAAAGAAAAAAAAACCCAATATAGTGGAGTATATTCTACTCGATCGATCGATCGAAAGTCTGACGATCCATCATCCTCTTCCAGTTCATTGCACCGGGAGCAAGATTCATGCATGCATCCTTTGGTGTTGGGCCTGTTGGCTACTAGTACTAGTACTTCTAGTTGCATGCAGACATGGTGGACAGACATGACACAAATGTGTTGCTACCTAACTTCTCCTATTCGCGATCTTGGTAGGGCATCCTCCTCGTGGTCCTGCTTTTATTAATATATACGCTCTCTGTTTGTATTTAGTTGTCGTTTTAAGTGTAGATACAAAAATTAAGAATAAAAAAAATAAGATGAAATAAAAATATAAATATATTAAAAATAGAGAAAGAATTATTAAAAATGATTTGGGCGTAGTCGGCATGCAGTGCATCATTCATGGCCTGCCTATCAGGTTATGCGCACTCTTGCCCTGTAACCCTTCAACCTACTGCTACCTGCCTTTAGATTTAGATGTTGATTTGATGGAAAGGTAATTGGATCTGCTGTTCCGTCTTCAGAGAACAACATCGATCTTCTTCGTCCTTTCCTTTCCTTGCACAACCGATCGATGAACACATTCATAACATGCGGACCTGACCTAAAACAGTCGGCAGACGTAAATCAGCAAGTTCACACTTACTGCTCCATTTGCCTATGCTCCACACTGTTTGGAGTATAATTAAATTGTCTATTTTTTTCTATCAGCTTAAATTTTGTAGTCAACTAATTGATGCATGCAACTCAATATGATATCAGAGCTAAAGTTTTCGAGTTCGAATCCTGACGGACACAATTTATTAAAATAAATTGTACTCTATTTTTATTCTACGTTTACAGCTACGAGAACTGCACGTGAGAGAGAGTGTTGAGAGAGAGAGCGTTGGAGTATAAGCGAATTGCTTACAATTTTTTTTATCAATTTAAACTGATTTCTGCATTCAATTCAATACTGACTCCTGTTCGAACGACAGTGTCCAGGTCTCGTTTTGGATACAAGCATGTTCCCATCTTTAGCTAAGCTGGTTCCTTTTTTTTGCGAGCAGTTAAGCTGGTTCCTACAAAAAGTCAAAGTAGTTTTTTTTTGGAAAAGTGAATTATTATGCACTTTTTTAGAGGGGGGTGGGAGAGAGAGAGAGAAGAGGATGATAATTTCTGTTAGTAGAGATTGGTTTGGCTGGTTTAATAATAAGGAATAAGTAATATCCACTTCTCACGACTATCGTCACCGTTCGGTTTTCATCTCCCATTCGAAATATCAGATATTTTTCAATCTTTTTTCTCCCTCAGCGGTTTTGAGAGCGTTTCAGCTGACGTGGCGGTGTGATGTGGCAACTTTTGGTGATGTGGCCCTGACATGTGACACTTCTATGCTGACGTGGATATTCGATTTAGCCTGATTTTATTTTAAATTAGAAAAAAAAATACTTAATGACCTCACAAAATCATAAAATTTTGCAAAAATTTAAATCATTTTATATGGAACAAATTTTGTTTTATGACCAATTTAAAATTCTAAATATATTTTATTTTAAAATTTTAAAAATAGAAATAATTATAAAAAATAATTTAGACCTCTGAAACTAGTGGATAAAATCTTATTTTTTTCTAAATTCATATAATTCAAAGTATTTTCATTGTTTCACATACATTTTTTAGAAATTTAAAAGTTTCATATTTTTAACTGGAATTCAAATTCAAAATTCAAACAGGGTGATGAGTCACTGCAATCTGTATTCCAAATTTTGTAGAAATAAATATGTTTCAAATTTGGAGATGAGTCAAATACAACAGTTGTTCATCATGAAGAGATCTATAATCCTACAAAATTATAAATTCATCGGAGTTTAGGAAATCATGTTTTTATGACAAAATAGTAGACTGCTGTTGAGTCGCCGTTTCATTATAATTTTTTTCGAATTTTGTAGAAATAAATATATTTCAAATTTAGAGATAAGTTAAAAACAAAAGTTGTTTATCATGAAGAGATCTATCATCTTAAAAGGTTTCAAACTCATCCGAGTTCGACACAAATAACCACTAACCTGTGCACATCGGTTGACCAAAACCTTCCCTTGTCCCTCAGCGCGTGAGTACCTCGGTGGCCCCCTGTTCGTGTCCACCACGTTCACAGGACCAAGCTCCATGTTATGCATGGCCGGATCCTCCACGATCGGCAGCTGCAGTGGCAGCGGCATCACTTAATGAATTTGAAACTCTGCATGATTATAGATTTTTCACGAGAAATAACTTTTTTTTGACTCATTTTTAAAATTTGAAATATATTTATTTCTACAAAATTCGGAAAAAAATTATAATGGAACGACGACTCAGCAGAGCCTATTTTTTGCCTTAACAACATGACTTTCCAAACTCCGATGAATTTTTAATTTTTTAGGATTAGAATTATTTTTGTTTTTAACTCATCTTCAAATTCGAAATATATTTATTTTTACAAAATTCAAAATACAGTTTGAATTTTGAATTTGAATTCAAGTTCAAAATATGAAAATTTTAAATTTCTAAAGAAAATGTATGTGAAACAATAAAAATACATTGAATTATATGAATTTAGAAAGAAAAAAAAGATTTTATCCACTGGTTTCAGAGGTCTAGATTATTTTTCATAGTTATTTCTATTTTTAAATATTTAAAATAAAATATGTTTCGAATTTTAAATTAGTCCTAAAACAAAATTTGTTTCATATAAAATAATTTAAATTTCTGCAAAGTTTTATAATCTTTTGAGGTCGTTAGGTATTTGTTTTCTATTTTAAATAAAATCAAGCTAATATCACATCACACCGTCGTATCAGCTGAAACCGCCCGCAAAAACGTTGAGGGAGGAAAAACGAACGGCGGTCATTTTTTTTTACAGTAAGTCTCGTAATAGGCCAAGGCCCATGAAATCACAAAAATGGGCCAATATGGTCCATTACTGCTCCATATGGGCCACAAAAGCCCACGCCAACATTTGTCTCCCCATTTTGCTTGCGTCACTGACATGTGATCCCGCCATCTCATCGCCGCCGCAGCCAACCCGCATGCGCCCGCGCGGACTCGCTCCTCCTCTCCTTCCGGACCCGCGCCGCCTCCTTCGCTACCTAAACCCTCGCGCCGCCATGTCTCCGGCCGCCGCCCACCTCGCCACGGCAGCCGACCCGGACGAGGACCTCTGCGCCAGCGCCGCGGCCGGTGCCTCCGCTGCCGCGGAGGAACTTGCGCCGGCCCCGCCCCTCCCGCCGCCGCCGGTGTCGGCGGAGGAGAGGGTGGAACGCGCGTGGGCGCACTGGAGGCGGCTTGGGTCCCCACGGCTGACCGTGGCGCCGATGGTGGATAACTCCGAGCTGCCCTTCCGCATGCTGTGCCGCCGGTACGGCGCCGACGCCGCGTACACGCCCATGCTCCACTCCCGCATCTTCTCCGAGAACGAGAAGTACAGGTCCATGGAGTTTACCACGTGCAAGGTAACGGACTACGGACGCTTGCAATCCATAACACCAGTTACTAGCAGTGGCGGACCCAGCAATTGAAAGTTGCGTATTTCTGTCCCGCTCAAAGTTTTCGAAATCGAATCGAATCTAGTTTGGTGAGGTAAAAAATCGATCGGTTAACTGCTACAGTGCTAAGTTCGATTTTCTATCAAAAACCCATCATGTATCTAAATTAAACTGGACCGGTTTCATCAAAAACCAAAAAAACCGATTGGTTTTCACTGGTTTCCAATTTCCAAACCCTGACTCCACTTAGAAAGAAAATTTAGTGTAACAAAAAATAGAGAAATTACTTAACAAAATCAATAAGGCGCACATTTCTTCTTCATTTGCGTCTAGGATCTATATACAATAGCATATGCAGAGATAAGAATTGATTTCTATTATCAAAGATAAGAAACAATATTTTTTTTTCATTTTCTCTGAAGCCATTTATGCAAAAAGATAAGAAATAAAAATTGATTTGCCTTAGCTACAAGAAAAATATTTTCAGTCACTAAGGTATTTGGTCACTTTATGTGTAAAATTATTCATTATAACTATTTTGTCACTAAAAATCTTGATCGCATTTTTAAAACCTTCTCACTATACGTATATAGTAACCAACAATTAGATATATTAGTCACTAAAACTGTAAAGAAGTCTTGGTAATTAAATACATTTATTAACCAATGAGCATATATCTTATTTGCTAAAAATATATTTCAACAATAAAAGTCAAATTATAGTCACTTTTTCAATTTTTAGTGACAAAATTTTTGGATCACTAAAACTTGGTGACTAGATTTCTGACAATGAATTTTGCTTCCAGAGATGGATCTTTGGGATGTGCCGCTGTAGGACGAAATAATGACTAACTGAAAGTATATTGAGTCTATTTTAAATTATTAACATATACATATATAATACATACTTAATAGTTTTGTAAAAAAGCTGGGTATTCCTGGGAATACCCAGCCATCATGAGCGGTCCGCCACTGGTTACTAGATTGCCGTCTAAGTGTAGCTGTACAAGATGATCCAAATGCATTTCTTACGGTTACGGATGGTTAATTCCACAGCATCTGATATGGGTTGCGCTTTGTACAGGAGGATCGCCCACTTTTCGTTCAATTTTGTGCAAATGATCCTGACGTTTTGTTTCAAGCTGCAAAGATGGTGGAACCGTACTGCGACTATGTTGATATCAATTTCGGGTAATGGATCATGGGTATTTCTTAAAGTTTTTCTTCATATATACTGAATTACTACCACATTTGTTTCAGAAGTTTTCCTTCACATTTACTTAAGTACCTCCAGGATGTAACTTACTGCATTTTTGGCTTAAAACTGATTATAGTGAAGAAAATATGGTAGCCTAGAAAACATAACTGCTTCTGGAGGAAATCGCTGGGTAAACCTGTTACTAGTGTTAACAACTCTTTGGAATGGTAGTATTGACTCACCCAAAACCTTGCGCAGATGCCCGCAGCGTATAGCTAGGCGAGGGAACTATGGAGCATTTCTCATGGACAACCTTCCCCTTGTAAAGTCCCTTGTCCAGAATTTATCAACAAACCTTCATGTCCCCGTATCGTGTAAGATTCGCATATTCCCACAATTGGAGGATACACTAGCCTATGCAAAAATGCTTGAGGAAGCTGGGGCTTCTCTTGTAGCTGTCCATGGTCGGACAAGAGATCAGAAAGATGGGAAGAAATTTAGAGCTGATTGGGATGCCATCAAGGCTGTGAAAGATGCTCTCAGAATACCTGTTCTAGCAAATGGAAACATTCGTCATATGGAGGATGTGAAGGACTGCTTGGAACATACTGGTGTTGATGGTGTGCTTTCAGCTGAAACTCTTCTGGAAAATCCAGCGCTCTTTGCTGGTTACAGGACAAAGGAATGGAAAGAAGATGGCGACGAAATTGGAGATAGCGGCTTGGACCAAGCGGATCTAGTGATGGAATATTTGAATCTGTGTGAGCAGTACCCTGTGCCATGGAGAATGATTAGATCTCATGTCCACAAGATGTTGGGGGACTGGTTTAGGGTGCATCCAGAGGTGAGGGAAGAACTCAATAAGCAGTCCATACTCACCTTTGAATGGTTGCATGACATGGTAATGAGACTGAAGCAACTTGGTGGAATAACTCCTCTTTACAAAAAAGAGGTTGCTCTACCGATTATACCAAATGGACGGGCCACTCAAAACGACTGATGGTTATCTGTCAATTTTGCTATCTACTGATAACCAATTTCTGGAAGAAAAATTAAAGATTGAACTTGAAGTATTAGACTACAGATTTTAAATGGATCAGTATAGAGAAGGGCAACATTGTTGTTGCAGTACACTTTGGTCATGACTAGGGCAAAATTCAATCTGGTCAAATTATTTTAGTCGTGTTGAGCAGCCACAATGTGTTGCCTCATTGTTGTAACAGCTGATACGTAAATCTGCACACATTCTTAAATGGTTCCAGTTATTTGGAATTGTAATAGGAATACCTTTAATTGCATTGATGAGACATCGGTGGCGCAGTCAGTTACTGTTTATTTTCCCCTGGTTATTGCTGTGTATTCCATCATTTAGCACAACTCTGCTTTTTTGTCAATTTTGTATACTATACGGTGCAAGGCAAGTTTATGTCGTAAAACTGACAAAACTATGTGCTTATGAACGTATGCTATCTGCCACTGCTGATGTTATCTGGTTCTCTAACTACTTCAAAACAAGAGAAGGATGAAAAAAAAAACTTTCTGTCATCTGCCCGGCTCGGCAAAGAGAGCCCAGTTACGATGGTTCCTCGAGCGCCTCCGGCCGCCAATTGGATTTCTCAGCGTACAACAGTCCTTCATCGTCCTTGGAGAAGGTAAGTCGCACATCCCAGCGCAGCGACTTGAGCAGCTTCTCCACCTCGCCGATGGTGCCGACTTCGTCGCGCAAGATGATGCTGCCCCCTGGCCTGACGATTCTGTCGACCTCGACGACCACCGGCAGAACCGCGCACCTCTCCTTGATCTTGGAGAAGAGGCGATCGGCGTGCAGGAGGTCGTAGGCTCTCGGGTATGTGCTGAAGGACTCGCACCAGTCATGGTAGATGCCCAACAGCCCGCGCTCGAAGATGACGGGCAGGGTGTCCGGCGCGTCGACGTTGACAACGTTCATCACCCACACCTTCTCCTTGAAGGCAGCGGCGAACCTAATTAAGAGGAGAGAGACCAATGTCACAACCACGATCAGTTCAGAGCACATGGCGTGCAATGGTAATGGCAGTGAGGGAGGATTTCTTACCCTCCGTACGAGGCTCTCATATCCATGACGTTCCTGACCCTGGACCAGTCGATGCCTAGGCCGTTGAGGTAGGACCCCTCCACGACGCGCCGCCAGTGCTCGTAGTCCGCCGTGAAGTCCTCCGGCGCCTGGGAGGAGCTCTGGTTGAGCCAGTACGGCGGCGTCCGCACCCTCCGCGGCCACTCCACGGGCCACCTCGTCCCGCGCTCCCACGGCCCGGTCGGCGCTCGGTGCATGCACGAGTTTAGGCGGATATACCACGCCGCATTCGCCTCGTCGTCGTCGCTGCACATCGGAGGCTGCTGCCGCATCCTGCGCTCGTAGCACTCGTTGGAGGTGGGCTTCCGGTAGAAGGCGATGCCGACGCCGTTGAGCCTGTCTTTCTTGATCGACACCAGCTCCCAGCACATGGACTTGGTCAGAGCTGACATGGCTGTACAAGATGCATGCAGGAACAGGTTACACCAGCTGATCACTCTGATCGACTCAAAGGCCATGGCGAGGACAGAGACTCATGCATCACGTGCCTTTCCAGATCTGGACGTCCTCCGTCAGCTTCTGGTACACCGGCGTGGCCGACCAGACGAAGAAGCCGCCGGGGCGCAGGACGCGGTTCAGCTCAAGGAGGAGAGCGCCGCCTTCGGCATGCCAGGGGACGCGGCACCGCGCGCAGTGGACGAGGTCGAACGCCTTGCTGGGGAACGGCAGGCGCTTGGAGCCCATGACGGCGGAGATGGCCGGGATCCCCCGCTCCAGCGCCATCTGCACCTGCGCCTCGTGCTCGTCCTTGGGCGCGAACGACATGGTCACCACGTCGCGCTCGAACAGGTAGCCGCCGAAGCTGGCCACGCCGCAGCCGACGTCGAGCACCGCCCGGGTGTGCTTCCCCCACGAGATGCCGCGCACCGACTGCTCATCAAACAACATTGGGTGTCAAGTCAATAAGCTGCAGCTAACAAAGAAGAGGAACTGCAGCGACCACTCGGACAGGCAGGTACCTACCTGCTGAAGGAAATCGATGTAGTGCAGGGCGCCATGGATGAACTGCGTGCCGCCGCCGGGGAAAGTCAGGTGCTGCCCGCTGACCTTCACCCAGTTCTGGTGACCCTTCACCTCCACCAGCTTAGTGTGCGGCACATTGCTGTACCATACTCTGTCTCTGCTCTTGGGCCACTCGACGGGCCGGCGGTAGCCGGTGGGGAGCGGGACGAGGCACGTCGGGCCCTCGTCGGGGCAGTGCCGCTCCCGGTGCTCGTACCGCCGGAAGTTCTCCGGACGCAGCTTCTTGATGGCCTTCTCGTTGTCCAGGCAGGGGATGTAGTCCGCGCCGGCCTTCACGTTGCACAGCCGCCACTCGTGCTCCTCCTCCGCGCCGGAGCTGTCCACGCCGTCGCTTTCTTCACGCTGGTCTTTCTGATCCCTGTCGGACTGCTCGGCCAGCGTCGACCACTCCTTATCCTCCTTTTCGCCGTCACCGCCGTCCAATTCGTCCTGGTTACGGACGGCCTCGCCACTGTCATATTCGCTCTGCGTTTGGGCCTCCTCCAGTTGCTGCTCTGCTCCCGCGCCGACAACTGTCTGCATCTCCTCTTGCGCTTCCCTGCGCATGCCTTCACCGACCGCCAGCTGCTCCTCCTCGCGCAGACGCTGACCCGCGTTGGTAACTTCCTCGATGCCGCCGTCCAACAAGCTCTGCTCCTCCACGGCCGCGGCATGGGTCTCTTCATGTGGCATCTGCAGATGCGGTTGTTCTCTCTGCTCGTTGCTCTCTTCGAGCACGGACTGCTGCTCCTTCTCTTCCTCAATACCATGCGCTTTACCAGTCTCCGTCACGTCCTGTGCGTTTGCCTCGCCGGAGGCCGCGTCGCTACCCTCCTCTTTCCTCTCGTCTTCGTCCTCTGCAGCGGCCGCTGCAGAGCCCTTGGTCTCGTCCTCGATGCTCACCTCACCAGAGGAGGCACGCTGCTGGTCATGATCATCATCCGGCCTGGCATGCGGGTCGTCGACCAGCAAGGCGCCAGCCGGGACGGTGCGCTTTGGCTCCTCATTGGAGGCGGAGCCACTCTCGCCATCAGGCTTCTCCACCTCGCGCGGCGGAGACTGCGCGGCCTTCACCGTCGCCACCTCGTACGCGAAAGAAGACCGCGTCGTGTGTCGGTACGCTGTGGTCCCGCCCGTCGCGTCCCCGTCGGCTCCCGCCGCGCCAGACACCGCGGAGGAGGTGGACGTGAGGAAGTAGGCCCCCGCGACGCACAGTGCGACGAGCAGCCCTGTCGTGGCATAGTAGACATACGCCGACGCCGAGGACGACGCGGCGCCGCGCTTCCCAGCACCGCGCGAGCTCCGGCCGCCGCCCGCCATCGATCGATCACGCATGCAAGAGATGCGATCTGCCACGCAGCTCTATCTCTTGTCGGAGTTGATTAATTAGTTAGAAGTTTGGGAGTGTGTTAATTCGGTTTGATTTGGCTAAAGTGCCGCGTAATGTTTGGAACATGCGGTGATCCCGGCGCATCGGGGGCTGCCCGACGCGGTGATGACAAGTGCGGCCCATGCGCAGTGGGAGTGGGGCCTCGACGACAGCCAGTGATGCGAGCTGAAGAACCGGGGCTTCCTGTCATCTCCCTCTTGTCTCGCTCATGAACATTCCAGCGATCCAACTCCATTATTTTTTTCATCTTTTTATTTTTGTCCGCTGAGTATTGAGAGTGAACCAAAAGCAAAACTTAAATGAGATGAAAAATAAAGAAAAGCTAGTTGGTCTTCTTTCTTTGTAGTCAGTGCCACGACATGTCACGTAGAAGCACCAGAAATGATACGGTAAGCTCAATAACTCATGCCTGGAACTGGAAAGTCGCACGAAGAATTACCACATTTGGGACTCACAGGCGGCACATGACACAACTGACGGAGCCGTCTCGTCCTGTCCGGTCCGATCAGATGGATCGAGTTACTGGACGAGAGGGACGATCGACAAGCTAGGTTGCCGGGCATGGTTTTCCGTTGACACCGAAAGTAATTACATGGACATGACTGCTCATGCATGTGATCTAAATATTTGGCAATGGCGACACATGCATGGAGCCAGTGATGGTCCGGAAGCCAAAACCGTGCTAACCGTTGTGCCAAAAGCTACACGTACATGCAGCCTCCCTCGCCGAGACAGGCAGCGGCGCGCCGCCGACCTACCGACCGGCCGGCCGATCGCTCGCGCTGTGAAGCGACACAACGGCCGTACCGGGCGGCGCTTGGATGGTTCTCGCACGCTCACGCTCACTGGCCGCGCGAGCGCGTCACAGTGCTTGCAGGCCTAGCTTGGCACGGCGCCCCACTCTTTCAGGGTTTCGGCAGCTGTCCGTCTACGCCGTGAAGAACGGGGCTTGTCCTCGCCATCCCCAAAAGCACACGCACTAGCTGCGTCTTCCCTTCAGCTAGCTAGCTCTTCTTCTCCCTATATCTTCGGCTCTTCCCTCTCCTCCGATCGATCCTAGAATTCTTCTTCAGCTAGCACTAGCCGCAGTCACCAGCTACGAGCTAGTAGCTTGATCTGAGAAAGAAGAGGAGGAGGAGGAAGATAAGCTGGCCGGGACGGCGGAGGATCTGGAGAAGAAGATGGGGCGCGGCAAGATCGAAATCAAGCGGATCGAGAACGCCACCAACCGCCAGGTCACCTACTCCAAGCGCCGCACCGGGATCATGAAGAAGGCGCGCGAGCTCACCGTGCTCTGCGACGCCCAGATCGCCATCATCATGTTCTCCTCCACCGGGAAGTATCACGAGTTCTGCAGCCCAGGAACCGAGTCAGTACCTAATCTCTCTCTTCGCCCAGATATTTCAGTTCGCCACCACTCAAATCTTGTTCTTGTTTGCTGAGTTGCTGTTAGTTGCTTCGGTTTCTTGACTAGTATTAATATGGAGTAAATCTTGTAGCATCAAGACCATCTTTGACCGCTACCAGCAGACCGTCGGGAACAGCTTGTGGGTCGAGCAGTATGAGGTGATGCTTCAATTAATTAGTTCTCTCTTTATTTTCTTTTAGGAATGAAACAGGACTAGATGATTCATATATAATCGCCGCTTTACTCTTCTTCACCTTTACATGGGATGATGTCGGGATCTAAATATTAAAGTCTCTTCCCTCCTTTTGTTTTAATTTCTTCTATTTTGATTCCAGAATATGCAGCGCACCCTGAGCCATCTCAAGGACATCAATCGCAACCTGCGCACCGAGATCAGGTGAATGAGGATCTCTTAACGAATTTCCCCTTTGGATCCTCGATCTCTTTGATCTGCTTGAGTTTTCTCAGAAAGAAGAGAGATCAATTTGTTAGTTCTAAAATTGAGGCCTGATTCATGTGGTCAGGCAAAGGATGGGTGAAGATCTGGACAGCCTGGAGTTCGAGGAGCTGCGCGCTCTTGAGCAAAACGTTGATGTTGCTCTCAAGGAGGTTCGCCATAGGAAGGCACGTACAAACCCTAATCTTCGTTTTTGTTCTTAATAATTACTAAGCTCCAACTAGATCTATTTCTGCGACATGCCTATCTCCCTTCCGGACCCTTGCATATTTCATGTTCCTAATTGGGGCGCGTAGATCTCCTCGTGCTCCTTGAATTGTGCGTTCGCGAGCGTTTGTGCGATCGAATAAAAGCAAGTATTGGAACCATGTTTTTGAAGAACTGGCCTCTTTAATTTGGGGAAAATAAATATGCATCTATCCTCTAGTCTAAAAGTAAATCATTGTTTTAATTTTTATAAGAACAATTCATTTTTCTGCGTCAATCTTTCTTTGGATCAAGTATATAACTTAGGAAAACTCAGAGTTGATTACCATTTTCAAAGAACATTAGACAGGATTGACTGAAGTATTCTGATTCAACTATACTTTAAGCTCAAGCTTATGCTACAATGATATCCATTTTTCCTGATCCTTTTTCTGTCTGCTTTTGCAGTATCATGTGATCAGCACACAGACTGAAACCTACAAGAAGAAGGTGAGATCGATACTAGTATTTGTTTTTGATAGAGTTTATAAATACCTGGGCGAGTTTAAGGGCTAGCTGCCCATTTTTTTTTTTGGGGGTATAAATAGCTGCATATTAGATCGCTCCCATTTTATTCGCCTTCTCTGAACCAGCCCTACAGTTTCTTAATTTAGCCAAGTCAAAGATGCCACTTTTCATCAAACATCTAGTGTTGACCATCCGAGAATGTTTAGCCATTAGCCACTTTTCTTGCTGACAATTTTTGTTTCAACAAAGAAACATAAAACCATTTGCAATTAAAATAAAATATACATATAGGAGTAATTGATACATCTATACCCTTTTTTGTGGTTCTACTAACTACATATCTACTCTAGAAAACCATGCATTCGTATATATAGATGCATCTTCCAATCCTTGTACTTGGGCAATTGACTGTTCAAGTACGTGATCAAAGCAAATATCTGACAGACACCACCACGCCTCAGCTGAAACTTGCATGCCAATGTACAGCGTGCACTGCACATGTCTATGCACTTCCATACGCAAGACTCCCTCACCACGCCAATACTTGACGAGGCTCTACGGAACTAGCTCCACGGTGTAGCTAGAACACTGACTAGATCTGCTAGCTTGTCATGTGCTTGCAAGCACGCACTCTTATACACAAATGTACGCCGCGTGTGCATGCAATTGATGTCTATTGGTCTCTGTCTTTTAGATCGACGCTAGAATGAATTGAGAGAAAGAGAGATGAAAGGACCAAAGCTTGTGCGTTTCCCTTTGTTTAAGCCTAAGATGCGTAGCTGTCTGCAGATCTCGTGCTTGTTCGGCCACCCGGTTATCTGGGGAGGAGCAGCACGTCACTCACTGATTTTTTGTGATGTTGCACCATGGCATGACACTTGCACAGATCAGGACCAAAGTGAAAGGCTTTAAAATTTGCACGAGTATGGAAATAGAACCCATCAGTTTGTACTTACATTGGCTTGATTACTGAATGTGGTCGTCAGTCAATCCAGCCACGACTGTTGACTGAAACATCTGTTACTTCATCTCCATACTGCCCACAAAAAGTATCTTAATTGTTAGCTAAATTCTCAGCCCTCCATGTGATTATTTATGTGTTGTCTATTAGATATTTGAGTTTATCGTTTTAAATAATGTTAAATGAACCAAAGTTGCACTGAGTGAAATTAGTACAAAAAGAAATGTTTTTCCCTGATTTTTGGTATGGGGACCCTTTTCCCAGATAACTTTTCATCAAAATCTACAATGTTGATGAAACTGGGTAGGTGAAAATGCTTTCAGTAACTGAATAATGACTGTCATGCATGCTGAAGTACAAGATTTTTGAAACAAGCCTGTGCATGTCAGCATATATATGCTTCTTTTCATCAACTGTTTGCTTATGCAAGTGAGGAACTGGTCGTCGAACTAGCAATTCTGAGTGGCCAATGTGTACTTGGTGCTTTAATTTTCCTGTTTGCAGGGAAAGTAGTATAGTCTGGCTAGAAGACATGGCACCATGCCTACATATAGAGTACTGCCACGTTAGTTTACGGCTGGCTAGCCTGCTAGTACTTGTGTGTTATACTTGCCGTATGGATAGTGATTCTGTGTATGAGCTTGCTTACCTTCTTAACGTATCTGCATGCAGGTGAAACACTCATACGAGGCTTACAAGAACCTGCAGCAGGAGCTGGTAATTAATCTTATAGCTAAGCTTAATTAGCCCATTTATTTATATAACGATCTCCCGTAGACAAAGAGAACCTGTTTCTTCATCGATCAGACGCACGAATCATCATCTGAGGACGTGTTTGTGCAGGGCATGCGCGAGGAACCTGCGTACGGGTTCGTGGACAACACGGACGCCGGGTGGGACGGCGCCATGGCTCTGGGCGGCGGCGGCGGCGCAGCGGCGGACATGTACGCGTTCCGCGTGGTGCCGAGCCAGCCCAACCTGCATGGCGTGGCCTACGGCTCCCACGACCTGCGCCTCGGCTAATCAATCGATCAGCTGGTCGATCGGCGACAGTGCAAACTACAAATATATCTTTTCAAGCCGTGTCACGTAACAACAAATAACATGGCGTTATGGCTGCCATACGCTACCTCTACTATCTTCGAACCAGCGATCTGCACGGTTGTGCTTCATGTCCTTAATTTGTTCAAGTCCTGCACCCATGTATGTTTGTGTCTCTGAAGAGCAATTCAGAGGCTACTGTATCTGTGTGTGTAACTGAACTTTTACCGTTTGTTATGCTTGTAATAGTCATGTAAAATGTATGGTGATGCCGTAGACTATTATGCATACCTAAGTACGTCGGACTTGTATTTTCCTAACAAGTTGTACTTCATTTCAAACACCTTTGTATTTCTCCAGACTACCACGGCTTCAAATGAAAAGGACATTTATTCTCAGAAAAAAAAAGGGCATACTGATGGGCCAGCACAAGTTCTTGGGCCTTCATTCCCCCAAAAAATGTTCTTGGGCCTTCAACGTAAAGAAAAGCTGGCGTGACTGGCACGGAAAAAGAACACTCGTCTCGCCCTATAATATTAATCCATTCCCCATCGATCCCGGCGCCGCCGCCATCACCCAAACACTGGTGAGATCCTAAAATGTGGACCTCCGGCTGCGTCCACCTCCACGGCGATGGCTTCCGGTTCCGCGGCGTCATCAGCAACTGGAACTCCACCAGGGCCAGTGCCACCACCGGTCGCAATTCGGACATCATCGTAGCCCTGCGCAGCCCCGAGCGACCGCGGCACCCCACAATCCTCTTCGTGAACGTGCCCGGCCTCGACTTGACCAACAACCCCCCACAGATCGTCCGCGCCGTGGAAGACCTCATCCTCCTCCGCGTCCCCGTGGGCGAATCGGAGGACGAGGACGAGTACTTCATGTACCGAGCCGGGGGCGAGAAACGTGCGCCGTCGCTCAAGCTGCTCCCGCGGCCCACGCGTCCCGCCCAATTCTTCGACGAAGATGCCGATCGCGTTCGCCGTGTTGAGGAGCACTACACCTTCCGCGACGAAGACGTCGGTCTCCTTCGCCGCGGTGACGAGCACTACACCATCGCCGCGTTGGTCCGCTCAGAAAAGCGTGGCGTGCGCGTGCGCGTGCGCGACTACGACCTCCACCGCTTCGACTCGGTGATCGAGAAGTGGAGCGTCGATCAGGTGCCGTTGGTGGAGGCGCAGGTCTCGTTCCGCTACATTAGGGGGATTGGGATTCCCTGGAAAGCACAACGGCCGCATTTCCATCGCACGTCCACCGTGATCCCCATCGGTGGCGAAGGTGGCACCATGGCGAAGGTGGCACCGTGATCCCCATCCGCGTCCCCGTGGGCTGGGTCGATCTCTGGCGCGGCATCCTGCTCTGTGGCGTGCTCGCAGCGGAGCCCAAGCTCCGCGGCGTCCCCCTGCCGTTGTCGCTGGAGCGTTTGACCTGCAACAATGGGCTGGGGAGCCACCTGGGGTGCCCAAAGTCCCTCCGCGCCATCACCTCCATTGAGAAGCCTGGCGTGGAGCGCTGCCTCAAGTTTGTTCGTCTGTTAGTCGACGCCGTCCCGATTCCTCCTGAAGACGGCGACAACGACGACGAAGACTGGGACACCTCCGTCAGCAGTCAGCTCAACTCAAAGATGCTCATGGCCGGATTGCTGTCGCCTCCTCCTTATCCTCCTGGAGCTGGAGCAGCAGCAACAGCAGAGCGAACAATCCAGAACCTGACGGTGGTGTTGTTTACTTGCAGGCCAGGGTCAGATTCCGTGACCCCAAGGTATTTGTTCTCGGTCTTGACACGAGTGAGAACAAGCTGCTAGGCATAGTCAGGTTTACAACTGAAAAGGATTGGATGCGTTTTGCTGAAGTCGTGTATTTCCCTACTAACATCGGCAATTATATCGACCCAGGGTTTAGGGTTCTTAGCATCTCTGAAGGTACGTATCTACTTAATTTAAAATCGGAACACGGAGGTGCTGGTCGTCTAAGGATGTCTCCTATAGAATTAATCGGCTCGCGCATTCTACGGATGCTAAGTAATGACGCAAAGGCTACGACCTAGACATGAATGTGATTTTGTCTGTAATAATCCAATTGATTTGGGGCAGCATGGGCTCGCCCTCTCCATGGTGGGCTCTTAAACGACAAATGTCTTCATCTTCAGAGGGTTTGCTAGCTCGTGTCATGGCATGTACATTGGCGTATGATACGTTTTTTATTTACTTTTTATTAAAACAAAATCATTCGCAATGTGTTGCTCTGGTCAAAGTTGGTCCTAATTAAACAAATATAACGCTGATCCACTATCGCCACTGGAAAGAGATATTGTCGACCTTCTTTGATGCTTTATTGATCAACTAGTTGTTCCAAAAAGAGAAAAGAAGAACGTCAAAACATAGGAGACAAACTGTGGCTTTTTCGCGCTGTGTACTTTATGGTGTGTTTGGTTTGCTTGCTTTTAGCTTTTGACTTTGCGAAAGTCAAAAGCTTAATCAAAGGGTGAACTTTTATATAAACTCTTCTGAGAAAGCAGCTTTCTCCTAAGTATAAAAGCAAAAGCAGGTTTAGACTTGTTTTTGTCGGCTGTGAGCACCGATTTATATATATTATAATTATAATTTATCACATAATTAATTATATTATATAATTACATAAATATGTAATTATAATTATATATTATAATATAAATTATAATTATATTACATAATTACGTAATTATATAATATATTTAATTATATTATAAAATTATGTAATATAATTATAATTATATTACATAATTATATAGTATATTTAATTATATTATAAAATTATGTAATATAATTATAATTATATTACATAATTATATAGTATAATTAATTATATTATATAATTATGTAATATATATATATATATATAATAAGTAAACGATATAATGTTTTATGATCAATTTACATATAAATTGTCTTTCAGTTTCACAACTTCAAAGCTACTTTTAGCCAAACGGCTTTCAGCTTTCTCACAGTTTATATTTTACGGCCGCTTTTTCACAGCTCACAGCTGCTTTTACACAGCTCACAGCTTAACCAAACACACTTTTAGTATCATGTTAGTATGCTGCGTGATGATGTTCTTAATTACGAAATCCATCATATTGATCGCCAACGCCAGAACTGACTACTTTTAAGGCCGGCTTCTCAAAACAAATAAAAATGAAGAAAAAAAAGAGACACCTCACACCATGACCGGGACTGGGCCTTTTGGGCTTAAAGGGCGAACTTTCTGCAAATTAAAGGCGTACGCATGGGCCTCGTAGCCATATCTTTAAAAAAAAAATTTAAAGAAGCACAAAGTGCAATATTCAGCACCTTCTTCTTCTGCTAAAGAAAACAAGAAAGTGTAACAAACAATGTTAATTTATTAATCCATCACATGATTGTTAATCCATACAGTACATCTTGGCGCTAGCTCCATAATTATATAAGTCAAGGTTATAATTGATTGAGGATACGTCCAACGGCCGGCAAAAAGTAGCTTTCCTCCAAATCTGCACATCTTACTTACGAATCCTATCTAAGAATCTAAATTTGTCTCTTACGCTCCATCGAATCGGATGGCCATCTCGCAGTCGCAACTAGTCAACAACATGATCATCATCATCATATATATTGCATCGACGAAGACTTTTTTGGACTCGATTGACAGTGGCGAACGAGCGCTGATGTCAAACGTACTGAAACATCAGCGGATCCTCACCGCACACTGACCGCTGTCAATTCCTTCATCGAGTTAATTATGCAGCATCGATGGATAGGCCATGGATCAGAATCTTTAAGCCGGCAACAGTAATTTCAGAACGGATATATGTGCTAGGAAGAGATGAAATTAAGGACTGATTTGGAAGGCTTAATAAGTGGTCGGATATGCTTGTACTCTGCACATTCTCACCAATCTTCTCTCTATATAGTTCTTCCTCTAAGTCTCAAGTCTGAGAGACTTCAGCTGTATGATGCTCGAGTATTGCCGCATGATGAACGAAGGTGGCAAGGAAAGGAATCGCACCATGAATCGAATCGAGAAGGTGCGTAATCGACCCCAATTAACACGACGAAAGGTGGCCGTAATTTGCGCGGGAGAAAAGCTACACTAGCTGACGAGAGCTAGGGACAAAACGAAAGAAGCATCGATCGCAGCTTGTTGCTAATTATATATATTTAATTAGCAACTGGAGCGATGTCATGATCACCTAGATCACACACAGCATGCGTACCGGGCAATAAGTAGGTCAGCAGCTAAAATCAAGTTTTTCAAGAGCTGTTTCTGATCCGTGCCATGAGGATCGATCGGAGTAACCTGTAAACTGCACAGAGCAAATTAAAGAGAAGTTTCAGACTGTTGTTAGTTTAATTGGAGGATGCATACGGTATAACCTACAATTAGTTGTATATAAACGCCAAACAACTGAAGCTTAAATTCAGTCTCTTCACCTGAGTACTTTCGAATTAGTAACTGATAAGCTGATCGGTCAAACAAATCATGCACTATATATGATGATCAATCGATGAGCGATCATTGCTAGTGTACGTGATTTTGTCCGAACTCTGACACACTGAACCCGATGGATCTGGCGCCGTTTGCCGCTGGGCGCGCGCACACACTGTCAGAGATCGACGTCGAGCTCATCAGAATGCGGACCACGTACTATACTCCTAGAAGTACTACTGGAGTAGCAGCAGGAGCAGAAAGACTGGGCCGCTGCATAGGAGTACTCCTCCTGCTACTCCACAGCAAAAGACGATCGAAGATGACAACAACATGCATTGGAATCTGCATGCTGCGTCGACGATCTTTCTGAATTATGAGGCGCCGCCCAGTAGCAGCAGTATCCATCGCCATGCAATCCATTGAATTCGATTCATTGTTCAGGCACCTGCAGCTGACGGCTCCCAAGGGATCTGCTCCCTCTCGCCGGCACAAGATCATTTGTCGTCGAGACAATTATGCGCGACGCATCTACAGTAGTATATCTGCGCTGTAACAGTGTGCGTATCAGTGCATGAACTGCCATGGCTCCAAGGCGAGTACTCAGAATCTCAGATGCGTCACTGAAGTTCAGAGAAGCTTTTATCCTTGGTGGTTAATTAGACTGGAGTATTTGGCGGTGTGAAGAGCTGACTACTAAGATGAACTAAACATTTGTAGGAGTAGAATTATGTTAGGGCTCCAGCCTCCAGCTTGACGCCATATAGGAGTATGACACAGGGCTGCCTCCCATCATCAAGCACTAGAAAACACAAAGCGCTGCGGCCTCGGTCCTGCCGCGGGAGCGCTGCAAGCCAGCCGCGCACACACTGCCCAAGACCAGCTCCTTGCGGCGACGTCCGACTCTACCTACGACCTATAGGAGCACTATATACATAGCTCCAGCTATCAGACAAAGGCCTCTTTGAAATTCAGAAATTTTAGTGTAAAAAAGTTTTACAAAAATTAGTTTAAGTTCATTCGCCTCTTGAAAGATTTTTTTTTCTACAAGTATAATTTAAAGGAGGTCTAAACAACTCGAGGTAGCACTACATCTTCCTTTGTGATCACGTACTGACTAGGCGCCTAGAGCGAGCGGCGCGGGCACATGCAGATTTACGGTGCGTTCTTCTTCGCATACGACGAGACAAGCTAGAGAGGACGACACGGCCGTTTCCTGCATGCATGTGCAGCTGCTGTACTACGTGCTCCGCCGCGCGTCCTGTCTTTCTTCGAGTACTACAGGTTCCAATGCATCAATTCATCATGCAGCTGCTGCATTATTCCAAAGGAGGGGCTTACTAATGATCAAGTGTCATGTATTGTTATGTCTACTTACTTAGCTACTAAGTTTAATTAACTAGTTACTCTCCTAACTAATCCTAGCAAAAGGTTGGAGACAAAGCTTTTGCTAGGAGATAAAGCATGCACGCAGCCAAGACAAAGGTTCTAGATTCAACCATCCATACTACGGAGTACTGTCCTGGTTTAGTGACTCATTAGCCATCGCATGCATCAGATGCATGATGATGGTGACCTAAACCCTAAGCATGAATTCTGGTGGAATCTTCGTGAAAGGAAGAAGTCAAGAAGCATTGTGTTTCTCACAGTAACCACATTGCTACTAACAATGTGTTCCCATAAATTAATCTACAACTGACAATGTGGTACTAGCAAAATTATGTGGCTCAAGAAATCGAACAGTGCAGCTAATTCCTTACCTTTATTTGTCGACGAAATAAATTAATTTTGAATCTCCAACTTATGAGACAAGCTAGCAAGCACGTGATCACCCGCCTGATCCTTTGCAAATTAAAGCTCTTCCAGTGGATCCCTTTGGGTTTGGGACCATGCGTCGTCTCTTGCTTCCATTTCCATCCCCACACTAATAGCTACCGCTAAGCGCTATATAACCGTGCATGCGTCAATGCCTATTAACAGAGACAGAGCCTTAGCCTGAGCTGCATACCGAAATTCTTGCAACACCTAGCTACTGTCGTAAACAAGCAGGGCTTTAGTAATTTGCAAGCACAAACAAGATGACAAGGAGGGACCCAGGCAGCACTAAAAGGGCCCACAACACCAATATACAGTACTATCCCTATCTACTGAGAATAAATGGATCCCCTACTGCACATATGTGTAGATGAGGGTGTTAGGTGTGGATAGCATTGGTCCAACAAATTTTTATTGTTAGGTCCGATTCCTTCAGTAGTTCCAGCGGAATTAATTCTCGAGGTGGCAAAGGGAGCTAGCTACCTCTCTTGCTTGGCTCGTCACAAGGTCAAAATTTTCTTGTTGGATAGGTCAAGTGGTCCACAAAATCTAAAACATGCAAGGCCTAACTCTTCATGCATGTCACTTTCCTCCCATGTTTGAGAAAGAGAGAGAAAGCTGTTATATGCATAGCCTTGTGTAATTGGCTTATTCCCTTTATGTTAATCTACAACTATTTATATTTGAACTATACGTACTCATGTGGCTAGGGAGATTGTAACTCATAAAAATTAAGGTTATACATAGAGGTATGACATATTCATCACAAGAAAAGTCCACTTGTGCGAACTACCTGGAGGTATGGAGAATGAGGAAAGCCACATATCCTTTTACTGGAATTTTATTGCTGGATAATATCAGTGTACAAGGGGAAAGGAATGGATCAAACGCCACGCTTTTGTATGCACAAGGGACCTAACTTTTCATACATGCAGATTTGATTAGCTATTTTTAAACGTTTCTAGGACTTTCTAAACCACATGCCTTGCTTGGGCAATGGCCATAGGGAAGCTTCATTTTACCTACTTTGATATATAGTTAATCACATGCTTTTTCTGTGCAAGTCGATCATGTAGATTATTTTGATTTTTCCAGAATTTGGTGATTGCAGTTCCAAGATTTCCTTTAATATTTTGATTTTCCAGAGTTCTAATTTTGTGCATGCCCTATGTTTGAAAATTGTTGTGCTGTCATTAATTTGAAGTAAATATGGAGCAATAGGAACTTGCCATAATCAAGATGAATTAAACTCAGCCTGCTAGGCACAACGTCATTGATATAACTAATATATCTGTAGCTAATCTAAGTTTATTTTTCTAGTAAAATTTCAACCTACAAAAAAAAACTTTGTACTTTTTTCTTTTTAACTATCACGTGTTACATATGCATATTTAGCTTCGTACAGGGCAGAAGGTAATAGTTGTATACGCTGGAGGGAATAGAATAGAGCAGTATCTACTCGTAACTAATGTTAATTTTCCTTGGTAGGTCAAGATATTTAAAAGAAACATTGGGCCTACGTATGATGAAATACCTCGTAAATCAGAGACATCAGCACCAGGGCGTCGGTACTGAAACCTTACAAACCATAGAAGTGTTACTCCGTAAATCAGATATATATATATATATATATATATATATCATTATATATAATGGTATACTAGTATACTTTATAAATCAGTATAATGAAACCTTAAAAACCATAGAAGTTTTAAAAAAACCAGCTAGCAATAAAAAAACTATGTTCTATTGTTCATTCATACTAGCTACTGTTTACTCTAGTTCCTTTTTTTGCTGTATAGTTAGGAAACAGTGTGCTATAAACCGTCATGTACAGCCTAATCAGCACTAAAAGGAGACACTATTTTGACTCGAGATATAGTAATCTCTGTGAATATAGTTTCTTCTAAAAAAGAGTCACGTTGTAAAGAAGAAAATGCACAGACACAGAACTGCGATGGAGTCGTGCTGTGCATTCTGCATCTCTATCCCATATATAATCTCTAAGTAGTTTAAATTTCTCGAGAAGAAAATGAAATACAAACGTGTAGTGAGAAGGTGAAAAGAAACAAAGTACAGAGATGAGGCGCAGCTAGCCATAGCATATGGACAGTACACACACTGTACCACTCTACATGTAGGCCGGCCGAGCTACTTCAAATTTACAGTGAAGTGAAGTTAGGGCAAGAGAGATCGACCATACCAACTATACGTACTGTACACTTCACTTTTCACTCATTTGATCAGTATTTAAAAGGCCACATCTATGTGAATAATTAATAATGCACAACTAATCACATACTAATGATTAACTGAAACAGAAAACAGGATTAGGTGAAGGCAAAAATATATACTCCTAGCGACTAGAATTAACCAGCATTGCAGCTCGTTTTTGAAGTCAGATTTCTGTTTTCCTAGGGCTATTAAGCTCACATGCTATAGTCTTTGAGATACAAATCTGTTTACATTTTTTTAGAAGACAAACTATGGACATTGTTGACACGTACTCTTCCATCATTCCATGTGACTGGTATTGGTTGTTATATGGTGGAATCCTTTTTTACTTTTAAAGAATTGCAACAATATTGGTCTACGTCACATCACCAAAAGAATATTGGAAATAGTGCCCCTAGGAAAGAGGAACAGTGGTGTGACAAGGTCACTATGTACTCTAGAGAGAGAGAGATGAGAGAGAGAGAGAGAGAGCAATCCGAGATGCCACAAGGTAGGATTGTCGAGATTAACCAAAGGAACACTAATCCAAATGAAAGCCACATCAATCCCCGCAAAATGCATAGAAAAATACTGCTGCACTTTCCCTCATTCTGGAGCAAGGCAATGCAGGCAGGCACAACCTGATTGCACATCCATCCCAAGGCACACAACAGGTGCTAACTGCTTAAAAAGAATCAAACTGGCCGGAAGAACACATTTAAAACATTCATGCATCGAAAGAGCCTAAAACATGTAAAAAAATCATATAAAAATGACCCAGAACGCGCAAACTTAAGGCAAACCAAAGCCATCACAGAGAAGCTTCTCCCATGCAAAAACAAGACAATGCAATCAAGGCACATTGTCTAGCTACGTACTTAGTACTCCTACGTAGTGGTAGCCAAAGAATTATCTTAACCAGATAATACTATCATAATGCTACTAGCTAGCACTAACTAATCACATGCTGTGTATCGATTGTAGTAAACAATTGAGAAAGATTCAACTCTCATCATTAAGGAATCAGCTACACTCGAATTCTTCTCTTTGCACTGCATTAAGATGGCTAATTGATCAACAAGTAGAGTGATATCTGCTACAGCTTTAGCTATAACAAAATTATGCTTCATATCGACCGTGCAGTAGCCAAGTGTTCTGCATTCGTCGATCAATAACTTGAACGAGTAATAATACTAATAATAATTAAAATCTCCTCTTCTTGTTTGCCGATCCGTACAACGACTTAGCTCATAATCATCTTACTAACTTGGAAGTAAATGAAACCATGAAGGAATTAAGCCGAGATATGCATGAATGGAAAAGCAGCTACTAGCTACTTAGCTAGGTTCTAGGGTTATGAGGGAAGAACTGGGTGCCTGCGGCGAAGGCGCCGATCGGCGTCGGGTAAGGGTCCATCAGCACGGCCGCAGACGTCACCGCGGTGGCCGCCGCTTCGCTGCCCCCCGCCGGAGACGACTCATGCCTCCCCGCACCCGTCAGCTGGTGGTACTCTGCCGAGTACGGAGGCAGCTGCCCCACCGCCGCGTCGTCAGCCGGACCGTGGTCACGCAAGATCCCCTTGAACGTGTGCCCGCCGATGCTTACCGCCGTCTGGTACGCGAGCTCCGCGTCCGGCTCGTCCACAGGCCCGATCCGCACGCACCGGAACACCGCCTCCACGCTCAGCTCCGGAGGGAACCTCCCGCCGCTGCCGTCCCCTACAACCGAGTTCACCAATCACCATTCGGTGAGTAAGAATGTAAGATGGAATCATTGTGCCAGGCCATGGCCCATGCTTGCCCGCGAGTGCAACAGTGCGTTGTGAATTGTGATAATGCGTTATGGAGCGCGTCGAATGAGTACCTGAGGAAGTGGTCGTGGCGACCATGGCGGAGCTGGCCGATGGCAAGCGGCCGAGGGAGCGAACGAGCTCACGCGGACGCTTGCTGGCTGCTGCTGCAGCAGCTGCTGAAGCACTGGCGCTGTTGTTGGCGGCACCGCGGAAGAGCGCGGCGAGCTGCTGTTGGCGCTCCCGGCGCTTGGCGGCGGGCACCCAAGTGCTCTTGACGTGGGTTGGGCAGCTGAACCCACGGCTGCGGCAGCAGGTGCGGCACCGCATGTGTGCGCAGTCCTTTTTGGCGTTGTTTCCGCAGTCCTGGCAGCTTGTCCCGGCCCTGCCGCCGCCGGTGCCTCCGCCCCCAGCGCCGCCAATCCCGCCTCCGCCGTCATGCGACGAAAACCCCAGCACGACGCCCGTGGCCACGCCCGAGGAGAAGAACTGCGACGTGTGCGGCGCGGCCGCGGCCGCCGACTGCTGGTGCGGGTGCCATAGCTGGAACCCTATCCCCCCGCCACCGCCGCCGCTGCCTGCCGTGTCGGCGGCCGCGGCGGCGGCCCCGCGCGCGTAGAGAAACAGGCTGTCGGCTCCGATCGAGTGATCGCCGCTGCGGTCTCCGGCTCTCCCCCCACCTCCTCCGCCGCCGCCTCTCAGAGAGAATCCAGCCATGCCATCAAGATGAGCTAGCGAGTGCAATGATACAAAGAAGCCTTCTTCTTCTCAGCTCCTTTTCTCCTACTAGCTCCTGCATCAAAAATCAAGTAGAGATCTTGGAAGTAAGAAAAGGCACAGTTGGAGTTGGAGGGATGGAAACAGAAGCAACAGAACAAGGCCATCAAAGCGTGGGGTTGTACTTGTAGGTTAGATGAGCTGCATACACAGATTGACGACATAGCTCACTAGTGGACGGATAGATCTGTAGCGTGAAGCGCATAGATATAGAGAGAGATCTGTGTAAGGATGCGTAGGAGAGGATAGGCATAAGCAAGTTGTGGTGGTAAGAGAAGCTTGCTCACGCTACTATAGCTCCTCATCAGTACTCTCACACACACCACACTAGTAGCAGTTAGTACTTACTCACCTTGCCTTTGCTGAAAATAGGTAGATCGCTTCTGATCCTCGTTGATTTTCTTGGCTAATCCCTTTCCTCTCTTGGCCTCTCGGGTCTCAGGCTCTCTTTCTCTCACTAGAAGTAGTATCTGAGGGGGGGAGGGAGGGAGGGAGGAGATTAGCCGAGTCGAGTTGGAGAACGCAAGCAAAGCGAGCTGCTTTTTGAGGTGGCGATGAGGTCAAGTGTGAGGCTATATAAAGAAGAGGAAGAGGAAGACGAAGACGAAGACGAAGAGAGCTGCGACAGAGGAGTGGGTGCAGGAGAGGAATTCAAAGGCGCCAGCATACGCCGCCATGAGGCCAGGGGCTCCGACCTTAATCTGTTTGTAACAAGATGAAAGAAGAAATGGAAAGGAGAGAGAATGTTTTCCCTTTTTTTCCTTTTGCATTTTGTGCCTTGGCTCGGTGCATTATTACCGAAGCTGTCCCTGCGTGCTGCCTTGTCAATAACAGCATGAATACATGGCGCAGAGGACAGGGAGGAATTTTTACTGACAGCAGAATACTACCTCCTTTCTTTTGCCGCGTCGTCGTCTTCCACAAGTCGCACGCAAGTGCACTTGATAGTGGAATATTTTTCTATGTATGCTATTCTAGTAGGAGTATTTGATTTCAGTGGCTTAAAAAATAGGAGAAAGTACTTATGTTACTGTACAGAATATATTCATCAGGCCCGTTAGGCACAAGGGAAGGGCATAGGAAATCTCACTGGAAATTGCTCCTCTCCTACTACTTAATTACTGTAGGAAACCATGCATCGCATGTGATATGTATATATTGTCGTATACTTGTATTGATGAATGTGTTAGACAGAAACAACAGCTTTACAGAATGTATCGACGCATGTACAAGAGAAATCATTATAAATGCCACCAGAAGTGACACTGAAATTATTGCTTTTTTTGGTACAGTAGGCACGCATCAGTAAGTTTGGAGTTCTAAGGAATTCGTAGATTCACCACGACGGTTGTTAGTAGCATGCAGTACTAGTATCAAATACTCCTATATTTAAACATTTATGCCAGTATATGTGAACAAATATTTAATTTGAAACAAACATTGGATGCGGTACCTTAGAGACAAGAAATCTTGCACGCACTCTCAAAAACTGTTGGGAATTTCCTGCGCCTGAGCCATCTCCAGAAAGTTGATGAATTTGCAGGTGAGCAGTGAAAAGAAAAGGGAACCGGGCGGCGGTGTCAGCTGCTACTCGCGCTCGTGCCCATAGCTGAGCCAGTAAAAAAACCAGAGGGAGCGAGTAGCGTGGGACCATCGTGGCCGTCTAGGCGCCAGCGGACGGCGCGTGCCTCGCCACGTGGCGGGAATCTCGGTCGAGTGTCGGGCACCCTTCCTTTCCGTCCGTGAAAGACGCTGCTATTCCGCGGGGTCCGCGCGCCATCCCCGACCACGTCCTGGAACGCCATGAGAGGGAGACAGTACTGCAGCAGCAGCGCGGCAGTAGGATAAAGAGTAAACAACGGACGTTTCAGTAGCAGCTGCAGAGTGTGTGCGAGCAGTTAAACTATGCAGTGAGAGAAGCTTCGTGTACCCATGGATCTCTGGCTCTGCTCTGCTTGTGCTGTGGCCATGGCGTTTTAAATTGCTTCCGGTCTTGTTGTCACCATATGCTCCTGGCTTTCTGCCCCTGCACGGCATTGACACCCCTTTGGTCTAGAACCTGTCGGTGCCTCATAATCTCCCGTGCCCTAAAAAGGTTGCTGTTGCTGATCATCATGTAAAAGCACACCCAATGGCCCCCGGAGTGCAGGGACGATCCTCTGCATCAGTATGGGGAATATCGAGTTTGTGTTCATCTGGGCCGTCCGTTTGAAAATAGAGATCTGCAATCATAAAAAGAGAAAAGTCAGTGTGCTGAGTGCTGACTCTGCATTTAACCCAACTGATGTTCCCGATAGTCCAAACAGCTGAATCAAACATTTTTGTTTCGATGTCCCTGATAACACGCAAAAGCGCATTAAGCCATGTTTTGACTAACGCCAATGATACACCGTGCTCTAAATACGCTAAAAAGAAACAAAAGATAAAGGAAAAGGGCCAGCTCTGTAGGTAAAAGCAACCTAATTAAATTAAAGTACACTTTGAACTGCAGATTCTACCATTGTTTAGCAATAAGTAGTAGGAGTAGTGATTGAGCCCGACAGCTCAGGACATTATAAAGAGTATATGCTATAGTACTTCCTTGTAACTTGAAACTGAGGCTGACAGTTATCTCATTTTCTTACTGGAGTATAAACGTTCACAATATAGTTACATTAATTCTGTGACAAGACAACAAGTCATAAGACAAAGCATCAAGCAAAAACACGCATGGGCCTCCACTCTGGTTGCTCCACCAGCTGCATGCACTTGGTCTACTACTACCTCAGATCCTACAGGTATCCATGCAGGGACCACCCCCCCCCCCCCCCCCCCCCCCCCCCCCCCCCCCCCCCCCCCCCCCCCCCCCCCCCCACACACACACACACACACAAACCTAGCAATGCAAGAGGTAGTGTGTGATTAGCACATAATAGGTCTTTGGTCTCTACATGGTGGGTCCCTTATCATCTGGTGTTGTTGCTCCCTATATGTGGTTTGACCATGGTGAGCCTTTTCGATCCGATGGATCAATCAGCGATAGGTTATATTGATGATCTGTGTTTTGGCACGGGTAATCTGGCTAGAGGGAAGTAAATTGTCTAATTCATCGAGTTATGATGCAACAATTATTTGTCCATTCAGAACACACTATTTGTTTGAGCACAACTCAATAATTTCACGTATAGTTTGTGTACAGGTGACTGTCTGAAATGAAAGGATGAGATAAAGCGAATTTCAGTTACTCCAGAAAGGGTAGATAAAACAAAAGTCAACCTCTCCCTTGTCGCTGGAGCGGTTGGTCTGAACTAGGACAGAACAAAATGTCAACGGATAGTATATTCTCAAATACCATTAAGCGGATTAATCACCACAACTCTCCTCTCGTAGCCTCCAGTCTCCACAAAGAAAAATATTTCAACTAACATGAATGGCTTCCAAGTAACATCATGCATATCATATGCAAGATATGGATCATGTAATTAACTCATAAAATGGCTAATTGACCACACAGCTGCTGGTTGATAAAAATTAGCATGGAGAACAAAAGGCAAGACTAGCTAAGTAAGAAATAAAGTTAAGAATGTTCCAATTTGTTATCATTTTCATTGTACACAGACCATTATGTTCTGTATTTACCCAAGCTAGGACCGTGCTACTAGCCAGTAGAATAGAACAATTTTATTTATTCAGCTACACACAAAAAAAAGCACCATGCACTTGTAATTTGATTTATTTTGCTGCAGAGAAGATTCAGTCAAGTAAACTGACACCTTTTGGATTATTCTCACTTGATGTAAAAGACCCATGCGGTTTTCCAAATCTTGCATTTGACGAAAAATCAATACTATAACTGAATTTGAGTAACTTTTATTTTTTTTAATAGATTATTCTCTTTTGGGTGGGGTCAAAGACCAAACAATAATTTACTTTTCCACAAGATCGCCGATTAAAGGCCTCCGTGACAAGAAGCTTGCCTAACTTTTTCATTAGTGCACACATATGGACAGTAAGCTTTACATGCATCAAACAGGCACCGTGGGTCATTCAAACAAGACAAAAGGAGAAAAGAATATATATGTGTCCACTGGTATATGTGTGTGCTGCATGCATGCCGGTAATTTGCAGATGCAGTGTAGTTTTCCTCCTGCTTAAAATTGAGTTGTATAGGGTCACTTCAATGGGGGGGTCGCCCGGCTATTTCCATTTTCTTCACAAAAGCAGTAAATTTTCCATTCAAGCAAGCATATTAAAAAAAATCATTTTCTTCTCAAGATTCCTTCGAGCATATATTATACATTTTTTTTGAACTGAGCATATATTATACATATAATGATCCATCAAGGAAATCATTGGTCTACCATGAACCGCACCAGTATATCGCCTCAAAAAAGAAGGGAACAACTCCTATCCCATTTTCCAATCGATGTGAACTCAAGAGTGAAGAAAAAAATAACCTATGTGGAGTACAGAAGATTCCTAGCTTCGAAGAAAGTATTGATAGAGCCGAATTCTCTTTTTATTTTGTTTATTTGTTTAGCGCTGCTGGGTACAGAAGGGATTAAAAGGGCCCGTAAAATTTGACATTGACAGTGATGTGGGTGAGGTCCCAATAATTGAGTACTTGTTGGCCTTTGCTCTCGAGCCCTGTGCAGTGCACGAGTTGACTCTTCTTTTACTCCCTTTCACTCATTTCAGTCCCTTTCTGTCGCCATTCACAACCACATGAATGTGCGTCGTATGTACGGAGTATGTGTGTCTATGTGCAAAGACATGGCACCAAAGGGAAGAGAGAGAAGGAAAAAAAAAGCGGAGAGAGAGAGAGAGAGAGGATGCCATGCGAAATGCCCAAATCCCTATGCTTAACGAACTCATCCCCTTTGGAGTCGCGGGGTCATCGCAGCAACCTGCGCTACAGAGCCTAGAGAGGTGTGCCATTAGGTTTCGAATGACACACACGCGCCGGCTTCCTGTGGATTGGATGCTGCGCGTCCCAAAATCAACGACAGCAGCTACCTCTTGTTCTTGAACACATAAATGAGCTTCAAGGATGAGGTGTCACTACCAAATACCAGAACGCATATAGAGTTGATTGAATAACTCCAGAACCTCACTGACCTGGGAGTGTGACTAACTATAAAGCTGCTAATTTGTGCAAGATGTAATCGAAACTAGAAAAGCTGCTTCTTGCTCTCTCTGAAGTCTGTGAGAGCTTTAGAGGGAAGAAACCTAAATAAAACTTCCATTGTATGGCACGCAATTATGTAGGAACTATGCATGCCTAAGGGCTTCCACCATCATATGCAGGCTGGGAAACTAGACAAAATCCCAAGTCAAGGGATGCCCCTCACAACCCTTGCGGTGACAATGCGGTCTAGCTAATATCTTCAGCAGATCTGGTTTGCTAGAAGCTTCTCAAGCAATTAACTCGAAGCTCACTATCGAATACCACTTGCAGTGGTGCTAAGACCAAATTAGTGAAAGTGAAATTCCCACTATCTTAATTTCTCAGAAAGAGTTTACAGATATGAACTGGTTTAATAAGGACAACGGAGGAGATGGAATGCATGATTACTATGGTTTATTTTCTAGTAATTAACTATGTAGTGCATGTTAGCAACTCATAGTCAGTCCAGCAAAAAAGGTCATGCGTTTTTGTTGCCGCTCGGTCGCAGCTGGCGTGTCGAAATGAGCTACTCGTAGTATGTGGCCTCGTACTGGTTGCACTGTAGCCCAACAGGGGAGTAGCCTTTTATTTTCCCAGGGCAGAAGCGGCGAGAGGAGATTAGTCATTAGAGGAGGCGTTTCCATGCAGCAGCAGACCAGCAGTAGCGACGAGACGAAGGTGGGGGGTGCTTGTCGCCGCTTGACAAGAAAGCGCAATAGAAGCCCGACTTGATGGCCGCGGGCCAACCATCACATGCATCCTTGCTGCGCTGCCGCTGCCCCTCCACCTCTCTCTCACTCGTCGATCACCTCATCATCTACCCTTCACCTCTTATCTCTCAACTCACTGCCCCCTAGCTACTCCTACTCGTGCTGTATTCTTTTTCATGCCCCTAACATGAGTAGGAGTATGTACTACACTATGTAGAGGTACGCCAAATGCTAGCAGGAGGAAAAACATTGTGTTTTTCTAGCTACTGAGTACTTCTTATATATGGTGTTGTAGGGGGAAATTGGAAAACAAGAATCTTAAATAGGAGTATTTTCCCCCAAAAAAAAAGCAGCTGGGAAAAAAAAGAAAATACTAAAAGAGAAATGGAAAAAAAAAAACTTACAATTGTTGTCCATTTGTGCATTGATTCCATTTGTAGCAAGCTTGCCTCCAATGGGCCAGCAGATGAACATGGTAGACTCCGTAGCTTGATCTTGTGATCACTGAAAGATATGCGCCAAAACGTATAAAATATTTAGTGGCCGTAGGTTGCAGTGCATCATCCGCCCCCTACCACTCTATTCTGCTCCTCCACTACTGTAGCAACGCAACAAATAAAAAGGGGGAAAAATGATGGGTGTGTTTGCCGCAGCAGCAGGCGTAATCCCCCTTTAATGAAGCATCAATAGCAGCACATGTCTCAAGATCACTACTAGACAATATCTTAAGCGCAGCTCCTAGTACCACTAGAGACACAAACACCTGCGGTGCTCGCCAAAAAAGGTTCGTTAGGGGTCCCTTTCCAAATGGTGCCGATCATGTGACGTTTAGTGCTGCTTAGAATATGCCCTAATTGCATGTGTCCCTTCTTTGCTTAGAGTGCAAATGAAAGCATTACCTTAATTGCCATCATGCTGTCACTCCCTTTGTTTGCTTCCTTCAGACCCATGGAAGCATCATGAATGGATGGTTCAGCATTTCAACTCCACGATGCAATACAACGGTCCTCTTTGTTTGATCTGAACCTTTTGACTTTTAAAAAAGCTGATTGGTGACTAGTTGAAAAGCTGGTTAGTGAAATTTAGATATTGGCTTTTGTAATATACATTTAGGCCCAGTTTGTTTGAGTTTTTCAGGATGACTTTTCCAGCTGAAAAGCTAAAACAAACAAGATTCTGAAACGTTGGCTTTTGAAACGTCAAAAAGCTAGCTTTTAAAAAAGAACTAAAAGCTGAAAAGCTCACCTAGAGCTGCTTTTTTAGCTTTTGTTGTGCAGAGAAACCAAGTATATATCACAAAAGCCAACGGTCACTACTTCATCAATCAGCTTTTCAACTAACTACCAGTCAGCTTTTCTAAAAGCTCAAAAGCTCCAGCTCAAACAAAGAGACTCTTAGCTTTTCTGCACACCAAAAACTAGAAAAGCAAGCTTTAGTGAGCTTTTCAACTTTTAGTTCATTTCTGCAAAAGCGAGCTTTTCAGAACTTTATTTGCTTCAGCTTCTTAATTTTCAGCTATTCAACCGGAAAAAACCAGCTGAGAAGCAGGGCCTACAACTTGCTCCCTTCTATGAGGTGAATCAATCATATGCTCCGGGCCGGTAATACAGGAAGCCAAGTTTATGCTCTGTGCGAGAGACATCAGACATGTAGCTGCAGCACAAGCATTGAAGCACATATCCATACAGCTGGAGTCCTTTTAGGTAGGTGTTTGACCAAATCTGCCGCTGCTGCTGCAATACATTTTTGACCAAATCATTTTTTTTTTCCTTTTTGAAACATGATTTTGACAAAATTACGATTGCTAACAGAAGCAAGGTAACACTCTGTTGATTGCAACAAGCACAAGATCGAACTCTTACCCTGCATCCTGCAGCATAAACTGAACCAAACTCTGCTTCAGAATTGGGCAGCAGTGGCTCAGCTTTAACAGGTTGATCCAACAACATTCAGCAAAGGTTAAAAGTCAGTACTGCATCACTTTTGCCCGCCGTGGTTGAGAGATCACTGGAACAGTGCCACGCGAACTGCGCATTCCGTGCGGGCATGTGCCGTGTCTGGCTGCCTGCACCGCTCGGGCCGTCCATGCCTCGACTCCACAAACAGCGAGTCAATCAAACAACAGCTACAGCTGCGGAAGAACGCACGCATGAATGCATGATGTTACCCGAGAGGGACAAGTTCATGCACACGTGCATACGGCGATGGTGCACTGTAGCTGCGGCCCCCCGGAGACGGCCGTCCGTGTCCTTCCATACGACCATGCCCCTGGTTTGAACTCTGACGGATGAAGATGCTGTTCCAGTTCAGTTTCTTCATTATTTGCGCCAGTGACAGAGTCGTTTTTGCCTGCGAGGAAGCGGCATTCGGTGAAAAAATTGCAGATAAGGAGATGCGTCAGCAGAAAGGTTTAGAATCTAACAACAGATGAACAGAGCACGTGTATGGCTCTATTGATCTGACGGCCATAAGAAACCTGGTGACCAGCAACTAATACTACCAGGTTGTTTTTCTCGTATGGAGACAAGAACATAATGCTGGGAATGATTCAAAACACATGACGAATCAAAATTTAAGACTATCAGATTTTTGTGGAAACTGAAAATAGCGCTCAGCAATACATACAGAACAACCGAGGCTATCAAGTAAAGCTGCTGCGATCCTATGGTCCAATGAACAAAGAAATGGAGAACAGATTTATAACGGGAAATGGGAAACAAGAAACTACGATATATTTGCAACAGGGATGACAACACCATCAATCAATACTGTTTACCAAATGCATTTATTCCGAAGTATGCAGATGTGCATGTAGCATAACTGATGGAATTATTGTGGAGGCTGGGATACCATTCCTTTGAGCTTCCATGTCTTAACTCCAGGTAACAAGACTATATTGTGATGAAAGATTGGAATCGGCCTGCACTATAACATTTAACAAAACATGGTTGATTAAATAACACATTTCGCCATAAAAAAACGACTGGAAAACTGTACATCTCAGTACCCACGGTAAGGATTGGCCATGAAAATGACCTAATAAATGGTCCCAATTTGAAAGAAATTCCAGAATTTTGGGGGTAATAACATATCAATAATGAAAAAAAAAAACACCCAGAGATTCAAACTGTACATCAAATGTAAAGAGAGAACCTACTATTAGGATGAAATTATATGGCTAAGACTAGAAGTCGTTCTATGCAGGTGGAGCTTTACAGTGCTCGTAAAGCTTTGTTTCCAAGATATTAACAAGAGAGTGACATTTCAAAATATGAAAGCATCTCTTTGCTTCCAGATTTCCAACTATGCGATAGAGAAGATCTCGCTGGTCCTTTGGAGGGTGTTGAAAATGCTGACTGAATTATTTTAAGATATGCCTATGGGTTTCCAGCATCTTTAACTGAATGCAAATTCAACGAACAGATGGTAGGTAGTTCCTGAGTGTTAAGGCTACAAAGGACTCTGTTGTAGCTTCCTCCTACCTTATAATTTGATTTTCTCGGCAAGTTTCTTGAGTTTAGTCTATCCATGAAGATTAGCCAGATGAAAACCTCTTTCTTTGCACACTTTTTTTTCCATATCCACCTTAATGGAGGTGGCAGTGTAATTGACTGAAACTTCGTATAATAAATTTTCTTTCATTAAGTGTCAGCAATGCAACAGTAATTCCATTTATATACTCAGTTGTCTAGCAGCTGCAGTAGTTCAATTTTTCCTCGAAAGATTTGAAGTTATTGCATTGCATGTTGTATTAAGGGAATGTTGAAGTTTGTTTGAGGTGTGGGATACTGGGATATATTATGTATTGCAGCAGAGATATGTTGTATTTCTTAGAAAATGAGAGGAGTCTGGGTAGCTGTTTCCTGAGATAAGATCCATATTTATTAGTTTCTTAAATACAACAATGAGACATGTTGTCATGCAGCATGCCAATATCACAATCAGGTTCGAATGGTAAAGAAAAAATATTAATATATTCAAGCAAAAGGTCTTTAGAAATCATATTCCTTTGTGTTCGTAACTAAACCTACAGTGTTCCTACCAAAATACATACACAACATCACCACATTGCGGAAATCAATAATTGATGTCTTCTCTTAATCCATCTCTATTTCATTTTGATGCACAGTTTCAAATAAACTAACACATGTTCAATCAAACAGGGAAACTGCTCATCATGACGCTGCACTCACACCCAAGTGAGTACGTCAGGAAGAAGCTCACAATATCATGAATTTAACTAAAACCAATTTGGATCATATTTTTTAAGGGAATAGTAGTAAGTACAAGCCTCAAATCGCGACTCTTCAATCCTCAGGGTTGGCTAACCCGTCGTATCCCTTCCCTTGTCAGGCATCCCGAGAAAACAAACTTCATCGGTTTCTGAACTAGAACACGGACGAACGTGTGACGGAGTTTCTCTATTTCTACGATCGATTCATAACATAACAAATGCACAAGGCAATGGCACCAACCTGAACCTCGTAAATTCGTAATACCGTATCAGCGAGCAGGGTAGGTAGAAGCGGGAGCAGAGCAAATACCTCGCCTGCCGCGGCGGCGAAGAAGAATGGGACCTCTTCCCCCCGCGTCGACGCTGTCCCACTACGCCCTGGAGAATAAGAGCGGAAGCCACGCGCCGGCTAGGGGACGCCGGACGTGCCCGCCTGTCCGGCTCGGAGGTGGGGACGATGGCCAAACTGACGAATGGGAAGAGGAATGCGGGCCGCGGCCACTGGCGGTGACTCGACTCGAGCAGTGTCTCTCAGATGGGCTAGGCCGCATCCGCCACTGTAAACTGTAATGGGCTGGGCCGTTACACTTAATGGAATGATCTGGGCCGTTACAAGTTGTCGCACTTATTTCACAGTCGATTACTGGAAATGGGTGTGGATATGGCGGAAAATTCAGTGCAAAATAGTTTTCAACAAATCATACGTAGGTGTAGGGTTTACGTGTACAGTTTTGAAGAAAGTTCCAAGGAGTTTAGCTTTTCACAAAAAGGTGCTTGCAACGCACTTGCATCTGAATGGTTGAATTGTAATCTGATGCTCACGAACGTTTGTTTGCATCGATTGCACTGAAATTGTTTTTATTATACTAAAATTTAGAAAAATTGAGTGATTGTCGTTGTCATTTCAACCCTTTTCAGACTATCCAGAATGGTATACTCTTACGTCGGTAACGCCCAATCTCACAGCTACACATTAGCAGTACTTCTTCCTAATACCGACCGAGAAAAGAGTGATGGACTAAGGTAAAGTAGGGATGAAAGGGTCGCCTCATGAATTCATATATACTCTATTTGTTCTAATTTAGTTTTCATTTTAAATCCGGACACGAGAATTAAGGAGTGGTAAAAAGATAGAATGTTCTGAAAACGAGAAAAAAAAGACAAAGATGAAGATGTATTGAAAATAGAGAAAAGTGCATTGAAAAGCGAGGATGACAAGTAAATTGAGAAAACTTAAAATGTTAAGATGACGAGTAATTTGAGACGGAGAGAGTATCATACTCTTTCTGTTTTTTAATTGGTGTCACTGTTAACTTTAAAATTCAAGTATGAACATTTGTTTTATTCAAAAAATTTGATCAAATCTGTAAAACTTTAAATTATGAATCAAATAATTCTAATGATAAATCAAAATATATGAAATTTATCAATTTTTTTGAATAAAACAAATGTCAAAGTTGAATTCAAAAGTCAACGATGATATTAATTAAAGAACGAATGAAGTATAAATAATTTAAGAAAACCCTTAAAACTTGTACACTTTAAATATGAGTTTTCCTATCAACCCAATTTCATCGCCGCAAGTTACAAAAATTTGCCGTGTTTTTACTCGAAAATACACCGTCCCTCGGTCTCACGTTCTCCCACCCCACTACCCTTGTGCGGTCCTGCCTCGTATTCTATTCCCCTCAGAATATTTAACTTTTTAGCACCTGATTCTTCGACGGCCTTCAACAATTTGTTATTAAATTCAATGGCCTTGAATTATTTACTATTGACGCAACGAATTGGTCGAAATCATGTCATCGGACCCATACTTAACTTTTTCTTTTTATTTTATTTTCTTAATGACATTCTTAACAAATCTGCAAGTCTCAACGAAGAGAGAAGAGAGAGAAACTTGACAATGACGGCGGTGAGGGAAGCTCAACGTGACTCACAGGCTCGTGTAGGGACAGCTCTATCAACCAGAGCGCCTGGGTCAGTGATGTTGGAGAAGATGATGCACATTGGAGCAAAGTTGGGGGAGTTGCGCCCATGGCAAGCACACTGTGGCGTTGACGAGAGAGCTCGTAGACGATGTAGAAGCTGATGTAGCCTGTGATACGTGTTGACGAGGACAGTGGTCTTGGAGGCCGGCAGCGAGGATGAGATGTCAGCGAGAAGCAAGCTCACGTGAGAGCTTCGAGCCATGGGGAATGAGAGGAAGCAGTGGGGCGAGCGGAGGTGAAAGCTGTGTTGCTTGTGGCGACATAGAGCTGTGCTCTGGCTGATTGAACTCCTTCGCCGTCATCATTATTGTGCTTCTCTCTCTTTTCGTGCCACTGAATCCCAATTTGGAGAGGTCAAGTTCGTTAAAAATGTCATTAAAAAAAAGAAAATATATAAAAATACTTAAGTATGAGTTCCATAGCTTGATTTAGAACAATTCGTTACATCAGTGGTAAATAATTCAAGGCCGTTGAATTTAATAGCAAATTGTTGAAGGTTGTGGAATCATGTGGTATTAAGCTCTTTTTTAAGACGATTCTGTGGCTAAAAATATTTTTTTTTAATTTTTAAATAATTTTTTTAAATTAAAATAAAAAATCACTTCACAAAATTTAAAAAAAACTATTTTTTTTCAGCTCTTAAACTTTTAATTTATTTCAAAAATCACTTTACACAGACAAGAATGACTTACACTGAAAAACAGCGTTCGGCGAAGCAAAGGCCCTGAATATCCCATTCCCCTCTCCCTCGTTCGGCCGATTCCACTCCGCGACACCGCACGCGCGCCTCCTCCCCCGACGGCGGAACCCAACGCCGGCGTCTTAGGGTTAGGGCTCCGGCGATTGTTCCCTTCTGCCGGACCCGCGATCGCGAGGGAGATCATGTCATCCGACATGCCGGCCCAGCTTCCGACGCCGGTGCCGCCACCCGGCGCGGCGGCGGATCCGGAGCCCCAACCTCAGCCCCAGCTCGCGCCAGACGCCGAGCCATCCGAAGTGACGCACAGGATGAGGGCCGTCGACTTCCTTGGCCGCCGCACGCCCATTGTCTACCAGAACGACAACGGCCCCTGCCCGCTCCTAGCCATTTGTGAGCTCTCTCGTTCCACTCCAGCCCGCGCGCGTGTCGTTTCGTTGCCTCCTGTTCTCATTTTTCCTGCGTGCGTGCGTGTGCAGGTAACGTCCTGCTGCTGAAGAATGTGATTAGCCTCAACCCTGACGCCAGCGAGGTGTCGCAGCAGAAGCTGCTCTCCCTTGTCGCTGAGCGCGTAATTGATTCTAACAGTAACGTGCAGGTTCGATTCAATCTCTTGAAATTATGACATTGGGCGTGCCTCCATCAGTGGGTGAATGGTTTTGGGATGTGGTTTGTAGGATAAAGACGAGGAGTACGTTCGTAACAGGGAGCAGAACGTGGCTGACGCGATTGACCTTCTGCCGCGCCTCACGACAGGCATCGACGTGAATGTGATGTTCAGGAAGTAAGTTTGGGTTCTTGGTTGGTTAAATTGTGGTTTGTTTTGTTTGGTCTATGTTGAATGGTGTTTAAACATTGAAGGATTGATGACTTTGAGTTCACACGAGAACGTGCCATATTTGATCTTCTGGATATCCCACTGTACCATGGATGGATAGTAGATCCTCAGGTGCACGACCTTTCCGTCATCTGGACTATTGATATGCACTTCTTGTTTATATGTTCTATAGGGTACATGCAACATTGCTTTACTTATTTTATTGCACTTTATCTTCCTATCATGCTAATTCATATTGTTGTTACGATACTGATTCATACTGTTTATTAGGACACTGAGACTGCAACTGCTATTGGATCAAAGTCTTACAATGCTCTTGCTTCTGGGCTTGCTGAGTTTAAATCAGGGAAACCAACAGAAGAGAGTAAAAACGTGGAGGAAGAAACTGTTGATTTCGCTGCTGCAACAACTGCAGCATTAAAGATTCCTTCACCCAGTGTCTCTCGAGGGAGATCATTTGATGAACATACACTCACAGAGCCAGCTGAACTTCAAATGAGGAAAGGTGATCGCGAGGAACAAGAGGAACTGATGGGAGTCCTTAACCTATCCAAAGTTGGTATTATAGACGACGATGTTGATGGATCTGCTTCCTTTGATGCTTCCCAAAGTCATTCATCCGCCATCATGGAGGAAACGCCATATGGTGAGAGTTTTCGATCCGAGACACATGAGACTGTTAGAGGAACAATTAAAGATGAACACAGTGGCCATTCTGTTAGTGATGAGGCTCCTGTGGTACAGGACACAAGTGACGTTGCTAGTGGCAGTGAAGTTATGCCTAAAGAATCCCCAGAAGGTTCGGCATCCAAGGAACCTGAGGATCTTGATATACCTGTCCATTTGTCAGAATCTACTCCTTTTTCTCATGAACTTGATGCTCCCAGTGACCAACCTGCTACTTCTACTATAAGTGAAGCTGACAAAGAAACCTGCAGAGAAAAATCTGAGTTGCAAATTCACTGCCGGTATGCTGATCTTGAGGGCACTTTTGGCTCATCTGGTGCAGCTTGTGAAGCTGCTCCAAGTCATGCTCCAACAGTTGTGGATGGTAAAAGTGATTCTCTAGATGATTCAGAGCATCTCTCCCCCAGCCTCCAGGAAGGTGAACCAATATACCAAGGAGAAGAGCATGTACTTGGCACTGGAAATATGGCATATGAAAATCAAGAGCCAGTGTATGAGGGTGAGGTGGTTCTAGCTGAGCAGGCTGACAAGATTGGGAAATCTAGTGATTGCTTGGAAGACAAGGATACAGAACATCAATGTAAGAATTTCATTTTTCCAGTTATTGACTAGTTCAATTCATTATATTTGTCGTCACACTATTGTTCGATTTATTTGCAGGGGAGCTGATTGATAATTTTCTTCGAAGCACTGCTAACCAGTTAACTGTATATGGGTATATATCTATTTCATTGGTTTGTACATATTTGTTTTGGTTTACTGTTGTTTATCGCATTGTCAAATTCAATACTGCAGTCTCTTCTGTTTACAAGAGGGACTTAAAGAGAGAGAGCTTTGTGTATTCTTCCGTAATAACCACTTCAACACTATGTTCAAGGTTTGTCAATTTTACCAAGTAAAATCCTACTAATTAAATGATACTACTGTTTTAATTTCTTCTATATATTTTCTACAATCTACAGTACGATGGAAGTCTTTATCTTCTAGCAACGGATCAGGGATTTATAAGCCAAACTGATTTGGTGTGGCAAAAGTTGGATGAGGTATGCTTAACTCTTTCTGTCATTGCTTTATTCTTGCATGAAATGTAAACTCTGATTTATTTATTCTCAACTGGTGATTGTTAGGTGAATGGAGATGGGGTTTTCCTGACTAGCAATTTCGCACCATTTAAGGCTGAAATGCCAAGGAAAGATTCGTGGAATGAACAGCAGACTATGACGAGTACTGCTGTATGTATAGTAACTTCATCAATAAACTGCTTTTGTTTCCACTTTGCATTTGTTCAATAAGGCTAAGTACTTTAAATATTATTTTGTCCACAGGACTATCTTGCTCAATTTGACAACTCCACTTTACCGCATTCATCTGACAAGTATGTCCTTCCTACCTGTCTATTTTTTCGATGCTTTATCATTCAGAGTGTACAATGTTTTGAGTTTTAACGACAGCAGCAATGTGAATACTTGTTAGAAATTTGTATTATGCAACAAGTAGTAATGATTGTTCATACCATGGTCTTGTCTTTTGCTTGTTGTTCTTTGTTGTTCTCTTACAAGCCCTTGGCTCGTTTATGCTTGTTCAAACTATAGGTTATGTTCTGTTGCATATTATTCTTCGAAAACAAGATCCTTGACTTTCTCTTATCACTACTCCTATTTTGTATTCCCTCAGTTAATGCCCTGATTTGTACGGTTTATGGAGACAATGGGTTTGCTAATTGTTGTACGTACAATTTGTTCTGGATATGTTAACTATTTAAGTTAATTAACTTGGTCAAGCATGTTTTAGTTGGTGTATAATCAGTATGAAATGATAGACAACATGATGTAAATCGAAGGCTAGCAACTCAAGTGATCTAGGGAAGCCTGTTTAACATGTTACACATTAATCTTTGACAAATATGCATGACACTCATCTGGCTGGCACAAATTAGTACTGAAATGAGTATGATAATGAGACAGCTATTTGTTTAATGTGATCCTATTTTTTACTAATTTGCACGTTTATTACCTAATTTTAATGTGTCCATCTGATTTTCTATGGTGGCAGCTCGGATCTAGAGCTAGCTATTGCACTTCAACAGCAGGAATTTGAGCGGCAGCCTCAAAGATACCAGTCTCCACCATCCCAGCAGCAGCAACAACAGCAACAGCAGATGCAACAACCACCAAATCAGTCAGGACGACCAGGGCTCGTTGTTGGTCCAAGGGTATGTTTCCATTGCTCTGATGGATTTTGCTAATATTACAAATATTTAGCCATAACACCATGAAATCATCAGATAGCACCCATCAGCAAGAACCAATTTAAGGTTCACATTTACGCATTCTGCTATTATAGTGGTACTTTTCCTTCAATTAGCGCACTTCACACCCATCACAGTTATTCTGTAAGCTCAGATTTCGTTCCTAAATGAGTAAATGGTGATGACATGATGCATTAAGAGCATGCAAAGTTTTGCAGGATTAGCTAAGTTATATACATGTTATGATCCAAGTATCTATTTAAACTGGAGGAGCTTTTCATACCATCCCTTGATGCACTTCACATCTTTCACTGCTTGTTTAATGGTGACTGCTGCCTTCTATGTGCCTCAGTTGTATGATGGCTCTAAATTTTTACTGGTTTAATCTTTGTGCAGAGGTCCAATGCCCCTCCACCGCCAAGAAGTGAATCGAAGAAGGAGAAGTGCATGGTGATGTAAACATATTGACAACATAAGTGGGGGTAAAGAAAAGGAATATAACACATATACTGTAAAGAATTGGTTTCATTTGCCTTGGCAGTTTCTTTTTTAGCCAGCCTGAACCGTTCTGATTTGAGCTCTTTTGTTTTCTTTGGTGGATGTAAATAACCTCGTGGAATAAAATGTAGAAACAAATGCTATCAAAATGGTAACCCCCATGCGATGTTATTGATTCATTGCCCATCTTATCTTGTTCAGTCAGAATGCATCCTCTTTTCTACGATGAGAACACTCATGAATTTTCTGGTAGAACGTTTAGCGAGCTCAAAGTAGCAGAGGTACAAGGGGCTGTAAAATTTTAGGCCTCCTTTGGAACACGGGAATTTTAGGCACTGATTTTTGTAAAATTTTTGTGAAATCTTTGTAAAATCTTTACAGGAATTTTACAGAAATCAATTCAATTTCACAGAAAAAATGTAAGAAACAAGATTTTTTTCCTTCAATTCAAAGGAGCCATAACGCATCCTTGGGTTACATACTGTCCTAAAACAGTGAAGCTTACAAATGATTTCTACGTGCACTCATTTTGACGTTTTACTATAAATATTTGGAATCCACCGCGTATCTCACAACAGCTTCCCGTAATAATAATTGCAACCAAGAAACAAAACAAAAATGAAGCCCTATACTGGTTAGCCGCTTGGTGCAACCCATGCATGAATAAGGGTTGGTTTTAGTAGTCTCAAAATGGATGGAGCGGTGGGAATCCCACTGTATAAATTGGAAGGGACCCCCGCTTGGCCCCAGCCTTTACTCTTACACGGCACTGCATCGTCAGACAATCTCGATGTACACCTCACCGTTGGTTGGGCCAGCAAAGAGCGCGATCAAGAACGGGAACTTGGAGAGGCAGGCGACGAAGTCATCCCTGCTGATCTTTTTGTCACCGTCCACGTCTAATGTCATGAATAGCTTCTGCATCTGCAAGAGAATGGCCCGAGGATGATGAGGGCAGTGATGGTTGGCTCGCAACAGAAACGTGCGTTGCAGAAGAGAGGCAGTGGAAACATACCCCATCATCAGAAAGCAGTAGCATGCTTAACCGCAGGACATCAGCTAGTTGCGCCTGGGAGATGTCAAATGTTTCAGCACCCCTGCACTTCTCGAAGGCAGTTCCACAGGCGCACTGGAACAACGACTGCTTCCTGAGATGTGCACACCCAATCAAGAACTGTATACACCATAAGCAAAGCCGTTTAGTCGTTTACCCTGTTAGTGCTGACAAAATATACAATGCTAATCTGTCATGAAGAAGCTGTTGCAATTAAACAGGCCACCGAATGAAAGTAAATACCTGACGGAATGTAATTGATTCCTTGTTGTCGAAATCGAAGTAGCGAAATATCTGGAAAAACAAAGAGTAAAAGTTCAGAAAAGAGGGAGCTTCTGCTAAGATTGGCGGCATTTGCTGGCGAACTTAGTCAGCACCTTTTTACATAGAGGACTACAGTCCAAACCAAAAAGAGCCCAAAAATCTTGCGCTTTCACACGCCCACTGCCAGAGATCAACTAGTGTTATTTATCATGGATCTATCAAATAGCAGAATAATATAAAAGGATTTGAAAGGTATGAGAGACTTACTTGATATCCGGATTCATCGCCAGAAAGTATTCCAAGAGTTCCATTGCTTCTGCTGTGCTAACACCATAAATCTGAAAGACGTAATGAAATCGTATATGAGTAGCTGAAAGAGTATACATCAAGCTTTGCTCATTGAGCAACAAGAGACTAGAGCACTATACTACGATGCAACAAAGTGATACATGCATGGATGCCAACAACCTCGTGGACACATAAGCAGTACAATTTATGACAGACTTACATCTTTTACCCAAGCCATTTCTACCATGTAATTCGAGCAATTCTCCTGCAGATACAAATCCTATTAGAGATAGAATCATATAAGGGGAACAAAAGACATTTGAAGTTGACTGAAAACGTATGGAATCAATAGCAAACAAATGTCAGAATAAGTAATCAGGGATTCAAAGTGAAAGATCACTATGTACACTATGGGTAAGATTTTTACCTTTCCAGCTTCAACTGCTCGAGCCATAATCATTGAATCACCATATGAATATGAAGTAGGCAAAACGTTAAGGGCCTGTGCCATAGCATAGATAGTCTGCAAGGATCAAAAGAAGAAAACAAGAAAATAATATTACTAGTTGCAAGTCAAAAATGCAAATGATCACAACAGGGTTTGCATAGTTGCTCATATTTACGTTCTCTGCAAAATGAAGGGCATTCTCTTGCTTTATCTCAGGTGGGTAAACAACAGGGAGGTACTCTACCTGTTCTTGCCAAAACAAATCGCCAATGTAAGGAGTACATCCCAGAAAGGAATAAATGTCGAGAGTTTAGACATTAGCTCCACCGAACTCAGAAGACATACATACCTCCATGAAATTGTGAAACTGGGTGAACATCTTGAACATGAGTTTTAACAATGATATATTTCCCCTGAAAAGCAAAGAATGGATAAAATGACAGTATTTAGGCAAGAAAAGAAGAATGTATTTCAAAAAAAGAAGGGTGTACTTCTAGAAGCTCACCACGATTGATCAAAGTGCACATGTGGATAACAGACAACAACAGGCTGAACAGGGTAGCCAGGTATGAACGCGCCATGTTGGAATGAAATCAGGAATCTCCCATTTGTTGTGGTGCCTTCAGGAAATAGCAGGACCCGTGGAAAGCTATTGCAAGCCGCCTTTCTCTGAAAGCACATCCTAAAGAGTATGTACCATATGAACAAATAACAAATAGCCAATTATTTATAGTTATACACTAGGATCAGTTGGCTTGACAGTTATCCATAAGAAATGAACCTACAAGAATCTATAAAATAGGCAACTGCAAACACTAACTTTACATTAAACTTGCTATTCTACATTACAAGCTACCAGAAACGGGATTGAACATGGGAAATATAAATATTTTTTTTCCTGGTTCAATGAACATATTATTCGATCAAAACTTAAAATTGTGACCAAATATAACGTTTTTTTGAAGAAATACAAAATATAACGTGTCTAACATCACAAAAGCAATTTATCTGCATGAGGGTGAGAGGGGCAATTCTTACCTTTATTTCATTTACAGCAGCCTTCCTTGAAGCTGGTGAGAATCTATCAACATATATAACCTGGAAAAGAATACAAATCTTAGGAGTCTAACAAATTAATATTTATAAGAAGAAGATGTAAAGACATTTACTTGCATCGCTCGAATAATTGTTCCAACAAATGGCAGTGCATCGTGCGACTCAGATGAAACAATGGTTGGGAACAACTCATAGAAGAAGAATATTGGCTCTATATATGATACATGATTGGAAACAACAATAGGTGCGAGTTCTCTAGGAGCAGGCCTTCCTTTCCTTTTGATCCAGTGGTACCTGACACAGCACGGAAAAATCAACAACAGTGACAATGTCAGACTGAATACTTTAGAACTGCAAGAAGAGAAACAGACATAAACGATGTCCCTTCAACACTGCTCAGCAAATGGAATTGTTTAAAAATAGAAAAGTTTATATTTTCTGAAAGAAAATTACAAACATTGACATTATGTATAACACTTGCGTGAAATTCTCATGTAATTTTGTGCGCTAGTACACAAACATAAATCTGACAGTTCGATTTTCATCCTAACCCAAGGCAGGTCCTTCTGGTGATGTCAATAATCATGGTCCTATATGTGATTGGTCAACCGCTAACCAGACCAAACCAATCCTTGGCAATATCCCGCATTCTATTCAAATCATTGTGAAGGACCACAGGAAGAAGTCCCGTTGGGTAGTGTAATTAAAACGGTAAACCCCACAATAACAATTCAGAAATATGTCAGTTTTCGAACTTCCAGCATGCACATGCACAGCATACCAGATTGATTGCGTACGCTGTTCCAGCCACTGCATCCCAGTTCCAGCTCGAACTATCCATCACATAACTCAAGCCACAGCTCCCCAGTTTCAGCCGTAGGTATCAGATTATTGCATCCAACCCCACAGTCGCGCAACACGGACCACCTGATTCGCACTCAACTGATGGAACATTGTTGAGCAGAAGCTAGCCTGTGTTTTTTGCATTAACAGGTACAGAAGGCACAGTACAGCTGTTTCTAACCTGCACCCCACATTTGCTGTCGGTCTGCTCATAACCCCAATTGGTCCAGGCGTGCAGCACGACATGTCCCGCTTGGACCTGCACCTTTCCATACAGCGTTGCCTCACCAACCGAATCATTGACACACATGACCGCACGTGTAGCAAAATCACCAGCCCCAAATCCAGCGTACCAACCCCTCGCGCGTCATCCTAATACAGATTTCGAATGGGTTGTCTAACCACCCAATTCTAAGGGATTCATCTAGGAGTTGTACCAGATTCCAAGGCTAGTTAGCAAGCAATTAGTCGATCAAAATGCTCGGATCAGATCAGATGAACCGCGTTTACTGATCCGTGTCCAATTCGAGCATGTAGTCGCGTTGATTGATCTAGCAAGGAGTGACTAACCCGAATGAGAAGAGGATGCAACGGGCGGAGATCCGCGTGATCCACATGAGCCGGCGCCGCCACGCCGGCATGGGCCCGGCGCCCTCCCGCGGGCGGCCTTGCGCGTCGGCCCATCCGCGCAGCGCCACCCAGGTTGCCGCGTACCCCACCGCGATGGCCAGCCCGAACAGCACAAGCCGCACCGCCGCGACCGGTGCGCAGAGCAGCGTCCTCGCCCACGAGTACAAGCCGCCGCCCCACGCCGGCGTCGCGTTGCGGAACGGGTCGGCCGGGGACGGCCCGCGACCCCGCGGCTGTCGATCCTCCGAAAGGAACGCGAACGCATCGCCATCGCACGTGGACGGCGCGTCATGGTCGTCGCCGTGATTGGCGTGGCCGTTGACGGCGCGAACGGGAGCGATGGAGTCTGAGAGGAGCGGCGTGGACAGGGAGGCGGAGCTGGGACCATGATTTCCAGAGGCCATAGACGAGGCGGCGGCCGGAGACAGCGGCGGGACTGGAGGCCAAGGAGCGAGGCAATGGAGGGGAGGCGCTGTGGCTTTTATGAAAGCGAAGCCAATAGCGGAGGAGGGAGGAGACGCTCTTTTGTTTGTGGTCGAGGTCTCTATTTTACAGGTCAAAAAAAAGTTTCCACTTTACGTGTTGGTCACTTGGTCCTCCAGTTAGACGTATTCATCGATTAGATTTTCACTCATTTCCAAATAAAGCTTGCATCACGACAAACACAAAAATATACTCCGATTTTAAAATATGGAGTAATAAAGTTGATTTTTAGAGTGAATTGCACAAAACACTATTATCTTTTGAAGCCATATTGTCACATTACACTAGATTCTATCACTTCTGTCACATTGCACCAGATTTTAATCTAAAAATATTCACTTAGCATCACTTTTTAGCATCGTTGGTAATTATTGTTCTAAAAGTTACTACTTAGAACAATTTAAAATTACCGAATCAGTCCTAAAAGTTACTACTTATCACAACCGGAAATTATTCAACCAATTTTGCAGCTTACTTAACTTACTAAATAACTAAAATTATTGAACCAACGATATTAAAAATGTTAAACGCTAAAAAGTGGTGCAAAGTGATATTTTTTAGTTAAAACCTGAAGCAATATGCAACAAGTGCTAGAACCTGGTGTAATATGACAATATGGCTCCAAAAAGTAGTGTTTTGTGCAATTCACTCTGATTTTTAACATAATTTTGGTCATTCATCTTATTAAAAAATTTACATGTATAAAATTATTAGTCATATTTAATATTAAAGATAAAATAAATTATAACAAAATATATTATATTTATTATACTTTTTAAAATAAAATGGATATTTGATGTTAGAAGTAAATGGTTTTAATATTTTAAAACCATTGGAGTATATTTGACGATTTTGATTTTCCAAAGGAAGAGGTTTAGTGAATGCAGACCGTTAGCTTTGCTTGAAAGCCCTAAACTAAAAATTGAATGTGCAGTTTTCATAAGGAAAAAGCTCTACTTTATCCATTTTTAAATTGAAGTCGTTATTAATTTTTAATATCAACTTTTATCATTTAACTTATTTAAAAAATTAGTTTAAATGTGTAAATTTTTAATTTGTGATTCAAATAATTTTAATGATAAATTAAATTATAAAAATTATATAATATTTATTAAAAATTGAATAAAATGAATAATTATGATAGAAATCAACAGCGATTTAGAAAGAGAAGAAGTAGGTGTCAGCAGTGTAGAAAAAAATAAATCCAGCAGGACCCCTGGACGACGTAGCAAGTGATTGAAGGGTCGCACGGGGTCTCGTGGCCAACTGGCCGCTCGTTACGGATGGCCCAGCTGTCAATCTCCTGCTAGTCGGTGCAGTCGGAGAGATCTCGTTCGCTCGTTGTGACTTTTGGCCATGTCAGCGGCAGGTGGAGGGGCCTCCGCCGTGAGCGAGACGCGACGACGAGATGGCGACGACGCGCTCGACCGGAGAACAAGTGGCCTCGTGCTCAACGAATAAAAAAAAAATGACGTGCCCCGGAGCTCCGGGGGCAGCTCTGCCTAGCAGCATGTAGAGAAAAGGTCAAGCTGCCGTGCCGTCGGCTTGGGATGTTTTAGGGTTGAATTTGATATATGTCATTATATATTATAATTTTGTAAAGTTTAAAATATATTATTAATGTGTTAATAATAGAAGAGATTTTACAAGTGAATAATACGTGGTTTCGAATAGCATATTTTAAATTTTATAAAATTGTAATAACATATATCAAATTAATCTATATTTTATTTACCATGCACCATGGCTTAATCCGATCTTACTTACTGTAGCAAATATAATTTTAGTATATTAAAATGCATGTGTTTTTTTTTTCCGCAAAAGAGCCGTCCACGTCAGCGATGAAGGTCTGAACCGTTCGATGTGTATGAAACCACGGCCGTCAAATTGTTCCATCCAATATTTACATATAGATCCTTCCCGTACCAACGAATCATGGACCCTACTAAAATCAGGTCCTCCGCCCTCTTCGTTGCCTTCGCCCCCCCTTACCCACGCCCTCGTCCACCAGAGGAGCGCCGCCGCCGCCCCTCCCCCGGTGGGTCGATACTCCCCTGGTGGCCCGCACCCCCTCCCCAGGCCGCTCGCTTACCCCACCGATGGCCCCCCGACCCCGCCTACGCCCCCTCCCCACCTCCACCTCGGGTCTCCAACGGAGAGCACCGCGGCCGGTCCCATCCCCCCGCCGCCGGCCTCGTCCCCTCCTGCCCCTCGACCAACACAGCCGCCGCGTTGCCACCTGTGCTACCGTCGATGGCGCCCTCCTGTATCGGCCGCAAGCAGAAGCATAACACGAGGCTAGGTCAAGTCAGAGAGCTACGACAGCCCAGAGAGGCCAGAGCTATAGCCCAGTGGGAGCAACCAGCGGGATGGTGCCCGCGTTCGTGTACGTGATAATGTCCGACGGCGTGAAGCGGGCTACGCGGCTCTCAGGTATGCCCGCCGCCGACTACTTCCGTGACGAGCTCTGCATCATCCCCAAAGAGGTCGTAAGCTCTCCCTGCTTCCTGATTTTTGTTCCATCCATGTAACAGAGAATTTGGGCCCTCGTGCTCACAGTCCCTACTCTATTGTTCTTGTAATAGCTTCGATAGGATTGCCTCAGATAGAGCTCTAATTTGCTGTTTCTTTAGTGATATTTGGTCACGTAACTGAGGAAGGTTGAAGTGACCTTAACAGAATGCAATTTAGTAACAGAAAGTCACAGTTTACTCTTGATTTCGTGAATGAAATTTGATTAGTGAACTGGTAATGTCAAAATTGTTACTTTTCATTGCAGGATAAAATTATGCTACAGAGATAAAATCTTTTGAACTTCAACTGCTAACCATACTCACTTACTTGGGACTAAAATCTTTATTGTTGTTGTTATCATTGATCGAACTTCAACTGCTAAAATTTATGCTTATGCTACAGAGATATAATCTTCTTCATAATTCAGAAGGTATATTGTGCAAATTTGGTTTCTTTTTTATGTGGATGCTAGGTCCCTGGGCACTGAAATCACATTATTTGCCTGCAAAACATGCTTCAGAACTCTCTTAGTTTTATACCTATGATTATAATTATTTTGGGCACTTGTCATGATAATTAACACACTGCATTAAGCAAAGCCTATTTAATCCCAGAAGGTTGGAGATATTTTTGGAATAGAAGGGGAACTTGGCAACGTTTTTATTTCTTTTTATCAAATTAATCATATGTGATAAAGGTGCAGTGGCGGATCTGGACAAGAAAAATAAGGGGGGCCAAAGAGCTATATGTTTTTTTCTTTGAAACGAGCTATATGGTTTCTCAACACCATGCGGCATATCAAACCTCTCACAAGAAATTAAAAAAAAAAGATTTGCGGTGTTTGGTTTGGGTGAACGTTGTGGTGCGCCATAGAAAACAATAGATATTGCCTTTAGTTTGTTTTTTTTCTATAGGTGGTGTCATTTTTCATGCCACATCTTACAGCTAGGGTGAAAAAGGACTGAAGAAAATAAAGTAAAAATAGTGAAGGACCGATCAGATTAAGATTGGATCAAATTTTTATTTATTTTTAAAAATATAATAAGGACCAATTTAATTTTTGAAAGTATCCGTGAGCTGAGCCTTTTTAACACCCCTACCTATGGCCGTCGTCACCTGTAGCATGGTGAGGAAAGTTTGGGAGCTAAATAGCCTCAAGAACAATCAGTATTTTTAGTTGAAAAATAGTAAAATAGTAATTTGTGTTATTATTCACATATACATGCTAAATAATTCTATCATACATAAAAGTTTAAAATAGTTCATAAAAAGTTAACTAGATTAGTTCATCATTTGCTACAAAGATTAATCCATGATCAGTTTTTATTTCATTTGTTGACAGCACAGAAACGTGATTTAGAGATAAGATGGTTAACTCATGATTAGATTTTGTTTCCTGATCACCTGCTGGGCAGCTGCATGCCTTGGTTCCTGGACTGCTCACGAAGGTGCGAATAGATGATCCTCCGAAAGATTGCCCTTGAATTGATGAGTTCGCAATATTTAACCTAGTGTCTTTTACTATCTCATCTGAAATTTGTCCCTTAAAAGGTTACGGTTTAGAGATTATTTGTTAAATTAAGGTCACCTGAAAGTTTTTCGATGTGTAGCTTGGGGTTAACTATGGTTTGGTGATAGCTCGAACTTCATATGCTTCTATCCAATCTATTTTTTTCACCCCCAAAGACTATTAATTGTTGTGTTTCTATAAGGTACTCCTTGTTTCTGTCTCCAACGAACTTTCTACCATATTCTCCATGCCTCTAAATTAGCTATTAGCTATCAATTATAGATTATCAGTGCAATAACTTTTCTGTATTATTGTTATGAGGATAGCAAAATAATATGCATTGCTGATTACTATTATTCTCTCACATTTATTTAACAATATGCTAATCTTTTCCCTGCTTGATACAAATCATGTCAATTCAAATCATAGCTGTGTGAGAACAAATTTGCATACCATCAGAAGGAAAATAAAAAGTGAAACACTCATTAGAAGACCACCTGATCCGAATTTGGTTGTGCAGTTTCTTTTTCAAGTACTTACTAATTCTCTGGATTTTTTGGATGCTGATCTGAGATGATTTCTCATCCTACGTGCAGTTTTGGGAAATCTGATTCCATGTCTATGCTGCGCACTTGTTTCACGGGCACATTTGCCCTTTTGATCAATCGTTATAAGGTACTATACCCACTGCTAGCTCCAATGAACTTTCCACCGTACTCTCTGCATGATTCTAAACTGGCTATGAGCAACAATTTTCCTGTACTATTGTTAGGATGGCAAAATAACATATGTTGCTGATTTCTTGATTACTGCTCTAGCTACCAAGCACAAATATAATTCCACTCGCTATTTTATGAAGTAAAAGATAATCAGATGTTTATATGTAATAGCTTAGGTGTGTTTACATTGGCTCCTAACTGCTTCGTAACATATGTTAAGTGTTAACGTTTTTTAATATAGCCCTTTTCTTTGTCCATGCAACATGCAGCTGTCTGTATACATAGTTGTCTTATCTCGCACAAGTTCAAGGGCTTACAAAGAAAGATACTGGAACCTAAGAAAGTAAACAACCTACTGTGGCCTGTGCTAGCAAAGCTCCTTACTTTGGATGGCGAGTTGGCGACTGCAGCTAATCATACCATTTTCTGATGCAGTTCATAAAAAAAAAGATTCAAAATAAAGATAACAACAGGTCATACAATAGAAATAACAATAAGTTTTCTAGTTTTAAACTAAACAATGCCTATACGTGTTGCTGTCGTGCATTAGCTGTTTCAAATTAAACTTAGCGCCTTAGCATTTTCGTTCACGCCCTCTCGGGCATGGTTCACAAAACCGCTCGAAAACCATGATAAACCGCGGTTTTCGATCAAACCGCTGCGGCTCGTCGGTTTTTACAGTTGACCGGTTTTCGTTTTAAAAATTTAAATTTTTTTTGAAAATTTGAAAAATTTTGAAAATTCGAAAACCGCTCAAACCGAGCGGTTTACCGCAAAAACCGTTCAAACTGGTTTGATTTCAAATTCAAAAACGGTAAACCGTAAAAACCGCTCGGTAAACCGTAAAAACCGTTCGGTTTTCTCTCAAAAATTTGATTTTTGAATTTGTTCGGTTTTTGTAACGGTTTTTGCGGTTTTTTGTTAATTCCGCGGTTTAAACGGTTTTTTAAAACCTGCTCTCGGGTCGACAAGGACCCCATAACTTCACTGTTCTTGCGTGAAACTCGTGGGTTCCAATTTCCAAACGAATCCTAAAGCGTTTTATTAATCCTTTTTGAATTTTAAGTCCAGTGGCTGGTTACCCCCATCGTGTCGTGTGCTCGCCGGCCGGCAGACGGGCAGAGGCTCCAGCTGGAGATCATGTTGCCGCCGAAGTGGACAAGCAGGTAGCTGTCTGCAGGACGTGTTCACATGATCATAGGGCCGCACCAACTGTGAATTTACCAAAATCGTTCTTTCGAGACATTAAGGGGGAAGGAACAACCCACAATTCACATCAGGGCAGAGAGGCACCCATCAAACAATCTAAGCTGCAATATACTGTTACTGTGCTCTATCATCATACAGCAGAGTAGGATACATGTGAGTTGGTATGAACGTCAGAACGCGAGGGAATTCGCAATCAAAAAATCATCAGGAAATCAATTTGTTCGCACATTGCATTTTCGACTCTGCCATGGAATCGTCAAGTATCCTTCCTAGTGCGCGCGTGAGCCGGCGGCTGCGGCGACGTTGTTGTGCTCGCTGTCGTCGTCGTCGTCGTGGTGGTGGTGGTCATCGTCTTTCACCCACTCCCAGAAGTGCCGCTTCACGGCGACAGCCCCGCCGTCCGCCTCAACGTGCTCGCCGCTCTCCTCCGTCTCGAAGGCCCCGTCCTCGGGCACGCCGTCGACCACCTCGGCGTCCACCGCGTGGAGCACGTACCTGGCGGGGAGCCCCGGGTAGGACGCGGACTCCCTTTCCTCGACGCGCGCGTCCGCGGCGCCGAGGATCCGGACCCTGGCGCGGTCGCCGAGCTCCTCGCGCACGGCGCGCGCGGCGGCGGCCTCGGGGGACTCGCCGGGCCGCATCTTCTCGGAGAGCGGGCGCG
>BCLF01000068.1:1117187-1200973 GCA_001602275.1 Zoysia japonica | reverse complement strand
CCCCCCCCCCCCCCCCCCCCCGCGACATTCACCTACCACAGCGCATATGCTCTCTTGTCATCCGCATAGCATACGATTGACGAACATGTTTCAAATCTTGACCAAATAAAAATAATACAAAACAAGTGCAGATAAAGTCGTGCACCGTTAACTAAGTTATATTTCATGCATGTTCCTGCCTATATCCATAGAATCTGGCGAGGCTCAAATGAAACCGGGAAAACAAGATGTGGAAGAAAAGAAATGGGTGAGACAGGAGCAATTAATCAAAAAGGACAACTTATACATGGCACAATGTTTTCCACGTTTTGGCAAGTCTAACAAAAAGTCTAACATAATTTAACAGTCACTAATTCAGCATCAAGTATTATGCCACAGGGAGCTGATTGTTTATAGGTCGGGTAAGTTTAGTCATTGTCCTTCGTAATAGATGGCAGTGACCAGCAAGCATAAATTGTGATATTAACCTGACTTTTCGGCAATTAGATAGCAGTACTTTTGATTGAAAGATGACATCGTGATAAAGTGGCCATGAATGAATAACGGACTCGGCAAAAATGAATTGAACTAGCTGACATACAGATACAAAATTTAATCAATTGTGACCTTGTATTAGGGATGAATTTGGTCAAAAGGACTTGGCAAGTTGAAACTTAGAACTACCTAACTTTTGGCTTGATGTGCATCAAAATAGAAGAATACGCTTTGTTATCTTTTATTGACATGGATGTAAAATGACTCCTCATAAAGTGATAGCAGCTCCAGTATATTAGTGAATCAATCTTACCTTTCTCATCTACCTATCACCCTTTCTCTTACAGCATTCACTACACTGGTGGTATGGATTGGATGCGTTGGGGCAATCAGGATTGATTTCTTCTCTTTGAGCTTCTTTTGAAATGTCCTTGCCTTTTTTCTTGTCTGAAAATAAATGTATAAATACAAAGCATAATAAATATATCTACTAGAGGGCATTCACTGAACCTCATGTCACAGATAACGTGTACGCATCACTTGCAGGTTCAGGGTGACCAAAAACACACCTGATTTAGTTGCATTCGACTGTGCTGCTTCATTCAAATGATCAAAGCAATACTGGGCGCATATATGAAATGGATTGCCTGCATTCGGGCACCTAGGATCCACCTTCCAATTTTGAATCACAGCTAATTCTTTTCCACCTGCAGTGACAACAAATATCAGTTGGTAATGCCAGTTTGAAATGTACCAGAAAGAAAACCATCAATTAATAAGAAACTTTATTTAGGATGAGTGGAAATGCAGGAAAAAAAAAAGAGATGCCTCTCCAATCAATGGGAGCACCTAAGATTCATGAATTCTCGTATGAGTACCATAAAAAGTGTCAACCAGTTGGAAGGAGGATCATTCAATATCACCTATCATACCATTGCAACAGCACAAACTAATTACTGCATGAAATCCATATCATAGAGTCAGCTCTTCAGTAAGCTACACTACCTTTCCTACGCGGGGATTTCATTTTGGTGGGCTTCTGCTGCTCCACCTGCTGCATCTTGGTGGCACAATACTCACTACATTCATGGAAAGGATTGGCAGCATTCGGACACTTTGGATCCACCTTCCTGCTTCCCCCCGACTTCACGCTCACGCTACCCTCTGAAGCAGCCAAAGAAACACAACAATTATTATTGCAAGACCAATAAACTGCTAACCCGGTTGCCCAAGAGGTGACCACCGAGTAGGAGACACGCTAACATTGCAGGTGCCAGATGATGAAGCAACAACCATCTGAGGACGACGATGAGCGGCGAGAGTGGCGGGAGAAGATGGATAGGGGAGACTTGCCCCCTTCCGACGGACGAACGACCTCGGCCATCTTTGCGAAGCAGTGATCGGTGCAGACGTGGAACGGGTTGGGCGCGTTCGGGCACCGCGGGTCCACCTTCTTGCCTGCGCCATCTGAACCTTCGCGCACTGCAGCACGCACAAAGACGGGTTTATTTTGTTCATGAAATTGCTGCAAGGAAATCTAAAAATCGGGGGGAGAAAGAAAGTGAAGAAGGAAGAGGAACTCACGGAAAACGTAGAGAGGGAGGCCTCCGGGGCCGCCGCCCTTGTCCCGGCGGCGCGGTTTGGGATGCAGCTCCCCGTCGCTATGAGTCCTCCCGTTCATCTCCGCGTGGCCCGGCGACGGTGAAGGGAACTTGGCCGGGCTTCTGGGGACGGGGACAGGACAGTACTCGGCGCAGCGGTGGAAGGGGTTGGCGGCGTTGGGGCAGTCCGGGTTAACTACCCTCCACTGGTCCCCTCCTCCTCCGACCTCCTCGTCCCTCGCCGGAGTGCTGGCGCCCCTCCTCCTCTGGCCCGCATCCTCCGAGTCGGTGGTCACCTCAGCTATCTCCTCGGAGTCGTCAGGTGCAGCAGCAGCAGTAACCTGCTCCGCGCCGTTCCGGTGCGCGGTCCCGTTCATCACCGCCTTGCCCCGCCCTGGCGGCGACTTGGCCGCGGCTCGCGGGGGCGGGACGGGGCAGTACTCCGCGCAGAGGTGGAAGGGGTTGGCCGCGTTGGGACAGTCCGGGTTGACCCCCTGCATCTGCCCCCCTCCTCCAACTCCGACCCCCTCCATCGCCGGCGGCCTCGCGGCTCCTCCTCTGAGTCAGCGGCAGGAACAGTAACCACAGAGGCTGAGTTGACTCGCAGGTCGAGAGAATTCGCCGAGACTCGCAGAGACGAAGATGGCGAGCGACACGCGGAGACGGACCGGTGGCGGAGAGGTGAGACCGGGGGATGGGGGTGGAACTGAGGTGCGCTTGGAATTTTGAGGTGGGCGAGCTGGGAAACGGACGGAAGGGAAGGGGTCCAGCCCCGCCGTCATGGTTGTTGCGCAAGCAGCCAGGGGCGTAGACGGTCCAACCTGACGGGTGCTCGCTCCCGTCCATTCCCAGCTCCTCCACTTTTCTACAAGTACCTGTGCTTGTTTCCTTGGATTTGTACTAATGCCGATGTCCGCATTGACTAGTGCCGGAACCGCAGATTTCGTTGCTCCGGGTTGAAGAATTTGTGGTGTAGAATTTATCTTTGTTATCACAAGCTTTTTTATCTACATGTGAATTCAGAAATGGTGACCAGAAAGGGGAAAAACATTCAGTTTCAGATCGAATTACCAAAGAAAAAACAGTTCAGTTTCAGATCAGGCTTGGGAACATAATAGGAGTATTCAATTAGGAGGAGGTTGCAACTGGAAAGTAGAATCTCTTTTGAGTTTAGTGGGCCTTTGCAGAATAGTCAAATTGCATGTGCTTCGTATGGTACTATTAAAATACGTGGTCAACAAGCGGTAAGTACTGAAGGTAACGTCGTATGGACGCGTTCGTTTGAGATTTTGCAAGCGGGCTGCTGCTGTGCGTTTTACTATACCAATCTTTTACTAACAGTAAAAATTTTTAGAAAACAGGAATCCGCGCAGCCCCGTGCAGCGCCAAGTAGCGCATCCGAACGCAGCCATATATTCTCTCGTATGCCTTCATCTCTCTCTTGTACTCCTACCACATAATTAGAGGTGAAGTCGCCTCATGGAAAATACATCAGGCCATAGCCTCTCCGAAGTAAAGGTTGGATACTATTTTCTATCATCCAGAAAATGGAAAATATATGAAAAGAGGAGAAAAAAAGTACTCCGAAGAAGAACAGCCCGTGATGTGACGGTACGGTTCCACGGGCAAATAAAGTCGTTGGTGCTCCACTTAGGTCGTTGGTGCTCCACTTAGGGCAGCTCTAATGTATAATCTTGGAGAAGATGCTAGTATAATATCATATCATAGGTGCTTGGCTAACAAAAATTTCTTCAATGTATAGCACCCACAACATTTTTAAGGTAGGTCTCAAACAAATCTATCAACCACTCTTCCTTCTCTCCTTATACTTACAATATATAAAAAAAGTAATATTTTACTCCTAGCACCTAATACAAACTCTAGCACCTTGTGCTTAAATTTGTTAAGCTAGCACCTGCTGTCCAATGAATAGCACCTGCACTGAACTAGCACCCTCCTCCCTAGCACCCCGCTTGGAACTAACGCTAGAGCTGCCCTTATGTACCGCTATGTGGGAGCATATCATCCAGATCCAGATATGTGTGTTCTACTCTTCCATGTCCGTGGAGCTTAAGTTAAACGACATTATCAAGTACTCGCGGGTGATCTTGCCATGTGGACTACCACCTGCCAGACAATCAGTGGTCGCGCAATTACTTTGTGCACCGGTATGTAACTTGTTGCCATGTGTTCTTCTGGGGCCATATATGACTTTCCCCAGCTTGTCATGAGCAATAGCGGAAAAAAATGTCTTGCGCAGGAGTATGGTGCACCTGGTACGTGCTCTTAGCTACTGAAACTTTAAAGTGTCGATAAATATGAATTTTAAAAGACCAGCGAGCTGTTGGTGGCCAACTTGGTGCAGAATATATAGTCTTGTTTAAATTGTGCGAAGTTTTGCACATCCCACTGATTAGGGGCACGCCCGAAAGATTAACGTGTTGACTTTTATTTTTATTTTATATATTTATGTGCATGGGAAGTACAAACATGAACCGGGAGGTCCGGGAACGCCGAACGCATACCATCGTAGTGTGTGGGTCCTTGGGTACTTTGCACATCACAGAGGCCGAAGTCCCAGCCCACGTTCACGAGTAGTGGGGCCATCCGGTCCATTTGGCAAATCGACACGATTAGCAGACTACCAGTCGCCCTCACCGGCCCATAATAAGATCAAAGAAAAAAGCGCCCATACCGGCCCGAAAAAGTTTTGGTCCAGCATACCCACTCTTCCTCTACCAGACCTGTTACCTGCTGGTACCGTACTGACGACTTGGCAAAGATCATTGAATGACACAAGTTCACGAAGTAAATTACGACGTGCACGATTTACCTCCACCCATGACACAAGCCTCCTTTCCTCCATACACACTCGGCAGCACGACCGGACCAAACCGGTTTCCCGGCCGCGGTCCTTCACCACGTCCACGAGACACCAGCCCACCGGACCCGTCTCGGCGCTCCCACCTTTTGATGCCACAACGGTCAAAAGAGCGGTGCTTTTTTTCTCCGGGGCAAGCATCCGATGCTGGCCGAGAAAAAGAAAAGGCAGAACGCCCGTTCGGACGGCGGGTCACCCCGCGCTCTGCCTCTGGACCCACGCTAACACCATGGCCGCCATCACCAGCACGCGCCGGACGTGACAAAACAAACGGTCGCGCTCGGCCGGCGACTCCCGGACCCAACCACTCCCGCGCCGCACCCAAGTACCCAACCACACTAGCCAAGCTCACTCGGCCAGCGCCTTCCCTTCCGCCATGGCGTTCTCGGGTCCCGGGAAGATGTCGGCCGTGGACGCCATCCTCGCCGAGGCCGCCGACCTAGTCGCGCTCGAGCAGATCGCCAAGCTCAACACAGCCCACCTCGCCGATGACTCCGCCCTCCCCTCCGACCTCGAGTCTCGCTTCCGCAAGCTCAAGTCCCTCCCCGCCGCGGCACCAGCACCCGTCAAGACCCTCGGCCGCAGCGTCACAGCGCCGCACGCAACTACCACTACCCTTGACCCGCCGCAGCGGAGTCCTACTACGCCCCAAAAGCCGTCTGCCCCGACACCGACAGCGGCCCAAGAAGAACAACGGCCGGAACCGGGACAAGATGCGTCGGGCAAGAAGGAGAACTCCCCACCGCATCCTCCTGTCACTGCCGTCTCAGCGGTAATTCACGACGATGTCGACGACGAGGAGGAAGGCCTCGAGCGACTGTTCGGCGGGTCAGGCGGTGGTGGGCGCGGCCGGCCGATGCTGCGGGAGCGGAACAGAGGGAAAGACGAGGACGAGGACGGCTCTACATCGCCGCCGCCCCCGCGCCAGGCGTGCTGCTTCGGCTTCTCCCCCAACAAGAAGCCCCTGCAGAGGACGCTGACCAAGAAGAGCAAGAAGAAGGTCCACGAGTCAGCAGGGGGAGGCACGGACCGCGACGTCCTTGGCATCGACGCCGATGAGTGGGGCGACGAAAACATGAGGATGGTCACCGAACTCAAGGAGCAGCAGCGCAAGCTCAAGAAGGCGCTCGAGGAGCAGGAGAAGGTCAGCAGAGAGACCGCCAAGATGGCGCGCTGGGTCAAACAGGCGTCCGCACGCATGACCCACACCGCTGCCATTGACGACTTGCTCAGTGACTGCGAAGAAGACGGTGAATTCAAGTGATCAAAATCGTTGCTTTGCCTGTCTTCCAAAGCCTTATATGCTACTAGTATTCTGTACAAGAAAAGTTAGCATGTACACTCCTAAAGTTAGACTCCAGAGAAATCAAAGATATGCGGTGTTATTAGATGGTGAAGAAAGATGTATGAATTAAGGATGTTAAGGAGGTTATATGAGTCATATAGGAATGAAAAACTATAATATTGTGAAATGGCTTCATCTTCTTCCCTCCTTTTTTTAAACCATTAACAAATAAATTCAATAATAACAATGCATAACCAGGTGCAACACTTGCCCTTCTTTGGTAGAGCTTTTGGGTGGCTTTGCTTTTGTATCATAGAGGATTGTGACATAATCCCCCTACCAAACACCTGAAACTCAAAAAAGTTTATGCCCCAAAGCACCCATAAACTGTTTTCAATTTTGTAGCTTATGCTCAAAATAGTAAGCTTTACCCTCTTATGCCCCATCCCAAGCATAAAGTGCCCCTAAATTTTAATGTATAAGCTGTTTTGACAAATGTTTTTAAGATAAACAAGAATTAGCTAAATAAGTTAGAAAAGTTGTTTTTGCATATAATCTAGAACTAAAGGATTTTTCATAATCCAAAGTCGTTCCAAACAGGTCCTTAATTCTGGTGACCAGAACAACATCAAAATATTCATAATTAGCATTTCTAATTTTAGGTGTTCATTAATATTCAGTAACGTAGACACCGAGGCCAGAAACAAAGCAAACATAGGTGTCTAAATTCTACCACTTGACAGCAGATTACATAAGCTATCTTGTAGTTAGGTGAATGTGACTACAGAGGCGTACAAGCAAATACCTTTCTGAATTGATAAAAGTCAATATTTGGTCTACCTAATATTCTCAGAAGTTACTAATCACAGTAAGATATGATTCGGAAATAAAGAAACAGGAAGGGCTACCACAATGTTGATGTACCTCATCATTCCAGAGATCTCCCTCCTTTCCATTCTTCATGGCTTTCACTTTTTGATCCCTGTTCTTATCTTTAAGCCCCAAAGTCTTGCATTCGCCATAATCCTGACAATGACATCTGCACTCAAGTACAAAAATAAAAGGATATCGGTTTATAGTCTGTTGCATCAACACAATGAAAAACTCCGCCTGTGATGTCCTAACATAGTCGGCTCTAACCCAGATAAAGGAGGAGGGATTGTGATAGGACTGGTGATCCAATAACTATTTAGCCATTCTTTTAGCCCAGATAATCACATATATCTGTAGTGAGGCCATACCTTTTCACAATATAATATATGCAGCCTTAAGTATTCTTGACTCCAGGCTTCAGCAAACAAGACTTTTGCTGTCAACAGTTCATCATCCCAATACCTTGCAGGCAGTGTCTCTTGCACATAGGAGAAAATACAAGAGGAGAGAAGGATCATCGGGACCATTGTTAGACACTCCTTTCAATGTGCATGATGGCCATTGCTAGGCATTCTGCCATTAAAATAGACACACAGAAACATTAGATATGCGGCCGATAAACCATGTGTGTAGCTAGGCCTTCAAACTTGAAATGGAGATGGACACTGGCATCTGTGAACAACAAGCTTACATAAAACAGTGCTATATCTCAAAGAAGTTGAGCCCCAAACTTTTGTATTCTTTCTAATCATGTGGCTTCCTGTTACTTTTTTTATCAATTTATAGAGGCAAATCAAAATAATTGCTCCAAACAACTTAATGCAAAAATATACAGTATATAACAGTCTTGTATGAGGACAGAGAAGCTGGGGAAGCATCTGCAAGCAAGTCTTATCTAAATGCAATCAACTTACTTTGCATTTTTCTTCTGCTGTGTTGAGAGGGTGATGAGGTCCTTGAAGCTACAAACCCTGAGCCACTTCAGAATCGCAGGGTGTTCCAAATGCATTAGATACCTGCCAAAACAAGTTGCATGATTCAGTGCATCCTTAAAAAGCAACGTGCCATCTGCAAATGAAATACTCACATCCTCTTTGCTCGAGTATAACAGAGGAGTCATGTAGCATTTCTCGGGCTTTTCTATCTGGAGTGCATCCAGCACGTTCCATTTCCTTATATACTTCAGGTACCTATTCAAGAAAATACCTATTTTCAAAACCTATTTGAGTAATCAAGAAAAATAATATATTGAGTGTTCCCAAATTTCAATGGCATAATATAAATCAAGTTGTAGCACTATTTTTATCAAGGCAATCAGATCAGAATAGTTAAAATCATGAGCGAGAGTAAGAACTGATCATAATCTTTACAAACAATTAAGGCTGTATGCTAGCAACCATGTGCACGTAGTTAAGTAGTTTGACCTAATGAAAAATAGAATACAGTTGGTAAAGCAAACCTTTTCAAATTTTTTTGCCCTCATGAATGCTTTCATAAGCGTAGTGTATGTCACAACATCCGGGCTCATACCCTGGGAGAAATAACAAGTATTGACAGGAAGTAAGCAAAATCACGAAGCTCAAGTAAGAATAAACAATGAAATTTTGTATAAACTAAAGAAACTTTATATGATTTGTTCCTTCCTAAAGAAGTACATACACTATCCTTTATATGCTGGAATACTGCTACTGCCTCCAAATGCCTTCCAGCGGTACCAAAAGCGTTGATTAACAAATTCAGCATAACAAGATTCGGCTCAATTCCTTCTTGCTCCATCAATTGAAGTACACTTACAGTTTGTTCACACAAACCCTGAAAACAGATTGTTTAAGAAGCCAATAAGGCGCACAGAAATTAAGATATCTGTTTGTCCGTTCCTGTAAAGAAACAATATCTACACTGACAAATGCAGAAACTTAATTCAAGACAGCACTAGCCTGATGCAGCAGGCAAAGTGGCTCAGCTTCGCATATGTTTAAAAACTATCAGCCCCTAAGGCAAAGTTATTTCATCCACACTAAAAAAAAAAAACCTTACTAACCTGTTGAGCATAAGCATTGGCCAAGACGCAAAAGATGCTAGGTGAAAGCTGCATATTTTCAGCTTTAAGAGCAGCAACACACTCTTGTGCATTAGAAAAATGGCCATACTGCCCGTAGATGTCAACCAATACCGCATATATAGCACCACTCTCCTTGAGCCCTCGATTCCTCATGCCATCAAACAGTTTTTTGAGCTCATCCCATTTCCCCTGCTCCCCCAGCTGGCTGATGATCATAACAAAGATCGTTGGGTCTGGATACATCGCTTCCTCCTGCATTGCGGTGAAGAATCGCAGAGCACGTTTCATGTTCCCCACTCGACAATGCCATCGAATCAAAGCATTCCAAGTCGAAATATCCGGCTTGATCCCTTCTGCCCGCATTTTGTCGAACAGTCTGCGCGCGTCCGCCAACTGTCCATACTTGCCAAACGTATCGATTAAGCCATTGTAAATCCTAACGTCAAGCTCAACCCCAAGCTCCTGCATCTCCATGAGGAGGTCGGTGGCCTTCTTCCACATGCCATTGTTCCGGTAAAGCCGCACGAGCATGCTGTAGCCGGCGGTGTCGAGGCTGACCCCGCGGCGCTTCATCTCGCCGAGAACCCACCACGAGTCATCGAGGCGTCCTGCCCGCGCGTACGCCTCCAGCAGGAGCATGTAGGTGCGCCTGTTCCGCGCGACGCCGTCGTCGGCCATCTGGAGGAGGAGGCGGTCGGCGAGACGGAGTTGGGCCCTGGCGAGCAGTCCCTCGAGGAGCGCGTTATAGTGCGCGGCGTCCGGGCGCGGGCCGAGACGGCGCATCTCAAGCAGGAGCGCCTCGGCCTCGAGCGTGCGGCCGGCGCGGCCGAGCGCGCGGATGAGACGCGCGTACGCGGCGGCACTGGGGAGCGTCCCGGACGCCTGCATGTCGGCGAGGAGGTCGAGGGAGCGGGCCAGGTCGGAGCCGGCGTGAGACTGGATATCGCGGTCGTAGGACTCCCACGACCGCTCCTGGTGCTGGTCCGCGGCTGTCGAGCAGCAGATGACCACGGCCCTGGCGACGCGGAGGACGCGGCTTCGGCGTCGGTCGAGAGTTCGAGGAGTGTGGAGTGGAAGCCGGAGAGGCGGTGGCAGATGGCGGCGGACGAGGTAGTAAGCGTCCATGGAGCGCTCGCTCGCTCGATCTCGCTCTGTGGTCGGGATTTGCCGGAGGTGGAAGTGGAATGAGTGCGGAACCGTGCAGGAAACGTATTTCTGCTGAACACGCTATTAAACTTGATAGACGTAAAATTTTGTTTTGAAGCCTTTTTGACGAAAACGCTGAAACTCAGATTTGTGCATTTTCCCCTACGTCGATTGAATGCATTTTCTCCTAGGTCGATTGAACTGTAGCTCAATCTCTGTTCACGGTTGGGTTTCAGAAGCAAAAACTCTTGTATCGAACTGTCGAATTTCAGACTTCATGAATTCAGCCTGGCGCCAACATCTCTACTGGACACGCTGAAATTTCAGCTGACCGACAAGAACACAAGATGTTTGAAATCAATTACGTGCCAACATTTCTAAATTCTGGATGCTTAACAGATCAAGTTGCCAACAGTTGGCACAGTGCAGATCGATGAGTTCATGATGACGCAGAGCGGACGCCATCCAAGCATCAACGTGAGAACTATGCGAACTGAAAGCGATATAAGGTTAGTGCAAACGAGCTGGCAAACGACGGTTTACAGTACAATCTTTCGCTGTGCAGTGTAACAGTGTGCATGTAGGATTAGCATCGATTGAAACCGAGAAAAATCTGAGCCACTCTTTTTTTCAATTTATACCGTCCCATAGTCCAAATCAACTATACGAACTGAAAGCGATGTAAGGCAGTACTCCTAGTGCAAACGAGCTGTCAACAAACAACACGGTTTACAGCACAATTTTTCGCTGTACAACGTCACAGTATGCATGCAGCATCAATTGAAACTGGGAAAAACTTGAATCACACCTTTTCATTTTATACAGTCCCATAATCCAAATCACTCACCATCTTCTTTCCGAGTGTGTTGCGAAAGATCCAACAGTAATTTAAATCGCTCGCTATTGAGGAGTATACTATTTATATATCAGAAAACTACTGCCGATCTCACTCCACCAATCCCAAGTCGTCTTTCGTCATACATGCCGTCAGAGTTACACTCGGCACGGCCACAGATGTCAATGGATTTTAGGCGCCATGGATAGGATGACTCATGAGAATTTTAAAACAACCTAGGAGTAGGAACACTGTAGACCCCGAGGATTGCCATGGTTGACGGGTACGTGACCGTCTCACAGGGCCAAATTGATCATGGTTGGATCGACACGTGCGCGACTCGACGAGTGGAGCTCGTGCACCCACCTGCCTGCCATTCTATGCATAGCTACCCTTGAACCGGATTATGTGCCGCCCAATTATATGTAAGTTGAAAAAAAAAAAACTACTCCAAATTACCAAAATCGAATAAAACAAACCCAGCATGCGCGCAGGAGCAGGGTCGTGGTCAAAAATAAGAGGAGACCTCTGATTTGCACATCTGAACCGAAACATAGAGTCTCCGGGAATCAACGGCCACCAAACCCCACTGCGATCGTGCATTTCCATTATTTGAAAAAAATTACTCTACTCGTCTCCTACTCTCTCTGTCACGTAAAAAAATTATTTTTAGATTTAGTTGACTGTGTTTTTTTTTCTTTTTAACTTAAAATTTATATAAATTAGATAAATTTTAATAACATAAAATTTATATTTTTAAATTTACAATAAAAAATATTTTCATAATGTATAATTTATGTGTTTATAAATTTTACTAAACTAGTAAAAATTATCAGTCAAAGTGACAAACAAAGCACAGTCAATTAAACATTTTTTTGACCGAGGGAGTACCGTATTATTCCTACTCGCTGCAAAAGCCGCGTGACGAAAAGGCGTCGTCACAAGTCAGTGTGGTGTGAACGAGGAAGGCAGCCTGATGCATGCATAGGCAAACCCCGACCAGTGGCGCCCTGCCACACCAACCCCCACTCGTACCGTGCCAGCTCCGCACGTTGACATTCGCTGACCGCACCAACCCTCCTTCCTCATCCTCTCACCCTGCGCGCACTATAAAACCACCCGAGCACCAGCTCCTCGTCGCTCACTCCACTCCACCTCGGCAGCGAGCGAGCGATCAGCACCATCTCTCTCAGTCGTCGGTCGAACTCGCATTTACTCGGCGGTACATGGCTTCGATGACGACGCTGCCGGCGTTCACGGTGCGGCGCGGGGACCCGGTGCTGGTCGCCCCGGCGGAGCCGACGCCGCGGGAGACGAAGCCGCTCTCGGACCTGGACGACGGCGAGGGCATGCGCTTCTACAGCTCCGGGATCCACCTGTACCGGAGCAACCCGGCCAAGGCGGGGCAGGACCCGGTCACGGTCATAAAGGAGGCGTTGGCCAGGGCGCTCGTCCCGTACTACCCGCTCGCCGGCCGCCTCCGCGAGGAGGAAGGGAGGAAGCTCGTCCTCGAGTGCGCCGCGCAGGGCGTCATGTTTGCCGAGGCTGATGCCGACCTCACCGCAGACGACTTTGGCGATGTGCAGAGCCCGCCGTTCCCGTGCTTCGAGCAGTTCATACTCGAGAGCACCACCATCGCCGGCGCCGAGCCGGTCATCGACCGCCCCTTGCTCTACATTCAGGTACCTAGAGTACTTGCAAATTTTGCTCGTTGACCGTACGGGCGTTGTTAATACTACTACATGCGGATCACAAATATATGTACGTACGTGCAGGTGACGCGTCTCAAGTGTGGAGGCTTCATCTTCGGCCAGCGTTTCTGCCACTGCGTGGTGGACGCGCCGGGCGGCATGCAGTTCGAGAAGGCCATCTGCGAGCTGGCGTGCGGCGCGGCGGCGCCGTCGGTGGCGCCGGTGTGGGGCAGGGAGATGTTCATGGCGCGGCAGCCCCCGCAGCCATCCTACCCGCACCTCGAGTACCGCGAGCCCGCGGGAGGGCACGACAGGATGCTGTCGACGCCCCCAACCGACATGGCGCGCGTCCCGTTCTTCTTCGGGTCCCACGAGATCGCCGGGCTGCGCCAGCGCGCTCCGCCGCAGATGCGGTGCTCCCGGTTCGAGCTCGTGGCGGCGTGCATCTGGCGCAGCCGCACGGCGGCGCTCGGGTACGCGCCCGACGAGGAGGTGCGCCTGTCCTTCATCGTGAACGCGCGCGGCCGCCCCGACATCCCGCTGCCGGAGGGATTCTACGGGAACGCGTTCGCCTACTCCGTGGCGGCGACCACGGCGGGGGAGCTGTGCGGGAAGGACCTCGGCTACGCGCTGGAGCTGGTGAAGAAGGCGAAGTCGGCGGTGACGTACGACTACCTGCGGTCCGTGGCGGACCTGATGGTGCTCGAGGGCCGGCCGCTGTTCGCGCTGTCCCGGACGTACATCGTGTCGGACGTGAGCCACGCCGGGTTCAAGAGCATCGACTTCGGGTGGGGGGAGGCCGTCTACGGTGGTCCGGCGAAAGGCGGCGAAGGGCCACTCCTCGGCGTGACCAACTACTTCTCGCGGGCCAAGAACGGTAAGGGGGAGGAAGGCACGGTCGTGCCCATCTGCCTGCCCAAGGACGCCATGGAGAAGTTCCACTTGGAGGTTCAAGGTCTGACCGCGGAGCTCTAGAAGCGCGCGGGCGTCGGCCGGTACACGCATGTGTGGCTTAAAAATAGCATCGTGCTCAAAGATAATTGGATATATTGCACCGTTATTATGTGTTTTTAGTACTTAACACAAGACACGTAAAAAAAAAAAGTAGTGCTGTAATTGTGGTGTTGTGTCTTGTGTGTTCTCGCGTTTGTAAAATTAACGGCAATCAGTCCCGTGGAAATGGATTTGTTGCAAGATCGTGCCTCCTGCCTGATGCCGTCGTGCTGGAACTGGAGCTGTTAAATGTTGAGCAAGTGTGACCGTAGTAGGAGTTAAAAGAGTTAATACCTTATCTAATTTTGAGAAAATGAAATAAGATTTCAAAATCTCCCTCGCTTTTCAAAAATTAGTTTATTTTTTTGGGACAAAAGGGGCTGGGTAACCTTATGTGCATTTTTTACACGACTAGCCATTTTAATGGCGCATCTTTCTGTTTTATAGGACTAGTACAGTACGGTCAAAGATATGGCTTGGGTGTGCGCGGAAGAACGTTGCAAAAAAGAAGGAACCACTTGCTGATTCCATGTACCAAACCCAACAGATTTGATTGCAACCACTACTCTTCTTTTCGTTTGCGATGAACCGCTGCTCCTCTTGTGGCCGGTTGAAGCAAGCCACTCACTCACGTGGAAGGAACAAGACCACAAAAATTTACAGAAAGTGCTTGACCATTTGACCTGATGGTTGGTCGCACGCAGCAGTGCGTCGTACGGCAGCGGACGCCGAGTCGCCGAGGGTCCTACACAGTACTGACACAGATGCGGCGGTCGGAGTTGGTCACCACGCTGTCGGACGGCTTCGCTGCTTTTCATACTATATAATTTTTTGGAGTAACGAACTGTACAGGTGATAAGTATGATCCGTGCAGTGGCCGAGCGGCAAAAGCTAGAGGAACCTGCGGCAAGGCAATGCAGAGCAACTTGGTCGAGGTAAAGATTCCTGGCTCCTCCGTTGATGAAACTGCAACTGAATCTGAAGGACACGTTGTTGAAACGGCACCGATCGAATCAACTGGCAGTTGCTCAATCCATCAGCCAGTAGCTAGCAGCGTACTCCTAGAGAGGAAGCCCATGTCCGGCATCAAGTCTTCTTCCCTTTGTTAATACACTCCGGTTCCCGACAAACTACTTGCCAGATGTGGAGTTAATCGAAAATCCGGGCCCACCGTTGTGCCGTGGGCTCCCCGTCTCTCCCTATGAATTGGCCCCTTGCAAAAAAAAAAAAAAAAAAACTCCGGCCACATCCTAGCCGCGCGGTGCAGCGATCCAGCGACAACCGCGTGCCACCGGACAACGGGGCCTGGGGAAAAAAAATCCGGATTAGCCAGATGTGCCATGACTGCAGGAAGCGAAATGGAGTAAACAAGAACGAAGCACCTTGACCATGCAGGTTAGCACCGACGAGGAAGCTGGGGGAAGAAAGCAAGTATTGAATCGAAGCAAGACCGAAGATACCAAACTCTTCCCTCCTCCTATGTCCTCCATTGCATTCCTCCCTTCTCCCCTCCTTAACCACCCCCCTGCAGCTAATACCTTCACCTCAATGCCACTCCTCCAGTTAACAGTTTAACACTAACCAGCAGGTAGCCTCAGAAGCTGATCTCATGGATCGCTCCGCGCCGACCGCCATGGACGCAGAGGCAGGAGAACGAGCAGCTCGAGCGCCAACGGATCGCACGGGAGAGACGAGGCGTGGCGGCAGCAGGGAAATGCCGCCGAGAGGACACCGGCACGAGAAGCGGGGGCCCGGGATCCTGGATGGCGGCCGGCCGCGCCGGAGCTCGAAGGCGGCGTGGGCGCTGGTGGTCCTGTGCACGCTGCTGGCTATCGGCGTGATCGTCACGGGCGCCACCGTGTTCGCCGTGTACCTGATTTACAAGCCCAAGATGCCGTACCTCCTGGTCTCCGACGACGCGCGTCTGGTGACGCTCGAGTACGACGGCAGCGGCACGATCCAGAGCCTGGTGCTGGCGCTGACCGTCCGGGCCGAGAACAGCAACTCCAAGGCCGACGCGTCCTTCTCCCGCTTCGACCTCGGCGTGGGCTTCCACGGCGCCGAGGTGGCCGTGCTCCGCGCCAGGCCCTTCTCCGTCGCGCGCCGGAGCTCCGTGCCGCTGCCGTACCTGGTCGTGTCGGCGGGCCGGCAGCTCAGCCCCGACGGGATGCGGTACATGGACGGCGCGCTCAAGGCTGCGGTCGTGCCGCTTGATCTCTTTGGGAAGGCGCGCACCTCGTGGAAGGTTGGCATCTTCGTCTCCCTCCGCTTCTGGACGCGCATCAACTGCCGCTTCCTCTTCTTCTACCCCGGCAACGGCACCGCCATGCCCATCGACTGCCGGTCAAGGTCTCCGTAGACAGCCGCGATCGTCAGAACTGCGGCTCATTCGTTTGTCAACTCGTCCACTCTGCCATGCCATTGCCATGCGGTCGCGATTGATACATACACACGTGAGCCAATAATACTTGTACAGCATGAACCCCTAGGCCTCTACTGGGGGCTGGGATTGTAACAAACGAGTTCCAGGTTATTGGGCTACAAAGAAACCCAATAGTAGCATTCCCAAAAAGGCCCAATAGTAGCTGGCGAGTAAGGGAACAACCCACGGAACACTGGGCTACAACAGGCCGAGCCCTTCGAATAAAAAAACAAAACAACAGGCCGAGAGCCCAGTCAACCGACCAGTGGGTGGCTGGAGTCTGGACCAGTCGCGAGTCGTCGTGTTCCGGGTGATCCGTGTGGTGTGGCGCTGCCGCTGGGAGTTCTCGGGAATGGCTGGACGAGGCGAGCCCAGACCCCAGATCAGCGTCAATCGTGCATCGCCCGCCGCGGAATTTTCTTCGTCGCCATCCGCCGCTTGCACGGTGCCGTGCACGCAGTGGGGAGGCTTCTCTCCGCTCCGCCACCAACGTGGTCCACTGCCTAAGTGCCAGTCCGCAACACGACGATGAACAGTCGATGTCCGCGCTCGCGCGGTGCACCGAACGTGGCGCTTTTCCTCCGCGGCCACTTCCTACTTAATCACCGCTATCTCCGCGCGCCCGCCGCGAGAGCAACTGGTTTCAGCAAGAGTCACGGCGAGTCGGCGATGAAGCCCGGACCTCCCGCTCCCGGTTGCAAGGCGGCGGCGGCGGGTTTGGTGGGAGCGGCGTGCGGCGGATGGATGTGGAGGCCGAGGCCGCGTGGCAGGTCGGTGGCGCTCTCGCCCAAGTGTTCCCACGCCGCCCCGGCGGCGGCGGGCGCGGTGCATTCGGAGTCAGAGCACCAGAACCGCCAAGCGCGGGGGGTGTTGTTCCCAGTGCCGGCGGTGCTGCCCGTCATGGAATACGGCTCGGAGCTGGAGGCGCGGATTGAGAAGTTCATCTACGCCTGCCGCTTTATGACATTCCTCGCCATCGGCGGCTCGCTCGTGGGCTCCATCCCCTGCTTCCTCAAGGTGCCTGCATGCTTCATTCACTGATTCGCATCGCCGTAGTGTCTCCTCAGTCCTCCCAGATTCTGAACTGGTTCCTGCCATTCTGCAGGGCTGCGTTTTTGTAATGGACGCCTTCATCGAGTATTATCTGCACGGTGGGGCAAAGGTCACCCTCATTCTGGTTCAAGCAATTGGTAACCTGTTCCAAACCACGATTTCGATTTCCATCACTGCATATTCATATCTGTAGTAACGGCTTCCCACTTTGCATTACTTCCAGACATGTTTCTTGTTGGAACGGCCATGTTTGTCTTCGGGACGGGCCTGTACGAGCTGTTCATCAGTAACACTGACAACTCTTATGGCTCCAACCTCTTTGGCTTGTTCAAGCTTCCGGTCAGTTGCTATGCACATTCTTCTCGTTGTTACTGTCCATTACCCAATTTCAATTTCTTGGTATCACTGACTCTGTATCTCTGATTCTGTCTGCAGGAACGACCCAAGTGGTTGGTAATCCAGTCGGTGAATGATCTTAAGACAAAGATGGGACACGTCATTGTCATGGTCTTGCTAGTTGGAATCTTTGATAAGGGCTGGAGGGTGACCATTACATCATGCACCGACCTCTTTTGCTTCGCTGCATCCATTTTCTTCTCTTCAGCGTCCCTATACCTACTCTCCAGGTTCCATAAAACCAAAGGAGGGAGTCATACCTGAAAATTAGTCTTGTATACAAAAGTATATGTTCTGTTAATGTGCAATGGCTTAGGTTATGTTTCTGCTATCAAAATATTAGGTGGATGGGGGAATGCATGTCCTACGTACTCCTGTATATGGACTGACAGATGCAGTTTGGCACTCCTTGTGTCTACCTAGTTTCTTGATTCAATATGTAAACAGCTACTGATATTGTGGCTTGTATGGAATTATAGATCAATATTGTTGTCAGGATTTCTTGACATCTAAGTGTACCAAAGGAGGGAGTCATACCTGAAAATTAGTCCAGTATACAAAAGATATCTGTGCAACGCCTTAGATTATGTTTCTGCTATTAGAATATTAGGTGGATGGGGGAATACATATGTCCTACGTACTCATGTATATGGGTCGACAGATGCAGTTTGGCACACCGTACATGGATTGACACAGTATCATCATGTATATGTACCTAGCTAGTTTCTTGATTGTATATGTAACCAGTTACTAATATTGTGGCTTTTGTGGAATTGTAAATTAATAACGTTGTCAGGATTTCTTGAGTTCAAGTGTATGAGATTACTTCACACTTCACAGTACCAGATACTTAATGCTGAATTAACTTAAGATCACAAAGACGTGTGCATACTGCTAGATATCTGTGTTCTGTGGACATACTTGGAAGCCATTAGTGTTTCTGATATGTACACAGTTTATTGCTTTCATTTACAAATTGTTCAGATGTTAACATTTGCATTGTCATGTTCATCTTCATGAAGTTTGTGACTTGTAATATCAAAATGCTCTTATGTCATCCCTCTTTGGTAAGTTGTTGTAAAGCCTCATGAACTTACCGATATGATATTTATTCATATATTGCACCTGAAATTTGATGAACAAAGGACGACTTGTAAATTTTCATAATGGTATGAGGGCTATCTTTTTCAGCAATTTCCCTAGATTCTGTGAATAGACTGAAGCACATAATTTTGTTGCATTTGTAACAATCATCATGGCATCATTCATCGAGTGATTATAATCATTATATGCTGATTTACAATTACAACATTTTGAAGTATACATGTCTGGACATTCTTATGAAACACGTAAGAGCCAGATTAATCCGACCAGAAATTGACCTAATGCTGCAGTTTTGTGAATGTACTGACGCCGATGCTTGTGTTCTGTGGCATCTGTATAACCAGAGTGCCCACCCATGAGTGTCAGATGCTTGTTTTTTAGGTATGTTTCTGATCTGAAGTACTTAAACTGTTAGTGCCAGTTACTGTTTCCAATTGAATGCCCAGAGACTGAGTTGGCTTTTCCTTTTTATTAATATGCTTTGATACTTAGCATTTACCTTTTGCTAAAAAGGTTTCACTTAGGAATAAAACTCGGCAAGGCTGATGAAAACTTCAATGCTTTATGACCATTGGTCAAGTTAACGACAATTTCCTCAGGGTGATTGAATTAAAAGACAGGGATACGTGTAGATTAGTTGCATTGTGCCACAATGGAACCTCAAATAAACTATTCTGATGAGTTCCAGCCAACCAACAGGAAGCAAGGTTCCAAACCTGAAAAGGCTCTAAAGCGCCTTTTCCAAATCGAAAACAAAGTTCTAGAATTTTTAGAAAACTAGGATCTCTTAGAGAAGGAACAATATTTAGTGGCGCGATGCCTCTAAAACATATTTTTTTAGCTTTGAACATTAGCTATTGTAGACTCTTTTCTTTATACAGTGGGTAGTAGCAAAATTAGAAGCCCCAACTTGCTCCTGCTTCGTCCACCTAATAGCCTTCAAGCCCTGATTGGTCATGGTCGCTTCAACTTGATTGAACGATATTTTCAAGTTGGCAACTTGCATGCTTAATGAGGCTTCTATTGATGTATTTAGCACACGGTAACTTCATGCTGCCAACATGTGGACAGCAGAATGGAAACTGCTAACTTAGTGCAAATGGGTCAACATGAAAAGTGCAGCGCTCAGGAATTTCCTGTTTGCAACTTGCTATATTTAATGAGGCTTTCATGATATAATCTTTGTAAATTCATACTATCATAATGGAGTTTTACTGTTATATTTAGTACCAATCTATGTGCTGAGCTGATGCTTTAGTAGAATACCAACTGGTTTTAGGGTAAACAGATAATTCACAACTGCACCTTCAATCCTTGGTAACTTTTGAGGGGGTTTTTTTTTTTTGTTGAGAATGTCTTGTGTTGCTAGTTCGATTGATGTACTGAAATCTCTGTTAATGGCTGAATTCACACGCAAGCATCAACTTGATACCTGGCATGCTGTCCCTGGGTTTCACCTATACCCAAGGCTTATTCCCATGCCATTAATTTATCATTTTAAATCTCACTGCAGAGTATATATTCAGGCAGGTGAAGCTTAGATGTTTCTTAGAATAAAACCGGATTAGGAAAAGGTGTTCCCTTTGGCATAGGATTTGTAAAAAAACTAAGATACTAAGACATCCAAATCCTAAACAATTGGCTGGGGATTGCTGTGGTCCTCCCATTACTCGACTCCTTTAAAAGTACAGCTTTTGAACTAAATTAGTGATTCTGCTTATATAAAGAAGGGAGTTGGCTCAAGAGGTGCGCCATCTTAGCTGTGAGTAACTTGCACACCGAGTTCTCATCCTCCTCTTCCCATTCTACCAAACTAACATTGCCATCACCTTATTCCCTGTAAACTTCATGGCCATTTCATATAAAAGTGTTGTCATATTCATGTTGCTGCTCAGTTCCATCTTCTCTGTGCAGCTCACCATGCCAACTCATGCAAGGAAGCTACAAGTGAAGGCACCTGTTATCAGCATGCATCCTTCATATACTGGAAGGAGCGTTCTCCAGGCGCCTGCATCACAGATCGATTCGACCACTCCAGGCCACAGCCCCAGCATTGGCCATGACAGTCCTCCCAACTGAAATGATCTGTTGCTAGCAACGTGCTGCCATCCTTATATGAAATTTGTATCGGAGTATATGAAACTCATGTGGTGTCTTCTCTTTTCTATGTATCTGTTGGAACTCGAAAGGCATAACCCATGTGATGGAGGCTAGACCAGCAAAACTTCACCATACATGCCTGCATGCTTTATTTTGTCACTCTTGTATGAAAAACCTTTGCTCAATGTTCTTTTAGATTTCATCAAACCTTTGCACGCTTGTGGCTGTGAGAATTGTTACCCATTATTGTAAACTTGAGTTGTATTGTGACCTGAGTTTGTTCAAAATTTTCCTTGTACGACGGTTTAAAGTTGAAGAGGTCTGTGTATCTGATGTGAGTGGCACTTTGATTTTCCAGTGTCATAGTTGGAATAGCTCTACATCCATATACTATGTATTTGAATGTTTATTCATCTCTCTGTATCCTTTAAGATTCTATAAACACGAAATTTGTGTAATTTGAACAGGAAATAAGAACCTGGAATGATTTACAGTTCCACTTCCAGACTGCTTGCTGTTTGCAGCAGTTTTATACTACCTCTATTTCAAAATTATTGTCGCCGGTTAACAGGTGATAACAATTTTAGAATGGAAAGAGTAGCTTTTAATAGGAGTATGCCTTTTTCCCAATCTATACCGTTGCTATCAGCGTTCTTCTGCATCTGTCTGCACGTTGTTGCCATCTGGCAGGTGCAATTCAAAAGCAAGCTGCTGAATGACAAGCCTGAAAAGGAGAAGAATTAAATCGTACTTGCATATGCTTTTGATTTCCACAAGAATGATGGAATTCAAGGCGATTGTTGCTTACCTCCTCTCTAAAATGGATTGGTCGTATAATTCACGAGTGTAACTTCATAGACCTCGATGGTTCGTACATACGTTGTTTCAGAAATTACTTAAAAATTATATCGCGTTAAAGTAAAACCAAGAATATTTTAAAAAAAAACTAAGAATGTTTTATATAAAAAACTTCATTCATGGTCATTATAATTACAAAAATACTCGATCAGATTTGCATATCAAAGACCGAATCGATCAGCTAGACCACAAGCAAATTCGATGAAGGATGTGCGGATGCCGTTAGCTGTCGACGATGATCCGTACCACGATGGAACATCTATGGGGGGCCAAAGCATGCAGTCGGAGCTGTACTAAGATCTTAACAATTAAAAAAAATACTTGAGTTATGAGTGATCGCTTGGTCCCAGTTCGCAAACAAATCACACCGTCCTAGGTAGCACTGCGTCGTTCACCTTAATGCATCTCCTTTTGGAAAAAGGTACTCCCTAATTGTCACCCAATAGGTAGTGACTGACTGTCAAGGATATTTCCGTGTTAAGGCATGTGTGAGTTGTGATAAGCTATTTTTAACTGCAAATAAATTACTTTTAACACATCTCCTTTTAATTGTTCTTCAACTTTTCTTTATGCTGGCACGAATAATCTCCTTTTACTGTCTTCAGCGGTATATATGCATCTTTTCTTCGGCAGAGTTAGTGTGCAAATGCATTAATTAATTTGACTGTAAAATACTACAAGAATGAATAGCCATCTTTGGTCATGAGAAGCTGAAAACAATAATATGCTTTGTGTCATATATAGCTCATGGAGTAAATTTCAAGAACCTACAACTTTTGTGATATAGTAAGATGCAGAAAACTACAACTCATCATGCCCATCGTAGAAGTCTAATGCCACCTTTGGAACGCAGGAATTTTACATGAAACAGTTTAATTCGATAGGAAAAACATATGAAACATGAAATTTTCATTCATTTCTAAGGAGACCTAAAACAATTTTGATAAGTACTTTACTGCAGCAAACTACTATATCCTTTTCGCCAGATGTGGCCATCCTCGTGCTCCATCGTTGGTGAATGGTATGGAATTCAGGTCAAACCGTCTCAAACCTCAGAGCATCTGCACGTACACAGAGCACTGAGTGCTGATGTCGCAATCCATGGGCTTTACAGCAAGGAGAACCTCGTGGTTTCCAAATGTTGACCAGCAGCAGCTAGTGCCCAACAAAGCAGTTTCCGAAATGTGGCATGAGGCTAAGCTCTGATAGATTATTATTCTGCAAGTGTGTGAAGTAATCACCACTAGCTTGCATTATTCAGCAATAAAATACAACTTAGTGTGTGTGGCAACAAAGTTGATTGGCCCAAAAACTATAGGCCAGAGCCGTTCATCAAGCAGGAGTACATGTTTTGAAATATTCCCTCTATTTTAACATCGATTTAGTTTTGGAACTATATACTCCAGAATGAAATAATAAATCTTTGCTAGCCACTGAAAAAAGAATATTTCTCATATAATATGATGGTCCTGAATATTGTTATGTAAAAAAATAGCGTACATAAAAATTAAATATAATTTTAATTAGTACACCTAAGACGTTGCACATAAATAAGTAAATAAAGTACTGGCAAATATATGGGCCTTTAAATTTGGTGGATTCAGATATAAGCTTTGTTTGATCACACCTGAAATTGATGTGCAGCCTATACATCACATTGTGCGGACTATCTCATCCAGCAGTTTTCTAAGCTTACAGTTCGCATGTCCTATGCTTTTGCGGCCACATTGATCGTGGATCGCGTGATCTCTATCTGCATCAAAGACAGAAAAACTCTCCTCGGGTCCCTAGTGACATCATGCCACCTTAATACTACAATATTGCATATAATCTAAAGTTGTTCTTGCACTACAGTGACAAGAAAATCTTATCCGTTGATTGTCTTGTCTGGAACTTAACATGTGGGCCAACGATAGTATGTATATCTTCCCAGAGTGTTCTATTATAATTTGCTTTATCATGGAAGTTATTCAAAAAAAACTTATAATTTTACAAATTTCAACCTTTTAAAGTAAAACAAATGATAAAAAATAAAGTTAAAAGTTAACACTGCCAACAATGTAAGAATGGAGGCCCTGATTATGATAACCCCAGAAAAGATCGATGTGCAGCTTACCTCGTCTACTGTGGAGTAAGGTATGTTTGATGTAGTACAACTACTTAAATTATGCTTCTCGTGGTACCGTGGATAGCAGACTGCATGCAGGACCGGCCTTGAGGCGGTGCAGGAGATGCGACCGCCCTGACTCTCGGCAATCAAGGGCCCAGTCGGAATGCAAATGTAAAAATATTTCTTACAATTGTTAAGCTAATTGTGATTTTAATTAGCTCAAAAATAAAAAATTTAAATATTTAAGGCCTGCCACACCAGTCTTGCCCTGGGCCTCCAATCTCAGGGCCAACCCTGACTGCACGATAGGACCATTTGCCACATGACGGCATGCATCATCTTGGGAGCTTTCTGGCTTTTGTATTCCTTAGAACAAAGGCAGCATGAGATGAACCGCGACTTTTGTGCCAGGATCATCTTGGGAGCAGAAGTCGGCTATGCTAACGTTGTGCGCTGCAGTCGCAGCGGCAGAACAGGCAGCCAAACAGGGCCTAAAAGGCTCATTGTTCATTTATTACAAGGAATGCATATCTGTAATTTAGAAAACTATACAACAACATATCAGCTCATGCAACTGAGAGAAACAGATCAGTTTTGTTGCCTCAAGAGTTCTGGCACCTCAACAGAGCAACATAAACATTCTTAGATACATTCATTCGGGAGGCCGAATTTAAGTTTCATGTAGCACAAAACCAGGTATCGCTTATTTCCTCTTCAGACGAAGCCTGCACTCATGTAGTCAAGCATATCAGCAGAAACGCAAGGCATGTTCAAGTTCCTTCTCATCAGTGCAATTGTATCCCAACATATATGCACGGGCTGTTCATCGTAGAAAAGAAAAATAAGTAACTAGTGTAAGACAACAAGGAATTTCTGTGTTGCAAATGAATAGACACTAGACAGACAGACACAACATTTTGTTATCAGATGAACAGTGCCGAAAAAGATAAGCATATGTTTTAAGAGGACAAGACTAACAACCCACCACCTTTTTCATTCCCACCTATACTCTGCAACATTTTCAAGCACCAAAAAATAGAAAAAACAAAAATCTAACTTGTCAAATTTTAAGCTGCACAAAACCATCGCGATATCCTTTTCAACTGATACTAGGGAAGCTAGGATTAAATGAAACATACACACACACACACACACACACACACACACATAAGAAGCAAGCTTAGTACCAAATCGTCCAGATCCCATGAACGGCTCTGCTTCATCTGCAACACCAGCTTGTTGCTGATCCTGGAAACAACAGACGAGCAAAGGAATAAGCATGGACTCGGAATCGAGTAGCATTTGCCATACAGTTTCTTGAACTCGTGAAATGGGACAATTCCACTGAACTAAACAAAAAAGTATGTCACTTCGCACAAGGACTTACAGTATCATAGGCGTCCCCCCACTCATCATCAGGACACAGCCATCTCTCAAAGCAGTGCCCAGATATCGTACAAAGAAGCAGCCCACTTGATTGATCCAAGACAAATTCACGACAAGCGTCATCACAAACTGAAAAGGGCAGACACCAATCATTTCAGACACATGCACATTACATGTGATCAGATAGTTAACAAAAACCATATATTACCATGGACACGACCAGTTTTCTCACAAATGTAAGCATCGCCAATCTGGGTGTAAGTGCATGTATTTCCTGAACAAGAGTGCCCCTTGACTGCTTCGTCAGTAAGGCCTCTGCTGCTTTTCCAACTAGACACCTGGTCAGCTACTGTTTTATCAAGTATAACCTTGTCGTCGTTGACCTTCAAAATTCAGCATAATATGGTTTATTATTCAGGTTGTAGGGACTGGGGGTTCCTAAAGGATACTATGTCACAGAGGCTAAACAGAAGGACTGAGTTCAGCAAATTACTTCTGAAGGAAGAGGAGCTTGACTCCTTTTTGCAGCCTGCATCTGGATATAGTATTCCTTGAATTCAGCAGGTGTATTCCTCACAAATTCACTCATATCTTCTCTATCTTGCTGTAGATTCGGTGCAAGCAAAGCGATTACCCCACAGTGTGAAAAGAAAACATTTTATTCTGAGAGTATGACTAGAAAACTCAACAAATGTGCTTATTCAGCAAATTGTTACGGAGTAGTTCTAATGATGTAACTCTCCATAAAAATAATTGTACTGAGGGCTGTATTCAGATGAAGTAACATAAAAATGGCATTAATCTCCATGACTACTTCGAAATTTAGACCTAGTGATGAGGAACGGATGGGCTTACCTGGATGTACAGGTTCTTCCAAGCGCAATCCCTGAGTTTGGCATTGGAAGCCAGGCCCCACCTCATGCAATACCTGAACCAATTGGAAAAGGATAAAAAAGTGAATCTTAGAGTCGTATTACAACACAAAATACCAGAACAGGTTGCAAGTTGAGCTCACAGGCGACGCCAGAGCGTCTCGTCAGAGGCGACGTGGTTCATGAAGCGGCAGACGAGCGCGCACGAGATCAGGTCCTCGGAGGAGAGGAACTTGAAGATCTGCAGGAACAGCTCCGGCGGGATGTTTCTGAACATGCCCGTATCAATCTGAGGCGCTACAGCTTTCCCTTTGGCCTGCTCTCTCCTCATCCTCTTGTTCTGTCCCCCCTCGCTGACGCTATCGCCGCTCCCACCATCCCCGTCGGAATTCGAGTCCTGCTTCCTCTTATTGTTCGCAGCATCAACTTCCACCTGCGCACCCTCATCTAGGCTCTCCTGCAATCGATTCGTTCGCGGAACATCCCAATCAGGACCAAATTCGATCTGCAAACGACAATTTTAAGAGAGAAAAATCGAATATTCAAGGGCACTCACATCAAGAGAATCGCCTGTGCTGGATCCGGAGAGTATTTCGGACTCGAGAAAGCTGGCGAGGCCGTCGATGTCCTCCTCGTCGTCGTCGTCGTCGCTGCCGCCGCCGAGCTCTATTTCGCCTCCATCTTCCCGATCCGAGAGCAAGTCGTCGGCGAGGGGATCGGTATCCGGGTCCACCACATCAATCTTCCCATTTTCCATGCTCAATTTCATCGGCCGCCACGGCCGCGTCGCCGCCGCCGACGAACTGCCGCTCCTCCCTTTACCCTAGCAGGAGAGAGATTCATGGATGCGGATGGAGGACGCGTGATCCACCAGAACACGAGAAGATGGGCCGAATCTTATATGGGCCTCAGGGCTCTGGCCCGCCAGGTAAGAACCTGGGATTTTTTTTGAGATCTGAAACTGGGATTGTTAACGGGTTATGGGGCTGGGCCGGTCTAGTGCCTAGCGGGCTAGGATTCATTAAGGGTCCAGTAAGCTCATTGAGTCGTTGGACCACGAGATAACTTCAGTGTCGCGGCGTTTGACTTCCACGTAGGTACCACGTCACTACCACTGTGCACTCGCGGCTCGTCGGCCAAGGATGCAGTAAGTGACAAGTTCGTCGGTTCACGGTCCACCATTGCCGCCGTGGTGATGAAGCGATCCGTGATGTTGTCGGGTTCGGAATTGGCGCCTAAAACATGTGACTATCCTAGAAACACGGGCCCTGTGTTTCGTTTGGAAATTATGGTACGCCGTACGCCGGCGCCGGCGCCGGAGCCGGAGCCGAGCATACGCTTCAACTGCTGCACCGATGAGCCAATTGAATGATTCTGAAGTAAGCTGATCATTCCATTTCCATGTGCGAGTATGGATCGGTACTGTCAATCTTCTTCCACAAAGGCACAGTGCCTGCTACGATAAGGTTCATCATAAAGAGCATTCCAGGACCACGACGAGAGATCGACATGGCAGTACGGTGCCGGTGCGATCAATTATTATCCCGAGTCGTCGCCGTCCAAGGCCGCCGCGTCGTCGTCGTCGGTGTCTAGATCATCATCATCCACCACCAGCGCATCGACCTCATCAAATTCGAAGAGCTGCTTCCGGAGCACGTCGTGGAGACGGTCGAAAAGCTTCTTCTTGACGGAGTCCATGGCCCATTCGAGGCGGTTGAGCAGATCGGTGGAGTTCTTGTTGTACATGAAGAGGCCGTTGTAGAGGTCGAAACTGTCGCTGCAGGTGTTGTCGACCAGCCGGAGCAGCGTCTCGTACCCCTTGGTGTCGATGGGCGTCGGCTCGAGCTCCAGCATCGCCAGCATCCGCCCGACGGTGTGGGTCAGGAACTGCGTCTCGGCGGAGTAATCGTCGTGCTCGGCGCACGACATCTCCACCATGCGGCACCCCTCCCGCGCAAATATGTCGAGGAACGCCTCGCTGCGTGCGCGGCGTGCGGGGCAGTCTCCGACGCGGACCTTGTCGAACACGAAGGGGAGGCCCGCCCAGCCGTCGCGCGCCGACTCCGGGCCGAACATGGGGTGCGTGCAGATGATGTCGAAGTCGTCGGGGAGGTTCTCGAGGAGTAGCTTCTTGGGGAACTCCTTCACGGAGAGCACGTCGACGAAGAGGGTGTCGCGGCGGAGGCGGTGTAACGGGAGGGAGAGGACGACGTCCTCGGCTGAGAGGATGGAGGTCGCGAGGAGGACCACGTCGGGGTGGCACTCGCAGAGGTCGTGCGGGTCCGGAAAGAAGGTGGCGCCGATGGACGCCGCGGCGGCGGAGTGGTCGGAGCGGGAGTGGGCGAGGACGGTGTGGCCCTGCGCCACGAACGTGCGCGCCAGGAACTGGCCGTAGTTGCCGAACCCCACGATGGCGATCCTGAGGCGCGGATGCCGGTCCTCGTCCTCGTCCTCGACCTCCGCGCCGCGGGACGATGACACGATGTGGTCAAGCTGCCGCGCGGCGTCCGTGGCGCGGAGGCGGCGGGGAGGGGCGGCGACGCCGGGAAGGCGCCGCCACGGGCATGTTGATGCGGCGATCGTGCCGGATTGGACGCTGACGGGAGCGATTTGCCGGAGGCAGAAAGCGGATGGCAGACGGAGGCGAGCGGAGTTCGCCATCTCGCGCCGGTGTGGACTTCGAACGACGGCGGCGGACGGCGGTGATTAGTCAACAAGTCTAGGTTTCGATGAAAGCGCAGCCGTAATTTCGTATACCGGTCAATCCAATAAATAAATGGAGTAGCTAGTACTCCTAGATGCGCCGTCATAAATGGGCTGGTCACGGGTCCCGGGTAGCGATAGATTTTCTTTTCCAATCTGGTCACGAGCGCGCAATTAGTGGGCCGGAAGTGACAATGGGCCTTTTTTAGTAACGACGGGCAAATGGGCCTGTGCAGTGGCCTACACATGTTTGCGGGGAGGGGACACTGGGGGAGGGGCCGGGGGGAGGAATTCTGCTAGAGTGCTAGGGTGCGATTGTAAATTGGGAGAGGCGGCGGAGTCCGGCGGGGATCCGGGGAGAGGGACAGTGGAACCCGCGCCCAGGGAGGCAACGATGGATGAGGATGTCACGGGGAGCGGCAGGGGGATCGGGCAGAAGATGGCGCCGGGGGAGGTGGAGCTGAAGGAGAAGGCTGGGACGGCGTGGAGCCACTCGTTCCTGAACCAGAAGCCATGGCACCCGCTCTCCTACCCGAATCAGCGGCGCAAATGGATCGCCGAGCAGATGCACGCCAACCGCGCGCGCCGCCAGGAGGAGGTGCAGAGGGAGTTCGCGCAGGAGCAGGAGTTCTTCCGGCAGACCGCGCTCTTCTCCAAGAAGGACAAGGAGAAGGTACTAGAATATATCAACCACGCGTTCTTACACTTTTTTACCAATTCCATGCGCTTTCCTTGAATCAAATTCTATATGCATTAGCGTAGAAGTGCCAATAGTGGGGCATGTGTCTGTTTGGTCATAAAGTGCAAGGAGGCTGATTTTATTGAGTTTGAAGTTAAACTGCAGAAACAGTGACAATTAACAATTTGGAAGCCTTTAGCCCCTAGCTCCTTTTTTAATTAATCCTGATCCCCATGAGTAACCAAAGGCATTCAGTGGGGAAACTGAACTGGTGGAACATGGATGGATGTCCTCGCAACAAAGCACTGAACGAGGTAGAAATTTTATCTACCACTGCCTGCTTATTATCCTTGTAGTCAAAGCCAGTACCAATCAGAAAGTTCACCTAGGCAGCCCAAAGCCATCTCCTTAGTTTCTGTGGATATATTTTTGTTAAGCTGATTCTGCTGATTATTTGCTTGTTGGGGCGACATTATGTCCACAACCAGCTCTCAAAATATAGCACTTGGAATGAGACCCACAGTTAAACTAATTCTGTGAAATGTAGTTTTGATTGTTAATTTTAGGAGCTGAGCTGTAAAAACTGTATCATTGTTCTTTGATGTTCGTTCTACTTTTAACTACTTAAATGTTCTGATCTCATCAATGTTCCATTTGTTTTTGAACTTCAGATGGAGGTAATGAAAGCAGTGAGTTTCATGTACGTACGCCCACCTGGCTATAATGCAGAGAGTGCAAAAGCTGCTGAAATTGAAGATGAGAAAAAGAGGTCAGACCCAGGTGACATCGCTCAAGGTGCTGCAGCAGCAAGTACCTCTTCGATGTAAGATGTATTTTTATTCAGTTCATGTATTTTTTTAATTATTTTTTACTTTTTACCCATGTTATATGAAAGATTTGGGAGGTGTTTGGCTTGCACATCTAGTAAATAGTTTCGATATCATTTTTTCCCCCCTATTTTCCTGACTGCTTCTTCATCATTTTGCAGGCCTGACAAGGGACTTGAAAAAAGGCAATCAGCTGCAGATAAGAAAAGTAGACCAAAAGATGTCTTTGGTCGTCCATTGCCAACAGAACAAGAATTTGAAGTTCTCAAGAATGCTCCAAGGTAATTCCCTTCTTAGACGACTTGTTCAACAACCTCGCAACATGAAACACAAAGTAGGTAATGTCCATTCTTTCAGACTGAAGAACCAAACAAAACAATAGATCCTTACATCATACCCTTTTGTGTTTATTTAGTAGTAGCTCTGTTTTTATTTCATCGATTTCACTTATGCAGATGTAGTAGATCTCTTACTTAAGCTTTTTTATTAACATTTGGTGTGTTTTCTTTCGTTTTCAGATTGGACACAGGTGCTCCTGCAAGGATTAAACCTTTTGGAGTTGAGGTTCGTAATGTGAGGTGTTTAAGGTGTGGAAATCATGGCCACCAGAGTGGCGACCGGGAATGTCCCTTAAAGGATGTGATCATGCCTAATGAGGAGAGTCGACTAAAAAGGGATGATCCACTAACGACTATAATGGCACAGACTGATTCGACTGAGGTTAGATTTTTTTTTTTGTTATCTTTGAAATTGATTCTCTATTTCAATTTACACAAGCCCCACTCAGAAAATGGAAAATTTCTACACTACTTTATAGCCGGTCTGTGGTCTGACCTTTTCATAGGGATGAGAGTCATCCACTATTTGGATTATTTGATCAGCCTAAACACTCTGAAATGAACCAAACTGCAGCCATCTTTTCTAAAGCTCACCTGTGACCGTGGCGGCACATTATAACCTATCAATAACTGCAAGAATTTTCTGGAGTTATTTAGCTGTGTACTTGTGTTATTGTAGTTTATTATGGCCTATTTCTTTCACCATTGTTCCTAAAGGTGTGTGTTGTCAATTGCAATAATTTAACTATATGACTGAATATTTTTAATCAACCACACATTTTTCCATTTTAGGAGGCCTTAGTATATACATTTATTATGGTCTCCTTAGCAAAATGTGATTCCAAATCTGTCAGACAACAACAACGAAGCCTTTTTGTCTCATTGCATATTTTAAACATTTTTAATGTAAGGAGTATTTTTTTCAGCCTTTGAAGTGGGAACTTAAGCAAAGGCCAGGCATGAGCCCTCCCCGTGGTGGTTTTGACCCAGATGATCCTAATCAGCAGATTGTGGCGGAAGAGATATTTGATGAATATGGAGGTATAATTGTGTAGTGTGAAACATGAATAACACCCATTGGTGCTAAGCTCTAACCATGAAATCACGGCTTCTGCAAACTAACATTTTATGTTGACCACCAATTCTTCTTGTCTTTCAGGCTTTTTGGGCGATTGTGATATTCCAGCTCTGCTCTCCAGTTTTTCTGCTAGCAAATCCAAGAAACGCTCCAAGAGTAAAAGCAAGCGTAAGCATGTTGAGGCAGTTAAAGATGAATCTAGAGGGCATCAAAGCAGTTCCCATTTGTCATCTGACTCTGAAGATGAGAAGAGCAACAGAAAATCAAAAGGCAAGAGAAAGAAAAAATATTCTTCTGATTCGTCATATTCTGATTCTGAGGTGGAAGCTCGTAAAGGCAAGCATAAATCAAAGCACAAGCATAGGAAGAAACACCTTTCGGACTCATCTTCTGATTCAGAAGTTGAGGTTAACAAAGGTACAAGGAGAAATCTGAAGAGAGAACACAACAAAAAGAAAATAGTGGAACCAGAAGCTACACAATCTTCCTTCTCCAAGGATAAAGGAAGTAAAGAAAGCAAGAGGCATTCAAGGCCTTCAAGGAAGAGGCACCAGTATAGTAACTCAAGTACCTCTGAGAGTGATGGGCATTCACCACGGCAGAAAGAGAAACAGTACTACAGTGACTCAAGTTCTGCTGGGAACAATCGTCACTCTAGGAGATCAGGGGAAAAGAGACATGGTAGTGACTCAAGTTCTAGTGGCATCAATAGGCACTCAAGGAGATGGATGCAGAAGCAGCATCATACGGATTTGAATGTGCACAGAAGTGATAGACATTCCAAAAGATCAAGCAGTAAGCAAGGTTATACTGAATCGAGCTGTTATGAAAGCAGTCGGCATTCAAGGAGATCTCACGAGAAACTTCGCCACTCTGATACAAGTCATGTTTACTCAGACTCTGATCGGCACAATTATCACCACCATCATAGGAGAAGATGAACAGGGGCACATATTTAACACCCTATGCACGTTACAGATCCAATAAAGACCACCCTGATTTTGATGGAAGACTACAATGGCCCTTTCCTGGGATCAGAAGGATCCATTGGAGACTGGTATTTGCGGCTGGCTATGGGCTTTGTGCTGCCACAGTAGTGTACACTGCACTTGAATTTCCTCACATGGGAAGCTGGTTGTTGTATCGATTGTACTCTGTTAGGCCTTGTTCGGTTTCCTTCCGATCCAAGCGGATTAGAAGGGGGATGAATCCATTATTCTCTAGTGAGGATTCAATCCCTCTCATTTCACCCCAATTCCATTCCATTTCCCTCCAAACCGAACAAGGCCTTAGGGTTTTGGAACTGGATTCCCCGAACATGTGAGAGTACGGGTTGTTGTATCCATGGTCTGTATTCTTGTACTGGTACATCAGATGGCCTCTCGGTGCCATGTGGACTCACTGTAGTCTTGTGAAATGTGATGCACGTTATGCCTCCAATACTTCACTATCAAGTGGACTTGCTTGATACTGAGGTCTGTTGCTGAGCTTTCATTTCATTGAACTCTACTGATACTAGTAATGTTTTTTATTAAAGAGAGAAACTAATGATATAGCGAGAAGCTGAACTCGGTACCTAAAAACTCAAGCTGAAGAAAGCAGTAAAACAGGGTCATGCCAAAGAAACATTAATGCACGATGTTGTAACGGTTATACTCTAAGGTCTCGAACGCAGGAATTTCACAGGTATAAAAATTTTATATGAATTAGTTTAAATTTGCAAGAAAAACGTAGAAAAAAAAATTCCCTCGTTTAAAGGAGGCTTAAAATCATCAAATTCAGGAGCGCACTTTGTTTCGATATGCTCTTTTCTCATATACTTATCCAATTTCTTATCAATTTCTAGTCTACGTACTGTTAATATTCAAATTTTCATTGCTACTAGTAGTCAATACTTCAACTGTGCACGAATTAATAAATTTTTTAGATTTCATCAAAGTCAAATTTTCTAAATTTTGACTATAATATCTCAAAAATAGATCAAAAGTTATTTTTATAATTTGATTTATGATAAATTTAATAATACTGTTGTTTATACTTAATTTAATATTATAATTTTTTCTTTATTGATGGTGAAAGCTGAAACTGTTTGAGTAGGGGAGTACGGAGTACAAGTACCCTCGCTAGCATCCTTTTCTGCTCCGTCAAAGAGACCCCAGCCAGACCTGGGCAGAGAGCATCGGAAGGTAGCCGTCTAGCCAAGCCCAACGGAAGCAAGATGCTGTCGTCTTCCACCTCCACCCTCCGCCTCCACCAGCCGACCAGGCCCCAGCGCCGCCACCCACCGGCTCCGGCGAGCCTCCAGCAGCTCCAATCCCCCGCGGCCGCATCCCGCCGCTTGGTGTCGCCCCTCCGCTCGCGGCCCCTCCGCGGCGTCATCCGCGCCCTGGACGCCGCCCAGCCGTTCGACTACGAGTCCCGCGCGGCGGGGCTCCTGGAGGAGCGGCAGCGCCTCAAGATCGCCATCGTCGGGTTCGGCAACTTCGGGCAGTTCCTGGCGCGCACCTTTGCGCGGCAGGGCCACACGCTCCTCGCCCACTCCCGCACGGACCACTCGGCGCTGGCCGCGACGCTCGGCGCGTCGTTCTTCACCGACCCGCACGACCTCTGCGAGTGCCACCCGGACGTGGTCCTCCTCGCCACCTCCATCCTCTCCGCCGAGACCGTCCTCCGCTCGCTCCCTGTGCACCGCCTCCGCCGCAGCACGCTCTTCGTGGACGTCCTCTCCGTCAAGGAGTTCCCCAAGAACCTCCTGCTGAGCTCCCTCCCCCCGGACTTTGATGTGATCTGCACCCACCCCATGTTCGGCCCCGAGTCCGCCCGCGACGGCTGGGACGGCCTCCCCTTCGTCTTCGACAAGGTCCGCGTGGGCGACTGCCCCGCCCGCCGCGCCCGCGCCGAGGCGTTCCTGAACATCTTCGAGCGCGAGGGGTGCCGCATGGTGGAGATGTCCTGCGCCGAGCACGACGCGCACGCCGCCGAGACGCAGTTCCTGACGCACAGCGTGGGTCGGATGCTGGCCATGCTCGAGCTCCGCTCCACGCCCATCAACACCAAGGGGTACGAGACGCTGCTCCGGCTCGTGGACAACACCTGCAGCGACAGCTTCGACCTGTACAACGGCCTGTTCATGTACAACAAGAACTCCACCGAGCTGCTCAACCGCCTCGAATGGGCCATGGATTCCGTCAAGAAGAAGCTCTTCGACGGCCTCCACGACGTGCTCCGGAAGCAGCTCTTCGAAGGCTCGGCTCCGGCACCCAATACCTCCAACGTTCGCAAGTAACCATCCATTTCCATGGGTGATGTATGACGAATTCGTCTGCGTTAGTAGTAATTCCGTTCTTTTCGGTGCTTGTCGGTCTCATGATCCTCCTGCTTCTTGGTATACATTGCATCGTGCTCCATATCAATCAATTTAGAGGGGTTACTTCGTTCATTCTCTTTGGAAGAACAAGAACCCTGTGTTGCTGGTCAATTCTGCAGCATTCCAAGAGAATCCCTCTTTGAAGGGAGAAAATAAAAATAAAAATAAAATCTTATCTTGGAACTGTGGTGAATTGACATTGTGAATTTGTTTGTGGTATGAGGATGAAGAAAAAAAAAATAAAGGAATGAGATTTGCCGTTGTGTTGAACTTGTGACAGACAGCAGGATGAAGTTGTTTACTACTCCAGCAATCTCAATTAGCCTGTCTGTCACTAAGAAAGTCACTTCGTTTTGGGACTTTGGGAGGTCCATAATTTCGCAGTGCGTTCGTTGTGAGAGCGACCTGCTGCAAACTGCGACGAGGTTTGGGTGTTAGGTAGCCACCCGCCGAGAGCTGTTCATTCTGGTTGGTAAGCTGCTTTCTTGACAGCGGTTTTGTATCACAAACAACAGAAGAATCTCAAAAACTGTGTGCTTAATTTAGTTGCATATTCCATCATGCAAACCACTTAGGAGTATTGTATTGCTCTGGATCAGGGGATCAGAGCTACTAATTGACCCGCATAACGAACGATCTTCAGCTCATCCGAGATCGCAGCGCTGCTAATAAACATCTGCAACTGGGCGTTGGTTCTACTGAGAGCACCGACGGTTAAACCTCCTTTGAAATACGAGAATTTTTTCTGTTTTTTACATTTTATTGCTATGAAATTTCAGCGAAATTTCTGTGTTCTAACGAGGCTCCGACCATTTCTCAGTTTCTCTGCCCTTAGCCCATGATAGGAATGGTTTGGTGACGCAGGAGCCGTGTTCCACGCGGCTGCTCTGCCTTGGATCTGCTGCCAACATATCGACAGCACAAGTCCTCTCCTGCATGCATGGGAAGGGGAGACGCGCAAGAACGGAGAGGTCGGAGAATAGAACAATTCTTAATTTGTTCGATACTACAACTTATTTTATATAAAATTTTTGTTTTAGAAGTAAAACAGACATACTGTATGAAGCAAACAGCCCCAGTTCAGCTACAAACAGCTATAAAAATCTCAAACAAACAGAGAAAAAAAAAACGATACACAGCAAGAAAAAACTTGGGAGTACTTCTAATCAAAACAAAACGATGGCTCTCAAAGGAGTGGTATACGAAATCTCATGTGTTGTCCTTGAACACGTGACAGAAGGATACTAGCAGGTGAAACAGTAGAGTTAAAAGAACCCAGTCACCAACCGCGACTAACATGCTAATAAATCATATCACATCACTTGTGATCTTCTGAATCAGCAGTCCTGTCACTTTCTTCCTCACTCCAAATTTTCCTTTTTCCCTTTTCGCCAGGTAGCGGCAGCACTAACTTGCTTCTGACTTTTTAGCGCTCCTAACTTGTCACGTGGCCATTTCAACAATATGCAGTGGTAGGTTACGAGCCGTGGAGCAAGGGGTTCTTATGAGCAAGCAGTGAGAGCTTCCCTGTAACTTGACATTTCATTCTACAAGGCCAGGTTTGGGAATTTTCGGCCTTCTTTGGAACTTCAGCCCACTGAAATGCGAATCGTGGGCCTTAAAACGTCTTAGCCCATGATTCATTTCTGGTTTCGGAGAATTAGCATGGGCCATGGGGTGGTCGCCCGGAGCTGTCTGACCACAATGTTAGCTGGTCCAAATGCTCCGGCTGATTTTCTTTAGATAAAAGAATGAAAATACATTCCAGCCTCTGAGTGTTGTAGCTGACACACAAACAGCTTAATTTATTACAGATATTAAAACGATCAAAATAAAAAATAGATATTACACGTATAATTTTTTTGATTTGAATTTACTGTTACAAGTATACATTTTTTGAATCGCATTTTGTGTTCCAGATATTTTTTTCGTCTACTAATGCATGTGATGTGACGCAGAAATTATTTCGCATTTTGCCTACTTGCTCGTTCGCTCTCGACTCGAGTGAGACGCATCGCTTGCCTAGAACCGAAAAAGATTTTTTTTTTCCCGCTCGTACGTAATGCCGACGCTGAAAGCCGCCCTGCGCCAGCAACAAGGAGAGACTAGGGGAGAGAGAGGCAGTAGCTGAGTGCGGAGATGGGAGACGAGGGCGGAGAAGGCAAGCCGGCGACGCCGCTGCAGCGGTGGTCGTCGTCGGTGTGGGCCGACGTCAGCGGCAGCGGGCGCCTCATGTGGGCGAACAAGGCGTGGCGGGCGCACGTCGGGATGGTGTTCACGCAGCTCTCCTACGCCGGATACAGCGTCCTCACCAAGTCCGTCCTCAACGTCGGCATGAACCAGATCGTCTTCAGCGTCTACCGCGACCTCGTCGCCCTCGCGCTGCTCGCTCCCGTCGCGTTCCTAAGAGAGAGGTACCATGATACTTTCGTTCATCAACTCCCCAATTTCCTCTTCCAGGTCCCAGCACCAACCAAGAAATTAAAGCAACCAATTCGATCATTCCGCGATGGAGTATCTGCTGTTTCAGGAACGTGAGGCGCCCTGCGACCCCTCAGCTCATTGCGTCCTTCGCACTTCTCGGCTTCACCGGGTAACTCCTCTGCATATGGAGCTTCCTTTTCTTTGTCAAACAGTTAACAGTTATTAGGAATGACTGGCTTCTCCGACCTTCCTGCAGGATCTTCGGGAACCAGCTCCTGTTCCTCCTCGGCCTCGGCTACACCAATGCGTCCTACGCCGCCGCTTTCCAGCCTTCCACACCGGTGTTCACGTTCCTCCTGGCTGCAATTGTTGGGTAATCGATCGACGGATACTTTCTTCAGAAATGGCTACCATACCGTCTGAAATCTCTGCTCAACTCTAAATAACTCGCTGCTTTTCACAGTGTTGAGGTGGTTAACATCTTCACGAAAGATGGGATAGTCAAAGTCCTCGGCACGGCAGTATGCGTCTGTGGTGCCATTCTGATGATTTTCTACAGAGGCCCGTCCTTGATTGGACTCGGAGGCACCAGTTCAGCAGGTGAAAATGTTCTGGCCGGCACCTGGAGTAGCAACAACTCCTATCCCGCTCACTGGCTGACTTCAACCATGCTTCGGTATGGCATGGAAACATGGCATCTTGGTGTACTGTGCCTCATAGGAAATTGTTTCCTCGTGGGTGCTTATCTTGTCATACAGGTATCTTTGAAGAGTTCAGAGCTCATACTTGATCCTGCTTCTGTTTCTAATATCTTTAGATAAGATCGGTGTTCTTTTATGAGATTCATCATTTATACAGATTGTGACATTTTCTGCTGTCACCATTCCAGGCTCCAGTGTTGAAGAAATATCCTGCAAGCTTATCCTTGACCGCTTACTCGTACTCTTTTGGCACCTTGTTTATGCTGGTGACTGGTGCGCTTGCAACCACTGGGCTCCACGAGTGGGCACTGACAACGACCGAGATTTTAGCTGTCTTATATGCAGTAAGTTTGTGCGTTTGACTCAGTATTAGATTTAATGACCTGTATGGCAATAATAAGATTTTGGAATCGCCCCCCAGTTATCTAGTAATGAAGTTTCTTGCTTTCTACATCCAGGGAATCGTTGCGTCTTGTATGACCAATGCAATCACAACTTGGGCAAACAAAATTCTCGGACCTTCACTTGTAGCCCTCTACAATCCGCTCACCCCAGCATTGTCGACTTTGCTCTCAACTATTTTTCTTGGAACTCCAATTTATGTCGGAAGGTTTGATTCATTGCTTATCCTATAATTGTGTCGACTCTTACTGTCTGAACATAGATTTTCAACGCTTCTCGGAGTTTAGATCCTTTTAAGTGGTACTAGCTCATTGTCTGAGTTCATGAAATTATCAATTGTTTATCATATTCTTTCAAGCTGAAATAGCACTTTTGGTGCTTAGAGTGAAATGATGGTCTTTTTCATGAACATAGCTGTTGGTACTTTTGCTTCTTTTTCCCTCAGAAGCTTAATGAAATTCTGAACTTGTGTGCATTTTATTACTTTCCTTTCAGCGTTATTGGTGGAGTCTTCATCATTGCCGGTCTGTACCTGGTTACGTGGGCTCGACGCTCTGAAGCTCGGCGTCTGCTTACCGTTGGTTATCTGGATCCTCTTCTTGTGGAGGATCCACCAGTCTCCAAGGCAACTTCACCCAGAGGTTCCATAGATCCTTAGACCTCAAGAGGGCAGACATATTTTCTGAACACAATGGACATTCTTTTTTTGAAAGACCCGGAACATTACCGGCTTTAATAAATATATGAAGAAAGAGAGTTTACATGCTCGAAAGGTGCAAAACACAACAAAAACCAAATTTAGGAGCATGAGCTAAATTTGGTTTATAAAATAAAAAAGGACTTCTGCCATCGCAGCTGGCAGGGTTCCCAGCATTACGTGAGTTAGCAATACGCCCATACGGGCCGTTTCCTATGTGGGGGCACATTTGCCTCACGCCAGATATTTTTGTGTCCCCTCATGTTTTAAATTCTTACAACTTGATAAGAGTTTCTTTGTTCGAATATATGTGTTCCAATTTCCAAATCGACCGTCAAAATTTGAAACCATTATTTTTGTGATACATCCTTACACTTTCGAGGCGGCCCTCGTGCACTACATGCTCCCGTAAATTAAACAAGTTTAACAGATTAGAACAAAACAAACTACATTGCCATAAGATTCCAACTAATTGTCGTGCAATTTCTCATTGCAGATCATCAGTTGTTATATTACTACGTAATACTAGTTTTCTATTCGGACGGGGAGTATTCTGTATGACAAATTTGTCTACGGTAACTAAACAACAACAGAAAAATTATTCTGACTTCACATGAAACTGGAAACAATGGCGGAGATCGAGACCATTGGTCAGTTCGGCTTTAAGTCACTATAGCAACTGAAACCGGCTAAACGGCACATCTCGACCACTAATAACGGTTCTAAGACGACAGACAGCCTCAACAAGCTCCTTATTACAGGTCCATCAAAAGATCATATCAGCTCATCAATTCGGCAGTTCGCCGCTATCGGCTATAACCACCTTGCTCTTTGGTGCGCCACCCCGCCTGCCTTCAGCTTCAATCTTGTAAACAACATCCATTCCAGACAGCACCTTGCCAAACACAACATGCTTCCCGTCCAACCTAGCAAAAACGAGTAGGAGATCATCAAGGAACGCTTTCAAGTGATCAATCTTCAACGATTCAGTCAAGGTAATATATATGCAGCAGTGGTTATATTGAGTAGCGAGCGTTACCAGCCTGTAGTTTTAGTAGTGATGAAAAACTGCGATCCATTTGTATCTTTTCCGGAGTTGGCCATCGACAGAAGGCCTGCACCAATGACCAGGCAGTCAACAATGAGGGAATTAGCTGAATCGAGGCATTTCTAGCAGTAGGCAAGAAACAAAATATTTCTGAGCATAACCAGCTACCAGTCAGACAAAGCAATTCTGACAACAGATATGATTTCTTTCGAAGGTCACATAACATTTAAAGATTATTGTTAATTACCAGGTTCAGTGTGCTTGACATTAAAGTTCTCATCAGGAAACTTTGTGCCGTAGATAGATTCACCGCCCATTCCATCGCCAAGAATGAAATCACCGCCTTGGATCATGAAATTGGGGATAATTCTATGGAATGCACTTCCCTTGTAGTGGAGAGGCTTGTCACCCTTGCCCATTCCTTTCTCACCTATAGAATAAAATAGTTGAGAGAGTGACACGAAACGGAAATCAAAAACATAATTTGAACCATTTAGCAAGCGTAAGCAGACATTATTGAGAATGCTCTCCAAATTATAGAAAAGTGCAATGCCCTTTATACACCCAGCAAATAATGATATTTTGAAGAACATTGCAGTATTTATTGCTACTGCTATTGCTCCTCACTTCCATTCTTTCCATGAGTAACATTTCTAACAGGAGCTGATGAAGCGACAATAACATTCTTCGCATACCTGTGCAAAGCGCTCGGAAGTTCTCTGTAAGAAAAAAAAGAGAGAGAGAAAGCATTAGTATTTTTATCATATCATTCAAAACAGTTAAAAGATAATTATGAAGCTGATGGTACCTGCTGTTTTAGGCACAGTTTTCCCGAAAAGTCCCATGACAATCCGACCTATGACAGTTTAGAAGAAACAAGCATCAATATGCCAATCAATTAACCTAGAGTAGAATGACGTTCACAATCATCACGTTGTAATTTACCATCAATGCACAAAAGACTAATGAAGCCATCGAATAAATTGCAGCTTGGATTAAGTTGCACTAAAATTTTGACAGTTACAGTTGCCGTGATCACGCTACATGCCACTCATATAACCCACCGAACCAAAATCGCTAGTAAGATCTAAGATGGCAGAGCGCGCTGGCTGATCTGACAGAGAAACACGATAACATAGCATGCTGATCTGATAGCGAAACAACAGACGGGATCACCACAAACCTGCGGGCTTGCCTTCGATCTCGATGTCGAAGAAGACCTTGTTTGTGACTTGAGGCAGTTCCGCGTTCGATTCTTCTGCCTGAAACCCGAAAATAGGATAAAAGTCACGTCCGCATGAAGATGCAACAGATTCATATGCACGCGCAGACGTCAGAACGATCAAACCATATCGGAGAATTGCGGTAAACACTAATCAGATCCGAGAAAACACGCAAGGAGGGACAGAGGGAGGGAAAGGAGAGGTGCAAACAATAATGGGCGGTTGGGCGGGGGACAGACGAGGTGGATGAGCATCCTGGCCGAGCGTCAGGGGGACTGCGGCGGCCAGCGCGAGCCACAGGAACAGCGTCGCCTGGCGCGAGACGGCCCACCCCGCCGCGCTCCTCCTCCACCCGGTCATCGCCATCTCGGATCTGCTCTCCACTACTCTGCTCCTTCGTCGCCGCCGATGAGCTATTTGTCCACGACCAAACACGGAGGAGCAGAGCCGTTTGGTGGCTGACAGGGGCATGCACGAGGCGGTTAACTCATCACAGGTGCTGACGGGCATTGAGACAAATCGGTTGCACCACTCGATCCTCCCTTCTCTTTTTTCTTTTTTTTTTTTGGCGACGAACCTTCTCTTTTGTTCTCATTTTTTTTATCCCTTTAGTCGCGTTTTTTCGTTCAGATTTTAAATGGATTCTGGTGCAGCACCTCGTCGAAACCGATCACGTGTGAAGAAGCCAAAAAGGCGAGATAGTGCATTTAAATGGATTATGGCGCGTTCTTGTTTATGTTCAGTTATTGTATTTTGAATTATATTGTAATCTTTTAAAATTTTCTTGTTTACTGTAGAAAATGTTGCAGGCTCCTTCGGATGCTTAAGGAAGTTCTTGTTGAATTTTATTGTCAACACACACAGACCTTGCATTCGTTTGGCGGTGGCTGCGTGGCTTCGAACTGATAGGCAGCCACCGCCGGTTGGCAATTACAAAAAGCTCAAGCGTTGGTGGACCGCAAGATCATATACAATATATGGAATATTTGGAAGGAGCGTTGCCGCCGGGTTTTTGATGCCAAAGCACTCTCTATCACCCAACTCAGCACCTCATTGCACAAGATGTTCAGAATTGGCAAGAGGCTTGGTCTCCTTTACAACTTTGAACCTTATGTACCAAGTTTGTTGTAAAAAGGAAAACAGCTTGTAAATACTTTCTAATCTTCTAAATGAAATGGCAGAGCATCTACCATTATTTGCTCAAAAAATATATATGGTACTCCTACTGTATATCCTGAGGAAAACAAAAAAGGACCTGGGACGTTGAGCGGTGGCAGTGCAGAATAGGGCGACTACGATGGCGGCGGAGGGCCTTCGGTGTCTACCCTCATTCCCCTGTACCCCTTCTCCGAAAACGGCTTATCTCCTCCCGTTGTTCTCTTCTTCAATGCATCCTACCACCGACGGTGGTGAATACTAATTGGATTTTGTTTATCTGTGAATCTCATATTATTGAATAAAATGTCTAGTAAAAATTGATCACGTTGTGAAAATACGCATGGGAGAAGGATACGAGATGAGAGAAGCTATCTTTCTAAGACCATAAAAAAAATGATAATAACCCATGAGAGTTTCCTAGATTTCAGTCAATTGATGCAGAATGAATACGTTCAATTAGACATATAGTAAGACAAGGACACTGCAATGTACGTATAGAACCGTGGCATTTTTTTTTTTTTTGCTAGACTGGAATTCAGCAAATCACAATGTGTAGAAGTACAAATTAACACGCGCCTGCAGGTCGAACGCCAACCAGATAAAAACAGATCTCGGACCGGCAGCGATTTCACGACATGTATCACTTAGAGCTCATCCGGCCGCATGGGCAGCTCGCCGCTGTCGGCTATGAGGACTTTGGCAAGCTGAGTGCCCTCCGCCATGTTAAAGTCGCCTATAGCTTCGATCTTGCCGACGACGTCCATCCCACTGATCACGTAGCCGAACACGACGTGCTGGCCGTCCAACCTTGCGCAAATGACAAATCAAAGATCAGTCATCCATGCAGCGATGAGTACTCCAATGGAGAGGAGAGGAGATGAGGAAGGGAACTCGGATCACTCACCCTCTCGTCTTGGGCGTGTCTGCCAAGGTGATGTAGAACTGAGACCCGTTCGTGTCTTTCACAGCTCTTCTATGTCCGTCTGGAGTGACGATAATCTCGGTCGCCATCGCCACGGTGCCTGCTCCTTTGTGGCGGAGCTTGAAGCCTTCATCCGCGAACTTGTCGCCGTAGATGGAGTCGCAGCCTGTGCCGTTGTTGTTTACGATGTCGCCTCCTTGGATGATGAAGCCTTTGACGACACGGGTGAAGAAGGTTCCCTTGTAGTAAAGACGGTCACCGTGCCTGCCCATTCCCTTCTCCCCTGTAAAAAGTTTGGTTTACAAGGAGTTTGGTGGTTCATTGATACCTACTGTGGCTTTCGAAACAAATTGCTTGATGTATAATAGCTTTTTCTTTTTCGAGAGATGCTACGGTGTCTGAGAGATACCGAGGCACCTCCACCTCTTCAATTAATCTCAGCCGCTGATTTTTAAAAATTGGTACCGGGTTCATCATTTTTTTACCGGGCTCACTGTTTTTAAAGCACCAGATCTAACATTTTAATACCTTTGACTATGTATATCTCTATTTTTAAGCATCAGATCTGATCAAACGGACAACTGTGTTAACTCCAAGTATTGTATCATTTCTCTTCTTTTTCAACGTACCTGTGCAGAGTGCTCGGAAGTTTTCTGTTGTTCTGGGAGCAGCCTTCCCATGGAGGCCAATCACAATCCTACCTGTAATTAAATTAAATTTGCGCCAGCAAGTGATAATCTGGTGATTATATATGAAACCAAGAGGAAAGGGGGATGATGCTGGCATGAACGCACAAACCTGCGGGCTTGCCATCGATCTGGATGTCGAGAAAAACCTTGCTGGTGACTTTTGAAAGCCCAGGCTCCGATTCTTTATGTGCCTGTGAACAGAAAAACGCAAGGCGTCAACCAAGGAATCGTTAGGCGGCATCATAAAAAAATTGGATGGATGGATGGACGGACGGACAAGCGACGGGGTGGCCGCGGCGAGCGCAAGGCACAGGCACAACAGCACGCTCCCCCTCAACGCCATTGCACATCACCACTCGGCGTCTATGCTTTCTCCAGTTTTATGTTTATGCCATCAACAATCCGGACGATGTTGGATGGCACGAGTGGCTCACAGAACGTAGACAAAAATAGTGAGGTCAACCTGGCGTCCAGCGAATGCGTGGGAGGTGATCGTCCTAGACCGCACGCTGGAATTGCCGTCATGCAGCTGCTGCCAGTTACAGATGGAACACAAGTTGTTGATTGATGCAAATGTAAGGTCCCCAAATCCTGGGTCGTATAAGTGTACAAACATTATTCAAGTTGGAGAAAACCGTAACCGGCATGAGGGCCACCTGGTTAGACGCCAACTTTGGTACGGTTTTGATTTGCATTGCACATCTCAACAGGCACATTACTCGTCCGCACAAGTGAAGCAAAACAGAACTCAAACTACCACCTCATGTTCCCAAAATCATTGTACACAAGCCAATACCATCACTCTAGCAGCATCGTTGCCGCAGAGGCATTTGCTCTCCAGGTTCTCTGACTATCAATCCTTGGATGCACTGGTTGATGGCCCTTTCTTGCCACCATATCTCTGCATTGAAAAACAAGCCGGATTAAGTTAACAATGTCTGATAAATTACACTCTACTGAACTGCAGGCACAGATCAATGCTCTCAATCTGTTATAGGGAGGATGCCTTGTACTTAATCTACATAAACTCTCAAGCAGCAAAAGGGTACAAAACATTTCACCAACATAAAGGTCTTACCTGCTTTCCGATGTTGAAAGGGACATACTTGTACTTGATCATATGCACAATCTGTCGTTTCATTGTGAGGACAAAGAGTACAATCCAATAGCAGAGGAGTATAGGCCAGAAGACAGGAACGTCGAATATGGAAAAGAAGGTCATGATGAAAGCAATGCAAAAGGCTTTTGTGATGGCATACCTGAAAGAAGCTTAGTTAGTTAGCACAGTTTCAGTGCCTCATTTACATTACAGAATGTAGCAGGGAAGAAATCTAAAGCACTAGAACAGCAATATATCAATTGGAGCGGCACGTTTTTTCAAAAGCCATTTAAAATTTTCAAAAATGAAAACTTCTCCCAGGAAATAGTAAATAACTTTCTAAATAGGCAGAGGAAAAGCATTTCTGCGGCTTATCGGTCTAAAAGTTATACTATTTCCAAGGAAACTAGATGAGAATGGATCTTAAGCATGTGAAGTTCTGAACCATGCTCGCAGGCAATCAATATAAGTAAAATATTGAGCACAATGACTTGGAAGCTACTCATTACTCAACATAATAGAAATTTACAACAAAGCAGAAAATGTACGAATACAAAAAAACGTACTTTCCAGATTAAGCATAACAAAATTGTATTAGTAAGATATCTGATGTAGTATCAAAAGGAGTTTTCAGGGTTATGCATTACAAAATAAAACAATGTAATTTTCAGACTGTGCTTTCAGTTGGCATAGGAAGCAGCAATGCAGAGGCATTAGAAAGTACTCCTATGCGCTACACAAATAGTGTATTCCAATTGTTACTTTCTAAAAATTTGGATTTCCAGTATCAAATACTAATGAGCAAGACCCCAGGGAATAAAAGCAGCTTATACAGAGGCTGTCTTCAACAAATTGCATACTAACTATTTACTACGGTAGAGAACATCTTTTCCTCACAATCAGCTAAACAAGTACCATTAATTAGAGAACTAAGTGTATGCATTGCACATTCAGTAAAGCACACTTGGCTGGTTGGTTGATGAGTGGCAAATAAATACCTACTGATCCATTCCAGCCCAGCATAGCAGGTAAAATCGAAATCTGACACAAAAGCAAGCTGCCTTCAACAAATTGCATAACTATTTACTACTATAACAATTAGTAGAGATTATCTTTTCCTTACAATCAAAGGGTGGAGCGAACTTGCTAGTTGTAGCAGATCAATGTTATGGCTTCTGGAGAAGCACATTAGCACAGGATGAAAGCAGTTAAGGTCAGAGCCACAACAGCATACCAGAACAAGAACTCGGGGAGGCGGCGTATGAAGGGCTTGAACTCGTCGGAGCCGCGGGAGGGGAGGCCGGGACTGGCGTCGAGCGCCTCGAGCTCGGGGTCGACCATGGGGGAGAGGAAGCCGATGAGGAGGTTGAGCAGGTAGATGCCCAGCCCGTAGGTCACCACATAGAATCCCCGCACGTAGTAGACCCGCAGCGCGTACACCGCTGCGGCGACGAGCGTGCCCAACCACCGTCCGGCCGTGTGCGGCGCCGCGCGGTCCAGGTAGTGCTGGAACGCCCGCGCCGCCTCCGCGCGCCACTGCTCCGCCGAGTCGCTGGCGGAGGGCTCCATGCAGTGGCCGCCGCGCCGCGCGCTGGGGATCGGAGGGCTCGCGAGGTGGGTTAGGTTTCGCCACTGGCCTCTGGAAGCTGGAACTCTTCTGCTCCGATGGAATCGCACGCGAGCAAAGAGGATGGAAATGGAATCACATGGCGCCACGGTGTGCTCGCCCGTTTCCCGGGCCTTCTCGCGGCTTTCTCCTATTTAGGCCCCGTTTGAAAGAAAAAGGTTTCCTAAAAAAGACGGCCCAGCCCACATATTCCAGCCCGGTTTCCCACCCTCGCTCGCACCAGTCGGCTCGGCCTCCGCCGGGCACCCACGTTTCTGAAGGTCCGCATGCACCCATCCTCAACCCTAGACACCCCCATCCCATGCTCCGGCGCCCGCTTGCCGCCGGCCTTTTGCGACCCGGGAAAACCCACCTCCGCTCGCCAGAAAGAGCGCCGAACGAGACCGCCGAGGTATGCACTTCTATCTTACGCCATGCTAAAATGGAGAATGATCCGTGGACACGTGGGGTGGGAGGCGGACACGGGTGAATGATCCTGCCCCGTGGTGGATGTCAGTTTCTTGCATGCAAGCTTCGTGTGAATTTTGTTCCTGATCCTTTACATCATGGGATTCTGTAACTGTTACGTAGTCATTGGATTTGATTGTCATGCTTGCACAGTTAGTTTCTTGCTGAGCTTGCAATTGGCTTTTTTTCTTTTTTTTCCTCAATTTTGGAAAACTAAAATTGGGATTTGGGTCATGTATTTGGTTTCCGTAGAGAGGTGCAACATAATCTATATGATTTTCCAATTATTTTCTTATCGAGACGAGTTTAGGGGAAAAGGTAGTGTGATTTATCCTTATTGTGATGATTTACACTCTAGGTTTAAAAAGTCATAGCATTGCATTAATCATGATTAAATAGGCATAGTTGTATGACAAAATTCGAAGTGTCGGTGGGAATCCTAATCCTGTCTCTGATGGCATAAGTATCATTTCTTTTAGGAACAGAAATCACAAGAAAAATATATCCAGATTATTCATAGAGATAAGGGAGGTCTGATGGCTGTTTTTCACATGAACAGCTGGCCTTAGGAAATGGTTGCTGATCTTTTGACTGTTTTCTATGTAGAATGGTATTAGCTGGATGCACCACGAGAAGTCTAAGATTTTCATACATTTACTACTGAAGAAATTAATTTCACTTGTCAGAAGTTTAATATGCACTTTAACTTACATCTCTATAGTCTTACTGTTTATTGTATGTTGTACTTAGCTCTACCTTGGTGCAGAATCTCTGGTAGATAAAAAGTTAATTTGATACACTGGCTTTTCCCTTCCCATCTTTCCCGAATTCCATATCAGGTACAAGATATATAGGTACTCCAGCACTTATCTGGCCCCAAACAGTATTAGCCATGAGATCGAAATTTTCTGAGCTCTTGATTGATGATACAAGGATATCTATCAGGGCATCTCATGTATCTGAGCTCTTGATGGATGCTGCATATGTTGCTGCAAAACCTATCATGTGTTCTGGTGGTTTTATTAGTATTCAGTGTTAGAAATGAAGTATGCCTACAGCATTTACTGCAAAAAATGTTTAATTACTGCTCAATCTATAGGTGCTTCTTGTTGCAGGATGGATTATAAACGCAGGAGGAGCCATAGTCCAGCTGAATACAAGGAAGGCTGTGATAAAGATTATGAAAGTTCCGAAAGGAACCATAACTCGAGAAATCTAGATGACTCAAGTAATGCCAGACCAGTCAGAGGTTATGAATCCAGGCAGAGTGATAGACCTTCCTATGGAACATCACGTGAATCCAGAAGGCATGATGATGATAGGAGGTATCATGATAAGCATGCTGGTGATTATGGGAGGAGTCATTCAAGATCCTCTCGGTCAGATCATGAACCAAGGGCTGGTACCTACTATGAACGTTCAAAGCGTGATGGCACTGAGAGAGTACGTGGTGATCAGCGAGATACTGACAGCAGGTATAGTGTGAAATCTTTTAATCGAGAGCTGAGGAGTAAGGATGATGGAAAGCAAGCATCCCCTCGTCACTATCGAAGATATGATGGTGGAGAGTATGATAGATGTACAAATGCAAAAAAGCTTGTTGAAAAAAAAGATTATTATAGGGCTAGTGATAAGGACAAGGAAATCGAGGAAGAGGTTGTGAAGAAGAGAAATGGAAAGGAAATTGAGAAAGAAGCTGAGGTAGAAACTAGGGAGAAGAAAAGAAATTTGTTCAGTTCGTCTGTGCCGAATTTTGATTTCTCAGAGGGTTAGTTGATTTTTTTTTTTGGGGCTCCTGCTGATGTTTTTATTAGCTCATTCTTTTTGCTACTGGTTGCTTATATAAGTCGTATATTCCACAGATGCCAGGTTATCCTCAGCCACGTCCGCAAATGAATCCTTGGATGGTGTGAATGCAGCTAAAATTGCAGCTATGAAAGCTGCTGAATTAGGTAACCATTATTTAATCATTGATTGACATTCTAAATCAATTTTTGACAGTTTTTTTACCATGCCTGCCGTACATCTAAATTATTTATTCTCCTTAGCCAATTTAGTTTTTCCTCATGTGCTCTTGTAACATTGGTACATTCACATATCCGTGATGCTGGATGGATTAAAGAAAAGTGCATTTTCTGGTTTCACATATCAGCCAATTGATTACTTTACATGACTATTTCTTTCATACTTCCATGATGTACAAATGAGATAGCTATAAGGTAATCTCTTCCCTGACAATTTGAGCTACAGACTGCATCATTGACAACCCTGTTGTGTTATTTGTCAGTGAATAGGAACATTGCAACGTTCGGTGCTGGAACTGGACGCATAACCACTGACCAAAAGAAAAAGCTTCTCTGGGGAAACAAAAAGAGCAATCCTTCAGAGGAGGTAAACATGGAAGAATATGCTATTGTTGGTTTCTCTTTTTCATTTTCCAGCCATTCCACTTTGGTGTCCCTTGGTCATGGTTATCATTTGACACTATCCCTGATGCTACAGACAAGCAAGCGCTGGGACCTAAATTTGTTTTCTGATCTTGAGCGCCAAGAGAAATTTAACAAACTTATGGTAAGCCCTGTTCCTTTATGCTCCACTTCTAGTATTTCAGATCTTTCTAATTTACTTCTCCTTGTATTCACAAAATTGAACCGATTTACTCTCTGATGACTAACACTGTTTTAGAGTCTGAGGATGCCTTGGTGGCTATGGCCTTTCGCAGGGTGTCAAGAGCACTGCACCAGTTCAGGAGAGCAAGGTTGGAAACAAGGATGGGAGCTCGTCAGAAGCCAAGAAACTGGAGGAGCTGGACACCAACCTGGAGAAGCATTACATAGCAGGCCTTCGCCGGAGAGATGGCCGGACGGTTGGCCTTGGTCTGTAGGAAACAATGCCTGGTGCGTTGGAGTATCTGAGTGCCTGCTCTGCACAATGTTAAGCGGCTTGTTTATCCTTGCGCCTCGAAGTTTAACTGTCTGTTTTATGTTAGTGCTAGCTCATAAACAGCAATGCTGCCATGAGTTGTGTAGTTTATTGTTACAACCAAATTGTAGCTATTTTCGCGTGCATTCTTATCTTGATAGGCAAAATGTAACTCGATATCCCTGAGAAGAAAGGTACTAACAAAAAGGAGGGCTTCTTTGGAACGCAGGATTTTCGTAAGAATTGTGCAGAAATTTCACAGAAATCAGTTCAATTTTATAGAAAAAACGCAAAAATAGAAAAAATTTCTCCAAAAAAAGCGAGAGAGGAAAAAAAAAAACTACAGTATACTTGTGAAAGTTCATACGGTATTGCCCCGATGTCCAGGCTCCATGGGAAATGAACACGTCCTCGAGGTGACCAAGCCGGCCACACTCCACTACTCCATGAACTACACAACTGTTACATTTTTTTTAGGCATCATCATGAATCCAAGCAGCTCCCATGGAGGACAAACTGGTGGCCGTGTCTTCCAAGGAATATCAAACTGGTTGGTATGTCTGCAAAATCCAGATTTGCAGTGCGGACTTCTTGCTTTTCCCAGGTCTTCTATATGTTCTGTGTATAGTGCAGCTGATAGAATTTCTACCGAGATATGATTGTTGTGGCCACCGTCATTGGCGCCTAGGAGTGCATCCTGGAGACCTTTTCAGACAATCCATCAACAACGTCTTCCATTTCCTCGGGGATTTCATCATTCTACAGAGGAGCCAAGACAAGTGTGGAGTCAATATATGATATATAAATTGAATAAAATAAGTACATTCTGCATGCAAAAATATAATCATATATGTTTGTTTCTGCGCATCCTTTCAAGTTGACAAAAGCAGGCATGCCACCTTGCCAATCAGAAGAATTTGGTAAGTTCAGCATTAGTACCTCTGGGTGTTTATTTCCGACAACAACACATTTGGAAGCACTAATGCTCGCACTCTTCAGGTAGCTCCGCGAACTCAAGCTTGTGGATTTCACACCATTGTGACCACCACCATCTTGTGACCTTGGAGGGCTCACACTAGTGCGAGTGACAGAATCTGCAGTCCTCTCCTGATCTTCAATATGTTGTTCAGTATTGCCATTCTTTGCTACAGCTACCCTTTCCCTGTCATTCAAACATAATGCATAATTTAGCACAACTGAGATCAAAGTATGAAATTCTGTGCTTCTGAATTCTAGCTACCATGTTATCTACCTTGGTAAAGAGGCATGCTTTCTCTGCAGTGGAGAACCTCTTTCACCTTTGCTATAATGCTCTTCAAGGTGTGCAAACTGCCGTTTGAAGCGATCAACCCCGCTGCAGTAAGAAACAGAGTTCAGAACAACATAGCCGTTTGGAAAAAAAATAAAGATAAAACACTATGAGCTATATAAAAAACTGAGTTTTGTCCAGTTGTAAGAAGTTGCTGAAATTGACCAAACATGTTCTCCTAAACTGAAGTGTAACATGTAGCCAAGATTTCAAAGAACATTAATGTGCCTTGCATTTGTAGGTTTCAAAGAAAACACAAGGCATATAATGAACTTTCTTGGATGATTGACGTTGACTAACACCATTCTGAAACAAAAAGAAAGGCAAGTTAGCACCTTGGATAGAGGAAGCTAATCTGTTCTCCACCTTTCATGTACTCCTCAAGCATCTGCGGATGGTACTCCAAAATCTGTTTGATTTTAATCAAATAATCAATGCTCAGGTGATGTGAATACATTTATTAGCCCAAACAGAAGACCCAAAACTATTTCTCACTACCTCTCGGTAGATCAACTCTCTAACATCATCTTTTGTGAGTTTTCTTCTCTCAAATTCGAACTCAAATTTTGAAATTGGGTTCCTTGAGGGCTCACGTTCCACATTAGCAAGGGATGCAAAGTATGGGTCAGCTAGAGCCTGGAACAATATGGAAAAGCAAATAATATATCCTTACATGTCCGCTTCTTTTTACATTAATAAAGTAGCTCCATGATAGAAAGAGAACTATTATTTTTTAACAAACAATCACCTCTTCAGCACTAAGCCGGTCTTTAGGATCAAATGCAAGTAATCGCTCTAGTAGACATAGGGCCAAAGGATCAGCATTACGAAATTTCTGAGAAAAGGGGACAGGATCTTTTTTCCTCATGCAACTTAAGTATCTCCTGGCCTTCTCATTTCGAATCTGTGACAGCCAGAAGAAGCGAGCATTAATCAGAAAAGGAAAAAATAAACTAGGCCTAAAAAGAATACTTCACTGGGTTGCAACATAACTTTATCACTAAATCCTAAACTGGTACAATGAGTATGATACCTGAGATACTTCATATCCTTCATTAGATCAAATAGATCATGCTAAAGGGTATATCCATGAAAGAGATGTATGAAAAATGGGCATGCAAGAATTGCTACTAAGTCAACAAACCCGAGATAAAGTTTCAGATGATGGCGTTCCAAGAAGATCCGTTATGATATCCAATTGGTGTACAACATTCTTCCCAGGAAATAGAGGTCTTCCAGTGAGAAGTTCAGCAAATATGCACCCAATACTCCAAATATCAATGGCAGGAGTGTACTGCATGCAAATTCGAACTTGTCAGAGAGAAGGATGGCTATAAAATTCGTACCCCAAAAAAAGAGAGAGAAGGATGGTTAAATGCAAACAGATTCCACAAAGTCTGCTTCAAAAGAACATGAAAGCTTTAGGCTTCAAAATACAGTAGCTAAAGACCTTACCTTAGAAAAGAAGGAGCCACACAATTCAGGTGCTCGGTACCACCGTGTTGCCACGTAATCCTTCAAATAGAGAAGCAGAAAATAGCACGAATTTAAAACAATGGAAGTGAAGCATTAATACTTCCATAATAAGGCAAGCACCTTACCGTCCAAAATATAGCTGATGGGGCATCATTAAATGATGCACGGGCAAGTCCAAAGTCACAGATTTTCAATTTACAGTCTGAGTTAGCAAGTATATTCTTGGGCTTTAGATCACGGTGAAAGACATTAGCTGCACAAGATAGGCAAAGATTGCAACATTTTAAATAAAAAACTTATACAGGGATGCCATGGCAACTTGTAAAATAAGCCTACTTTTGGTGTTTGACAGATGGTAGAAGCTTCATCAAGCTGCTATTAGTTCATCGACTTACCTGCATGAATGTACTTTAGAGAGCGAAGAAGTTGGTACAGGAAAAACTGGTGATGCTCAGGGGTGAGGTCATCATTCGCCTTAATCACTTGATGGAGATCCGACTCCATTAGTTCAAAAACAACATAGATATCTTGGAACTCCCTCCGAGAAGGAGGAAGCATAATGTGCTTGATTTGAACTATGTCTGGGTGACGGAGCAGCCGAAGCAGCTTGATCTCCCGCAAGATTCGTGTGGCATCCGAGACATGCTCAAACACATCATTGATCTTCTTTATAGCAACCCGCTCGCCGGTGCGGGTATCAATCGCTGCAGCAACTACTCCATAACTCCCTTTGCCGATGACTTCTTGGATCTGGTACTGGCTTGCCTCCCCGTACTCTGTGAAGAACTCCATTTCAACTGAGTTCTGCAAGAACATATTAAAATTTAGCTCGAGATGTTTGTATTTTCAGATAGAAAACTGACTGATCATCAAATACCAGTAGGCAATTGAACAATACTCCTATAAGGTAACTGAATTCTTAACAGTAACAGACGGTGGCGTTGGCAGAGAAAATTGCACAGCTGATTAATGGCTAGTGCAAATCTGGATGATATAAAGCTAGCATCTTTGAATGGACCATGAACAACCTACTGAAATTGACCTTTTCATCAAAGACATGGTCAGGCCCATTAAGAGCACATGCACCACGGTGCAATGGGAGACCTATTCTCGGCTGAAGCAGTCCTTCGCAAAAGCAGTAGGCGGATGGAATTGAAACTAGACTACTAGAGGGTGCAGTGCAGATTAAGTCAACATCAGCAGCAGATTCAGATCATCAACAAACCAGGTGGAGAACTTCGAATAGGAGCTCGAAAGTAACGCGAATCAATTATCACGAGAAAGGATCAAACGTGCGCCCAACCATAAAAAGAAGAAGCAGATGCAAAAGAAGCTGCTGTAACGTAACGAGACGCTTCGCTGACCTTCTTGTGGCTCTCGACCGGCAGCGGCATCTTGCGCTTGGGCACGCGGATGGCGCGCAGGCCGACGAGATCCGGGTCCTCGACGACCTCGAGATCGGAGGCGCCCTCGTCGCCGTCGCCGGCTGACGAGTGGCTGGATGAGTTGGCGTTGGAGCCGTTGCGGCGGTGGAACCAGCGGCGGAAGCCGTCGACGATGGTGGTGCCCCCTCCGGCCATCCTCCTAGCCCTGAGCGCCCGACGGCATTGGCAGCCCGCCCACCCGCCCGGTCCTCCTTTTCTTCTTACTACTGTATTAGCTTGGCGCTGTCACTCAGCAGTCGCTGTTGGAGCTCTTTGACCGCTTCGCGGACAAGCTGGAGAAGCCTGGCCTGCAGTCGTCGGCGCGGCGGGGGAATGGTCGGAATCCGGATGGGTGATTGGGTGGACGCGGAACGGAATGGAACGACGAAGAAAGGGATGGACTTTTGCGATGGGAATCGGGGAAAAAAAGGGAGGAAGTGAGCAAGATCTTGTACCAGTCCGGATTGGATTGGATTCAGTAATAGTTTTATTATTTGGAAAAAAAAAACCTCCTTTGCCTTTACCTCTGCTGATAAATATGCTGCTTGTTCACACTGATGGAGGCCGGCTTTGCCGTTACTGGACGCTGCCGCACAAATCCCCGCAGTTGCAAAACGCCATTCCTGGCCTGTCTACTGCAACTTGGCGGGGAAACTGATCACTGATTGTCATGTCGGACAAGTTGATCCAGTCCAGTCCATCTCATCGCTGATTGTCATGTCAGAGCGGCAGGACGACGATCACATGACAAGTCGTGAGCCTGCGATACAAATCTGGAGGAAGAGACAGGCGAGAGATTTTAAAATATTAACAGCGTTGATTTTTAATGTTAATTCTGATTATTTGTTTTATTTAAAAATTTTATTTAAATATGTAAAATTTTATTATTATTTGATTTATTATTAGTAAAATTTAAATTACAACTAATAATTTTACACAATAAAATAATTTTTTAATACGACAAACGATAAAAATTAATGTTAAAAATTAACGGTGTTTATAATTAAAAAAGTTCATATTGCCAGATCAGCTGGTTACGCGGTCAACGTTCAACATGAGCAGCGCATGAGGTCTAGTTGGACATCAGGTTACTGCTAGTACTAATCACCAACTGGTTCATGATTGCGCGTCGTTAACAGGGTGCATGATTGCGCGTTAAGTATACAACCTGAACTCTTCCTTTACATATGCTACTCTATCCATTTTAATAATACAAAGTGGAAATTCACTGTCACTGATTTTTTTTAAGTGCGGTCACTGATTTTGACTCCTACACCACGCTAATACTCCACGTTACAAAATAAAGCGATCACCAGCCGTGGCAAAAACACTGGAACGTGCGGTGCAACGCGGGGATCCAGTCACGTGGACGAGCAGATTATGCTCTCGTGCCGTGGCCATGCAATAATAAGGGTCTGGAAAGCAGGAGGCGTGTGTCCCCACCCGCCGCGTTCGTCCGCCGCCGGCAGAGCCAGTCCATGCACGCCACGATGCTGGTCCACCGTCCATTGTGCCCGTGTCCGTGTCGCAGCGCAAGTACGCAACCAGACGAAGTGGGGCGGTTGCTGAATGTGGGCCCATGCCGACATCTGGCATCGCGGCCCCACTGAACCTCAGGGTGTAGGATTTCTACGGCCCAAGCGTTGGGAGCAAACTGGGCTGGAAGTTCAGTCAGACTGGGCCCATCACACGCTCCCACAACCGCACTCCGTCGGGTTCCGGCCCATTTCTAGCAGTCGACGGATGGCGATCGGGACCGAGCGCGGGGAGTGACCGAGTGAGCGGGACTGGAGCGCGGGGAGTGACTGCACTGCAGAGGCGCGGCGGCGTGGATGCCGCCGCCGCCGGCTTCCTGGAGGCCGTTGAGCCTGGTTCGTGCGTGCTCCGGACGCCAAGCTTTTTCAGATGCTCCGCCGCCGATTAGGTTTTCACAGAATGCTTAACTGCTCACCCCTCTCCTCTGTCAATGCCGCATTACACTTCACCTCTGCTTAGCAAATTTCGTGATACTATATGCATTTCTATCTTATGGATGCTGTTGTTGGTTGTTGGGCAGCCCCGCATTAAGAACTCCCTTCATTTAGGTAGGGATATGGTGACGTTTTTCCGTTTCTGAGCGCCCAAGACCCAGCGGATTTGACTTCTGAATGAAGTTTCTCGTCCCCTAGGTACAGACAAGGATCAAACGCGGAGGGCTGCATGAAGACCGTACGGACCGACCACGAGATATTGAAAAGAAATACTATATTCTGGAATATACGGAACAAAGCCTTTCTGAATGTGTCGAAGTGGGTTCAAGAGAGGCCTTGCTAAGATTTTGCTAAAGCAGGGAGCCATTTCTTTTCTTTTCTTTTTCTTACCACTAGGCAATGCAGATTAGCTACGGCGTAGTGTCGCAATGCGGCATAGTATTGCCTAATGATTAGATATTTGCTGTCTCATTGTTTTGTATATATATGGAACCGCTGAGGTTTGGAACGATGAATTCACACACTGAAATTGTTCTTGCTTCCTTTATGGCCTGTTATTGATTTTCCCCTCATGCACCTGCATGCCCTTTTGTCAGCAGATGCCCAAAACATACCAAATGGAAGTTACTTTGGCAATAACTCTAATCAAATATCACTGTTGAGTGACTTCAGTCATACCAGAAATTGCCTTACTACTTCACTTGTCAAATTTGGCCGTAGATACCAAAAGGAAGAAATAGAAGAGGTTCGAGTGTATCTATTAGACCGTTTTATCCATATTTCTATGTAGATTGCTTATCTTGATTTTTTTTTCCTTTCAGGTGTCAAAAGGTGTGAAACTATGAACACAACATGATTATCAGGAATCCAATCTATTTAACTCTCTTGTGCTTAGGAGATGGAAGGCATAATGTTGAAGTTTGCATAATGGAATGCAATATGGTTAGCTGATGTCAGTATATCTCTTGTCCGTGCTATCTTTTTCTGTCCAATTCTCCAAACATTGGTCAATTTTCACATGAAACGAGGTGGTAGTGTTCTCCTTTCATTCTCGTCTTTTTCTGACTTTATTTGTTATAAAAACAACACCTATCTCTGACCCATTGCATAGGTATCACTTCAAACACTGCCTCCCATGGTGGAACACCACTCTGGGATGGAAATTCTTTCAGTGCTTGTTCTTGATGATGATCCAACATCCATACTTGTCATCACCAGGATGCTTGAAAAGCTTAACTTCAAAGGTGCATTTCAATTTTGAAGCCTTAGATTTTGGAGTTCTTTTCCTTTTCTATGGTTTCTGATTTGATACAAGAAAGGAAGTGTGGTTTAGAGGAAAGAAATTAAGCACATGGTTCTGATCTGCTATCGCTGCTGTATGACTACAACAGCTATATAATCCATCGAACATTCAGTTAAAACATGAATATCTTGGAGCAACATGGCCACTGGATTCTTTTTGTCTCTTTGAGGAAGAAAGGGGGTATTAGGTTCTTCCTTGAAATTCGAAGTTGCACCTACTGTGCTATATACCTGATGCTACTGTAGAATACAGTTTTCAAGTTCTTTTATTTCGGATTGGTGAGTGCTTGATTGAGTTCCCACTTGGCAGCATCTGTTTCTCATTTATTATTCCGAATCCTGGATGTTTCATATCACGACATCTTAGAAATCTGGATGTACAGTACACTTCTTAGATTCCAATTTATGAATATTCCTTGTCGCCACGTATTGAAAGCGGGTATATTGTTACTACAGTATGACGTATTCCAATTTCTGGATATTCTGTGTCGCCGCATATTACAAAGCCAGATGTGAAGTATGGCATTTTAGATTCTAGTGTTGCTTTGTTGGAAACTCTGAGCATTAGTTGTCAATTAAATGTCTCACACTGGCAGAATATTACATGTGCTAAACTGAAGCCGACAAGATTTCACTAGTGCGTTTCTGGATCATGCTTACAAGCATTATGTATTGATATGTTCATTCTTTTTTTTGCCTTTGTGGAATTTTATCTGTGACATTTCCAAATATTTTAATCCTACCTTTATTGTTGCGCAGTTTTCCCCTTCCACACCGAACTTGCGGCCCTAGATTTCCTTAAAAAGGTGGATGCTAAAGAAGAGGAGCTTGATTTGATACTGGCTGAAGTCCATGTTAGCACTAGGGCATCTCGCAGTCTGGAAAACTCTGAGCTGCTCAGCCATATAAGGAATGAACGTCATGTTCCTTTTGTCTGTAAGAGCTTATATTTGAAGCCCTATTGTTTCAAGGTCTCATAAATTCCAGGCATAACAGTCTAAAAGAAATCCCTCCTTGTTAACAGCAATGTGTGCTAATGACAACGAAGAGGCTAGCTCTGAATGTATGGCCGTAGGAGCGTGCTTCCATTTGCCGAAGCCACTGACAGCTGGAAGCTTCAATATGCTGAGGGACACAGCAAGGCAACACAAGTCTAGAAGGGCAGCAATTAAACAGCAACACCTGAAGGGACACACAAATTCAACAAAGCGAGATCGGTTCCATTCAAAGAAGCTGGATCGGTTGATATGGACAGTTGAGCTCCAGGAAAAATTCTTGGAGGCTATTGAAGTTCTAGGGGACAAAAGTAAGTATATACCCTATCTGCACATGGCTTAAAATTTGAATCAGTCATTTCTTATCTTTTATTATTGAACACATGTCCTTTTTTTTTCTTGCTCCAACAGATGCTGTGCCTAGTAGGATTGTGAAGCAGATGAATGTCAAGGATTTGACAGCAAAGCAGATAGCTAGTCATCTCCAGGTGGGATATTTGATTTGTGCAAAAAGGCATTGTCATCTAAAGTTCCTTATAGCCAATCTTTCTTAATATTGCAGTGTGTAATGGCTGTACGCCACATTTTCTTAACTTACATTCTTCATACAGTAAAGAAAAATACATTCTCCACTCTTCTGTTTTTGCCTTTTTCCACTGCATTGGCTCTTGATTATCTGTTGGGCAATGTGTTTTGGCTGGCTAAGCGCTACCTTGCTGTATAGTAGAATAATAACATCCTCTGATGACAGTGAGTTTTGAGTGAAATTGCCACTCTGGTTATAATAGTTGAACCAACAAGCTTCCAGTTTTTGTTGCTTTTGCATCCGTTGAGTTTCATGCTGTTGCTGATTCTTCTGTCCATCCATGGGCTGACCATACAATGTTCTGGTGCTAAAATGCCAGTTTCAAATTGGAGATTTGCTAATTCTTAAAATTGATATACTAGTTTTAGCTTCTATTTTGACACTACTTCTTATCTTGATATTGATCTTTGCTTCATATTTTTAATGTAGAAACATCGATCACGCGTGAAAGCATATCAAAGGAAGTTCCGGCAGAATGCCAACAAAAAAGCAGTACCAGAGCTGATAAGATCAGAGCACAATGATTCCACTACTGTATGCATCACACCCAAAGTTGCAGCAGACATCAGAGAATTGTACCCCTCAAGGCTGTGGACAAATGTGAAGAAAATGTTAGCTGAAGCAGTGTCTTTGAAGGCTTACTCTTACACGTGCATATCTGGAATTTTCAGGGATGACACAAGTTCTGTGTGGGACAAGTACCATAAGAGCCTGCAGAATTGTTTGTCAAGCAGACGATGGGAATATGAGCAGCCTACAAAGGGTAAAGATGTTGTCAGATATGAAGGCAGTTCGAGTGAAGGCCAAGAAACTGCTGGTGAAATAGGTCATGGTGTACCGTTTGAAAGTTCTGGTTCAAACAGCATGTTAACAAGCTCCGGTCAGACCGACAAGAACAATCTTACTGAAACAGCAGTGACATACCCTTCTGATGGTTGTCTGCACAATGATGCTCTACTTAATGATACAAACAAAAGCTCCAGCACACAAATGTACATGGCTGGCCCTGCTGATGACAGGGAGGAACTGATCTCTTTCTGGACGAGTCACATGAATCCTCAAGAGCCACTAAACGTTAGTGTGGAGGATCTGTTACAGATAGATGAAGCATGGAATGAAGCGCTTGTATGGGGAACCCAACCGAGCCTGGTTAACGTAATTGAACCAATAACTCAAGAAACGATAGTGGAAGAAACTCTGGTGCCTGACCCTGTGATGCAGTCTGCACAGACTCAAGAAGCTGCAGTTGGAGATGCTCAGGTGCCTGACCCTGTGGTGCAGTTTGTGCAGACTCAAGAAGTTGCTGTTGGAGCTGCTCCATTGCATGACCATGTGATGCAGTTTGCTCAAGACGATGTATACTGGAGTTTGAGTCCTTCGCTGGCTGACTATGATATGCTGTTTTAATACTGAATCAGCATGTGTAGAGTAAATGGTGGTAACAATAGGACTCGTGACAGAAATAATACAAGGGCAGCAACATGGGATACCTCCCCCCAACAATGTTTGACATAAGGATCTAAATTATGAAATGAAAGTCATAATTTGTGTCCTGACATCAAACACTGCTGGAGGGTACTTAATAGATACTCGTGCTCAAGTAGAGCACACATTTCATTTTTCTCGTATGAAGTTGTTCTGTAATGTGAGAATCGTAGAACTTATCATTCAGTGCACTGTCAGATGTTAAGTTTATTAGACTGATGAATCTGATGTACCCCAGATAGCTTGTGGTTTTATTTTTATTTCTTTGGAGGTGGAAATAGCTTGCGATGGAGTCACATGCCATGGTTTTATTTCAAGCCCGGCCCATTTATTCGCTGGCCTAACATGAGACGAGACTGAGAAGGCGAAGCGGAACGCCCTTTGAGATTGAAAAATATATGAATGATGAAAATTTAAGTATAATTGTTAAATAAAGGGTTTAGATCTTTTCTTCTAATTCCCAATCTTAAATCAGTCTCCAATTCTCAGATGCCAAACGGCACCTTACTTCATGCGGTTAAAAAAAAAAAACTCTAATAAGTCAAAGCCGTCCCAAAAAAAAAAAAATCTCAAGGCAAAGCCAGGCTCGAAACCGTGAGGTCCGTGAAGCCATCGCGAAATGGGCGGCGCCGGCGAGTCAGAGGCAGAGGCGAGCGGGGCGTCCACGCCCATCCTCCTCCAGCGACCTCCTCCCCGCCCGGCGATGGGGGTGGAGATGCGCCGGCAAGTGGGGCTTGCGGCGCCGCTGGTGGCGTGTAGCCTGCTGCAGTACAGCCTGCAGGTGGTCTCCGTCATGTTCGCCGGTCACCTCGGCGAGCTTTCTCTCTCCGCCGCCTCCGTTGCCGCCTCCTTCGCCAACGTCACCGGCTTCAGCGTACTAGTAATAAACCGCGCTTGACTCAGATACTGCTGCGTGTGCACGGTAGATAAAATTAATTCCAATGGAAAACACATGGACCAAAATTAGTGCACGCTAAATGACTGTTTTGACACTATTCCAAATGTTTTCTCATGTTAATTGTTGCAGTGTGCTTGTGTGACTAAAAGTTAGCAGCTATTGATTGATTTAGACATGTCTGTGCAACTTTCTCAGCTACTATGCTTAGCTTTACCACAAGTTTTTTTTATTGAAAGTCGTATCGTTTTTCCATTTCAAGCTGGGTATGGGAAGCGCGTTGGACACATTTTGTGGACAATCCTTTGGAGCAAGGCAATTCGATATGCTCGGGCCGCACACCCAAAGGGCTATTGTCGTTCTCATGCTTACCGCAATTCCACTGGCCTTTGTTTTGGCCTTCACTGGTGAAATCCTTATCGCACTTGGTCAAAATCCTGAGATATCATATGAAGCTGGACTGTATGCTCGGTGGTTGAATCCTGGTCTTTTTGCATATGGTTTGCTTCAGTGTCTTACCAGATTCCTGCAAACCCAAAATGTAGTGCACATAATGGTAGTTTGCTCTGGAGTGACTTTGCTACTTCATATTCTGTTATGCTGGCTCTTGGTTCAGAATTTTGGCCTTGGCAACCAAGGTGCAGCTTTGGCAATCTCAATATCTTATTGGATCAATGTCGCACTGCTTGCGACATATGTTAAAGTCTCTGAAGCTGGCAGGAGGAGTTGGAGAGCCTGGTCTAGAGAGGCACTGAACTTAAAGGATGTTAGCATGTATCTAAGGCTTGCCATTCCATCTACTTTTATGACCTGGTAAGTTTGATAAGTTGGATGACTTGTATTTAAATAAGCTTTCAGTGCCTTTCTTTTTTACATCTAACATGCAAGATAGTTCAGCTTGGAGTATTGGGCGTTTGAGATGGTGGTTCTCCTTGCAGGCTTTCTTCCGAATCCAAAACTGGAAACTTCAATTTTGTCTATCAGGTAAGCAAACACAACTAGAAATGTGTTCCTTCCTTTCAAACATAGAAATTGTAACAGACAGATCACTTCTGTTTGATCCTATAGCATTAATATGGGTCATCCTTAGCAGTTGCATCCATTTCACTTTTCATTTCTTGTGTAATAGCCTTTCGCTCTTTTGCAGCCTTAACACAATGTGGATGGTTTATACAATTCCAAGCGGCCTCAGCAATGCAATAAGGTCAGAGCAACATCATTTTTTGTTTACCAGTTTCCTCCATGTGTTATATTCAACACCAGAAAATTGTGGCTAACTAGTTCTGATCCACATCTGTTGTTTCCTTGCAGTATAAGAGTTTCCAATGAACTAGGTGCAGGAAATCCTCAGGCCGCACGCCTATCCATTTATATTTCTGGAATCATGTGCCTAACTGAAGGCCTTGTCGTAGCTATCATCACAATATTGATTCGAGATATCTGGGGTTATTTATACAGCAATGAACAAGAGGTCGTGAAGTATGTATCAATGATGATGCCAGTTCTTGCTACTTCTGACTTCATGGATGGAATCCAATGCACGCTATCAGGTTTGGAATAAAGATACCCTCTAATATGCCACATTTGCATCATGATGTACTACTTCCTATTGAAAGTCTCATTTGTGGATACCATATTTTGCATATCATGCTTTACAGTCACTTAACTTTTGTTTTGATTGATCCCTTTATGTTTATGTGGGTTGACTAGCCTCATTGTAGTACCGTCAATACATTTGGAATTCTGGAATGACATTTTCAGTATGGCACACTAGTACACTACAAACAAGAGGCTTTGCCGGTATGCTGGAGTCTAATGAGGACGAATATCATTCTAAAGCAATGTTTCTATGTTAGCTATCAGTAGTCCTTTTATCAAAGACAAGTAATACATGGGGCTAGTAGAAGAGTGGTCGTTTTTCTATGGCCTCCAGAATCATAGATTTATCAGTGATTATTCATGCCACTTGTAAACGGCTCAAGTGGTCTGGCCCTTTTCCGGATACTACCGGGCTGCCCTTACTCTTGCAACTAATGAATCATAATCACAGCAGTGTTGTATTAACTGATATTTTTTTCAAAACTTATTATCTGTATATGGCTTTTTAGGCGCCGCTAGAGGATGTGGTTGGCAGAAAGTATGCTCTGTTATCAACCTGTTTTCTTATTATGTTGTCGGTCTCCCTTCAGCAGTTATTTTTGCATTTGTTCTGAATATTGGTGGCATGGTAAGTTGCATTTTTTTAGATGACATTTTTTTTATTCTGCCCCTACTTTCTCTGACTTAAATCATGTGACAGGGCCTTTGGCTGGGAATTATATGTGCTATGGCAGTCCAAATATTAGCTTTGGTTGTGATGATGCTCCGAACCAGCTGGGATGAGGAGGTATATGTTGGTTAGCATAAATTTACACTAACTAACATCAACAAATAAAACTGGAAGGAGTATGTTACTTTGCATCAAAAACAAAACAGTAAACTTGTTTTCTTTGAGGGGAAAAGTAAACTTGTTTTCTTTCTGAGGGAAAAAAAAAACTAAACCTTTTTTATGTTACAGAAAAGGGGAATGGGTGTTCTATAATGATGAAAATGGACATTAACTAGTACTCCCTCCCGCCTAATTTGTTTGTCATTTCAGCTCTAGGCATGGGAATTAAGGAGAGGTAAAAAAGTTGTGGTGCTCAAGAAGTGAGGAGAGAGATAGAAATGTATTGAGAAGTGAGAAGTGAGAATGACAAGTAATTCGGAAAAAATTGGAGAATGCTAGAATAACAAGTAATATGATACAGAGGCATTATATACATTGTACTGTTACTCCATTCAGGCCACACTGTCAATTGGGTACTATTATAGTACTACAAGGGAATTGTTTTACTTACGATCCATGATCCATGCTGTATTGAGTCTATGTGATGTGCTTTATCGTATATGTTTTTGGTAACTATTTTTCTACTGCTTTTTACTTTGTTCTCTGTAGGCTGAAAAGGCTCGGAGTAGAGTTCAATATTCAGATGGCAGTGTAACATTGGCCTGAATGTCATCAGTTGAGATTATGGCAGTGTAAGCATGGTATGGTTATTTTTTCATTTCTGTGTACTAGATAGAGCGAACATTCTTCAACCTGAATACAGTAACGCATGGTGCTCCAAGTATCACGAAGAGCTCTTGCACACATGTATATCAGGAATTAACAATCCAAATATACCATCAGAAACACGAAAAACAGAAATGGCATAAAGCATGTAAACTATTGCTGCTACCAGGCTTTTATTCATACTCCCCCCCCCCCCCCACCCCCTTTACCCTATCAGACTGTATACTCCACAATCATTCAAAGACAAACAGCACTAACCTACCATTAAATTACTATCATGATGCACTGGTCTACCTAATCCGCTGTCTTTTCCTTGAGATTACTTAGCTTGTGTACCTTCAATCTTTAAGAAGGCTTCAAATATCTGATGTTGCATCCCGATATGCTTTAGCTGTTGATACGGTTCTCTCGGGTACACAAATAGAAACTGAAAAGGAGCAAGATTCAGGCAAAAAGGAGAAGGTGCACCACTTCGTTGTAGTATGCCCACCTTCCTTGAGGGCTTCATCGTGGAATATTTTTGAATGGATTACTTAATTATTAAAATGTAGTATATGTTTCAGTAACACATTGAGATCACGGACTGAATGTTTCCTGACATTTGTTTATTGTTACTAAACCAAAAGGAGAAAAGAAAAAGTTTTGTTGCCTGACTAAACTATTCTGAGAGAATGCAGGTCTATGCAAGAAAAAGTGAACAGAACTAATGTAATGTAATATGAAGTAAGCGTCCTTAGAGATCTTTTCTGTCACCCATCTGTTGGAGCAGAAGTCTTAAACACGCAAAAGAGTAGCACTGGCACAGATGTTAGGATGTATAGCATCATTGCCAACCTTGGATTAGAGCACATGAACAATAATAACGTGAACAAATTAACAGTCCTAATTGATGCCATCTAAAAGCTTCATTTGCTCTACTTGTTTGGTATCATTACAAAATTTAGTCAAAGGGGTGAACCGGACAAAAGTAGAGACAAAGATGTATGACCGAGAGAGTTGCATCTTAGTGAAGTGGTATTTTCAATGACCGCGTTCATTTCCTCTTGATCAGTAGGCATTCCCTTCAGAACATGCTTTCATGTCTGGCCAAACAGACAACGATGCCTTCCAGAAACACTCCCCTGTCATCCTTTTGCCACTCCAACTGAAATTTCTAGGCGCAGCTTGCATTGAAACAATGAAGTTCAAGACCTGGAATGAGTTTTTTTTTTTTTTTTGAAGTTCAATCACTGTTATCTCGTTTTCGAATATAATGTTTTATTTGAAATTCAATCACTGTTATCTCATTTTCGAATATATATCTCACAAGAATTGTTTCTCTTATAGGACATCCATATCCATATGGTTCCATAGGTCCTAGGCAGCAACTCCCAAGCTTAACGCCCTGGATCTGGCAGGACTGATCCATCAGCCTAAAAGCGGGGAGTATACTTTGCTTACATGTGATGGCTTTGGAGTACGTTTCTTTCTGGTTCCTGCAGCTGAATAACGACATCGTGAAAGGAACAGAAATTTGGTACTAGCTCCCAAGTGGAGGTTGTCGTGGCTGCTGAGCTGTTTCCAAATCCCAGTAGTCCACCACCTACTCACCGTGTGGGTTAATCGATTCTTATCTGAAAGATACTTGTAATCTCTCTGAAAGCAGGAAGGGAGGTGTGTATAAAATTTTTGTTATTCAATATCTGCTTCCGTAGTCCAGAGAAAGGCATACTGTCGGTTGCGTGGGCGTTTTCCACGGCCACTATCTATATGATCACGTTTATTTCGATAATCTCTGGTTGGTCCAAGGAAATTAAAAGAAATTGACCCCCTTTCCTTAAGATGGTTTACTCTCCTGTTCTGTGACTCCTGTCCAAACCTTCTTTTCTAGAGGAAAACTGTTGAGCAACAACTGCAACTTGCTGGGTTCAATGCTTGTTCATGGCGCATGATAGGCTAGGCGTCAAGCTTAACAAGTTTTTTTTCCCCTTCTCCAAGCTCTGATCGGCTTCTCAGAGAAACAGAGGACGATGGGATTGGTGCTTTAAGCTGACGAAAGTGAGTTCAAAGTCTCTTCTTGGTGCTTTAAGTTCAAGTTAAGGCCTCCTTCCAACACAAGTTCTTATTAAGGTCCAATATGAAATGCGGGAATTTTTTTTATTTTTATATTTTTCTATGAAATTGAATTGATTTCTATGAGATTTTTATGAAATTCATGTGTTCCAAACATTGGCCTAAGGATGCAGGGTTTCAAGCCTCCGTTGTTGAGGATGAACTGAAGAGGAGGCCAGATTGTAACCAGATCAAAAAGGCAACCAAGGCATTTTTTATGCTTTCGGGAGACATTTTGAAACCTGCTGATGGCAAAGCCATGAGCACACACACTATGGGCTATGGACATAATAATTTAGCTTTTTCCTTGTCCGGTCATTTATCAAGAATCAATCACTTTACAGTGTGTGTCTGTAAATTAACTTTGGACACTTGTCTATGACACGAGCTTGTTCCTCTCCCTCTTTTTTTACACCAAAAAAAAAAAGAAGAAAAAATGAAAGAAATGAATCGATCTTTGCCACAAGAAAAACAGAGACAAAATGAGCTTGAAGACACGGTGAACCTATCTACCCCTTCAACCCCAATCAGAGAGAACAGAGGAGCGATCATGGCAGCAGATCTCGCGCTTGTTCCAGCGTTTTGGTGAACCTTGTGAGGTTTAGCCTGACGTTCTGCTTGTCGAGGTAGACCGTCTTGATGGCGTCCCATCCCTTCTTGTGCACGTCGTAGGGATGCTTCAGGTAGAAATGGTCCTTCGGGTACAGGTCCCTCAGCGAGCTCTCCTCCAGCGACACGTTGTACTCCATGTAGTTCACGTCGAAGTCCTTGGCCGGGTCCTTGAAGGTGACGCGGCTGAGCCACTCCAGCCCGCCGAACGGCACCACCTGGATGAGCACGGCGCGGCTGGGGAGGAACACCATGTTGGTGAGCCCGGCGCCGTGCACGCCCATCATCACGTCCGCCGAGTTCACCAGCCGCGCGAAGTTGGGCATGTCCGTGTGGTTGTCCGGCTCGGCGATGCGCACGTCGAACCTTGCCAGCGCGGCGGCGTGCGCCATGGCGCGCTCGTTGACGAAGCGGCGGGAGTTCTTGCGTGAGATGATGAGCAGGCGGGGCTTGTCGCGGCGCGGCGCGCCCGTCCGCGACGCGACGGTGCGTTCCAGCCGGAAGGTGCGTCGTAGGAGCCGCTTAAAGTCCGCGACGGTGACCCCCCCCGGCGAGCGCGTGGGGTCTATCCCCATGGCGCGGTGGAAGGTGGAGCCGATGACGATCCGCGGGAAACAGTGCACCTCCTGGTCGTTGTCGACGTCGATGATGTCGTACTTGGACAGCTGGCGGAACAGCGGCGTGAACTTGTCGACCCACCAGTCCTTGATCCCGCTGATCATGAACTGCACCTCCCCGCCGAAGTGGTGCGTGCTGGTGAAGAGCGGGACCAGCACGTCGGTGTAGTCGTGGTACAGGTTCCCCGCGAACCCGCCGTTGGAGAAGAGGAAGCCCGGGACGGAGTGGTTCCTGGTGCAGAGCGGCGGCACGGCGGTGTCGTTGGCCCCGCCGAAGGGGCGGAGCGTGAACTCGCGCACCTCGTCCATGGCCACGGCGTCGTGGCGCCGCGCGTACGGCTTCGTCTTCCACTCCCGGCCCAGCGGGCTGATGTAGATGAGCGAGTGGTTGCCGTCCACCCGGATGTCGCCCACCGCCGCGCACCGCTCCGAGCGCTTGCTCGTCGGGTAGCAGGTCGGCCGCGCCGGGTCGAAGTCCTCCTCGCCTATCGGGCCGTCCAGCTTGTACCTGGTGCTGTCGTAGTCCTCGTCGATCTCCACCACCTCCAGCTCCTCCGACGCCTTGGCTGCATCCATCCATCGATCATCAATCATCAGCTTCATTCAATTTCGACTCTATCGGATCATCTGACGACTACAGGCCAGGCTCCAGCTCTAAACAGTGCGGGAGAGAAGAAGATAGAAGAGGATGGCAGAAGGGAACGTACGGAACGGGTTGGAGCAGTATCGCGCCTTGATGTATGTGAGGACGCAGAGGGAGAGCAGCATGGTGATCACCATGGCCGCGTTGCCCATCCTGCGCGGCTCCTGCCGGCTCCGCGGCTGCTTCATCTCCTCTCCTCTCCTGAGTCTTGGCCGGAGCTGGATCCGACGATCGACGCAGCTAGCGGGGGAAAGTTGCCGTAGAGCGGGTATTAAAAGGTGGAGAGGTTGGTGGCCGCGCGTGGTCGTGGTGGGTGAGGGTCCCGGTATGCCGGGCAACCACTGCGGCACCGCACGTGAAGGCCCTGGCCCCTCAACCCGGCGGCCGGCCGTTCGTTCCTTCCTCCGTTCCTCAGTGGCGCGGCCCCGCCCGCCGATGCGCTTGCCGGCGGCCCCGGCACTGCACTGCTAGCCGGGTCCAAAGAAACGGACGACGCTTCGGTGCGGCACTCTGGGTACCGGAAATCGTACAGCGAGGAACAGCAAGGTCACCTGGTGATGTACTGTTGCATTTGCAATCTTAAAAAGGAAAGCCGAAGACGAATAATTGCATTATCTAAAATTGAAAAGGTTGTCGATGAATTGGCTGTTGTGTTTACGAGATGCCCAGCATGCGCACTCCACTGTTCGATGATCCCGGCCGCCGGCGTCGGCGGTTGCCGCCGGAGTTCGGATGCTTCGATCTTCTCCGGCGAGTTAAGTAGTAATAAAAAAATTGTTGCCAGCGGCAGCAGGGCAGGTTTTATGATTGTGTCCGTGCACGGTGCACCGTACGCGCGCGCGCGTGTTCGGCTTGGATGGGGTTTGCTTGCAAATGCAGAAACCCATCATCGGCAGCTCAGCTCCAAGGAAGAATCCATGTAACGCTGGCGCCTTGACATATTTGGGTATCTTGTATTGTACGAAGCTCAACGCTCTGCTGCTGCCCCTGACGAACTTCCTCCACAAGCGAGAAATAGAAATTTTTTTTGCCTGCATTCACCATTTATCCACTAGGGTAGTTGCTCTGTCATTTTCAATCTCCAGAATCAGGGCCAACGCCCAGGTGTGAGTGAGAAACCTACGTATAAAAGTCCCGAGCTTTCTACCTGCTTGCAGAGACACCTAACTGCAGAAGTACCGTCTACGAGAGGCACTTTTGTGCTTAGTGCTGGTCCTCAAGATAACGCAATCAAGGACCAGGCATTTTGCCAGTGCAGTACCGTCCACCATCTCCCGAACGGGAAACGGACCATGCCGTCACGGCCACCTAAGAAGAAGATGAACAGCAAATCAGATGCGTTGCTTCCGATGCAAACAACAAACGACCGGAGGAGCCTTCCTCCAACGAGCGCGATGGGTCGTCTGCGGCCGCAGAATTGAAGCAACAGCAACCAGCACAGATGGAGAATTGGAGATGGAGATTCCTCGACAGATACTTGTGCGTTCGGGCCACGGATACGATGATCGATGCTGATCGGCCATGGTGGTGGATTAGGTATCAGGATGGATGGACCGGCGACGAGTACGGATGTCGATAATTCGATGTTGAGAAGACGGAACTTGTTTCTGACGTGCGTGGCCTGCGCTGCTTCTTTCCGACGTTGCTGTTTGCGCTTCTGATCTTCAGATCGACGCTGATTCACTGTGCCTGTATTCGCCTTCTGTTACTGTACTTTTTTTTTTTAATTTTGTGGAGCTATACTTCCGTCTTATATATACATCATGATCATGCCTTCCAGCTACCCTTTTGCATGCATGAATCACTTGAAACGATGAAAGCGGCACGAACGGTTTTCTAATTGGCCCAGAAAGCCGACTGGAATGGGCCCCTCCGATTAAATTAGGCCCGTGGGCCTATGCGATGTGGGGTGTGATTCCCCGTTCCGTCCCGGGCCGTTCGCTCACGCGGTCACGCCGCTGCCGTTTCCCATCACCTTTCCTCTGCTTCTCCATTCTCCCCAGTCCTCTCTCGCTGCCTCCTCACTTTCTATCGCCTGCCCGCGAAGCGATCCCCGCGACGACCCAGCGACGCAAGCGCCGACGCCGGCGACCGACCCCACCGCCTCCTCAATCCGCGGGTTCCTGACCTGTCCCGCTCTCTCGTATTTGAGTCACTGATCTGATCCTGCCGCGCGCTTATCCACGGCACCGCCTAGGTCGATTTCGCCTAGGATCCTGCCCGCGGATCCACTTACGGTCCGGGTTCCTAGAGTTTACTAGCTCCTTTGATCAGGTGGGAAGGGGAATGCTCGTGCGTTGAATCGATTATCCGGATTTTATCCTTTGACAGTGAGTTGCTATAGACTTGCGGTAGCGTGGTACCTGGTTTATTTTGCACGTGCGACGGGAAAACTGGTGATTGGGGAAGATCAATCAGAAGCTTCCGTAGGATTCGCAGCAACAGCGATGTTATTTAGCTGTAATTAGGGTCAGATTGCCTTGTGCCTATTGTGGTATAGGTATTTTTATTTCTACGTATTTTTGTTGGCGTCGTGATTTTTGGGTTCATTTCAATCTTGACTCGGCACCATTTTGGTACCGATATTGGCCGCACCTGGATGAGAATGAAATTGGAACTAACCTTGCGAAACTAGTACACAATCGAGGCTTTTTAACTCTGTCTAATCAGTTAACATTGGCAATGAGAATATATTACTATATATCTCTTGATGCAAGGTGTGGCTGGGCATTTCTGGATTACCTTTTCCAGTGATTATGTTTGTCGGTTATACTTCTGTATTTAAGATTGCACATGGAACTACACACTGACTTTTCATCTTCAAACATTTACAGATTTGTTGAAGAAAGAACAATGCAAGGGTCTTCCCCTTTGAATCCAGATGCCAGTCCTTTCATTCCTGATTCCGTGAGTTCATTTGCAGGCAAGACCCCTGAGAAACTAGCAGGTGAAAATGAAAACATTATTTCTGACTAACATGCTTCTTTTGTACTCGTATATTCTCCTTCTTCATATGCTTAATACACATTGGCTCATACATCTCTGCAGAGTCGTCCTCCAAGGGAGACATTTCTGATAGCATTTTGGATCCACTGCAGTACGAGGAATATGACATGGATCCAGTTGCTCTGGTCAAATCAATCTGTTCGATGTTCCCCAATGTCTCCGCAGACTTCATTGATGAGTTGCTCAAGGCAAATGAATTTGACATACATCTGACGATTGACATGCTTCATGATCTGGACTCACAAGACATGGTTCATAATGATACTGAACTGGGCTTTCCAACATTCGCTGATACAAACGACCTTCATGAGGGCCAGGTGCACAATGTTTTCCAACTGTGCATTTAAATTGCATTGTTTCATCTTCGTGGTGTGTTTTGTCTGGGGAAAAGTAAAACTTCACTGTTTGTTCCTCCAGTCAAAGTTCTTGATCAGCATGGTTTACAACCTTTCTTCATATTCCCTTGCTACCACAGGGTTTACCTGGTGGTGACAAGCATTGTGCTGAGGTGTCTGAGACAGATAGCAGCAGCAATCCCAATCAAGTTGTGAAGAATGAGAAACTAGCAACAACTTCTCAAGTGAAACCTGTCCTGCCAGCATTCCCAAAAAACAACTCAGTTAATAATGACCTGGTATGTGATATTTTTATTCTCGGAATCTGTTTTTTCCATACACATTCCTGTCAGGGACAGATGGTCCAAACAATCAGTACGGTTCCTTCTCCATAAAATAAAATTCTTGGACAACATTGCTCACAACCTTTTATGATCATCTTATCTACCACAGGGCCTGTCTAACGACATCAAGTCTGAGGGGGCATCTGTTGCAAATTGATCTTACATGTCAACAAGCTCTGTCTGGTTCGAATCGTTGCATGTTTGTGTACGTATTAATGGGACCCAGTAGTGGTTGCTTAATTGGAGGACAAGCAGTGGAAGCGATCCTTACTTTTCGGTTTGCAGAACTAGTTTACCATTTCATCTGATGGTCATTGTGAGGGTTTTTTTTTTTTTTGCTGTTTCTGGTGGTCATCCTGAGGTTAACGGCTCGTTATGAACCTGTTTGGTGCTCGTTCATTTTCAACTAGCTATGTAGTTTGAATCTGACAACTTGTGCTGCAGTTAGCACTTTGTGTATGATATTCTGCTAAGTGCCATCGTTATACTGCTTGTGGTTGTGGTGCTCATGCACCGGATTACAGGTCACGTACTACTGGATGTGAAAGGTGGACCATGCTGCCTTCCAGTTACTGTGTTGGATAGTTCATACTTGTGTGCCGGGCTAGAATTTTATTGTGCCATTTCCAAGGAAGCTATTGCTGTTGCAATTGAAGGTCGATATCCAGAACGTGCTTGCTTCCAGTTAGTCTGTTTGTTGGATTGGATTCTTCGTATTTATGTTCGGGGCAGGAAATTTATCCAATTTCCTTGGACGCTGTCGCAGTTGCGACTAGCGGGACATATGGTATAACTCGACGGGCAAGCGAGCTTTCTCTCTGCCCTTGCGAGCTTAGGTGCATCGCCACAGATTTTTTTTTTTTAGTGCACAAGATACATCCACAGATAAAACACTGGCTCCATGATAGATCTGCTTGGTCGCAGTTGGGTTTTGGATGAAGCTATGGAGCTTCTTCACACGATGCCAATGGAACCGAATACTGTCATATGGGGTTCCATCTTGAGTGCCAGGAGGCAAGGCACATGGGAAAATAAGTTTGGAACCAGAGCTGCAAATATGCTGATAGATGTGGGCCAAAGAGATCCAGGCAAGAAAGACATGGAGGAGAGTGGTCACACCCACAGCCTGGTTGAGATCAGTCACGGAATTTAGCATCCAGTGTCGCAAAACATTACGAACAATGCAGCTCCATAGTTTGGTGAATGCTTGCAGCAATGCATCCCATTTTGAAAAAGCAAAAAAGCCCAGTACTGCTTTCAACAGAGTACAAATAGAAGCTAATTGGACGGATAAAGCATCGGATCAACAGCAGATTCCGAGTGGGATGATATGGTGCGGCGTCACTGGCTGCACATCTGAGATTCGACAGCGTCTCTCGTCTTCCCCCAGCCTTTTTTCTCCTGTCCAATTTCTTAATGCAAAAGTTAATCAAAGCATATCATACTCGATCAGTTAATAAACGCATCATTTCACCTGCCGCTAATTGCATCCCGACATGTCAATCGGTGGCTTTTTCGCTGGAGTTTGGACCGAACAGATATAAAGCGACAGAACTATTGAATTCCGTGCAAAAAGATTCACTGCTGCAGTATCAAATATTCCTCCAATACCGAGCTGGTGCCCCAGATTCCAGAACAGAGCCCCGTCGCCATCGCAATTTGCACCCAGTCGAGCTCTCCCACCTTTTCCCCAACCCAACTAGCCACACTGGCTGCCTTAGCTCAGTGGATTAACCCGAGCTGCCGCCGCCGCCGCCCGCCGCTCTTCTCCTCTTTTCTCTCACCTCCCCGCTTCCTTCCTCCTCTCATCGCGCGGGAGCGAGCTGAAATTCCCTTCCCTCGCGTCAAATCACGGGAGGTGGGGTGCGGTCCGTACTCTTGCAACCTCTGAATTCGTTTGACGCTGTTCCTCTCGCTGAAATCGTCTTTGCTGCTCAGGGAGGAGCGTTGCTGGGAGAGGAAGGGAGGTGGCGCTTCGCTAGGGCAGCACCAGGGGAAGGAGGCAGCTGCTGCGTCCGGCATGTCGCGGGAGGACGTCCGCAAGGTCTCTCGCGAGGACATGGAGCTTGTCGGTAGCTCAATGCCTTCGCTGCGTTCCTAATCGTTGGTTGCTTCTTGAATAGCTGCACTCCCTTCCTTTACGGGCACATAGTTCCTAGTGAATTTGCTGACCGTTTGTTTGTTTCTCACAAAGAACATGGCTCGCTAAAGGTTGATTCGAGCGCTTAGTATTGTGAAATTGGTGCTCTAGGGTTTGAGATGAACACCAGCAGGATAGTGCCTAAAACAATCTCAACAGTGTGCGCGTCTGTGTGCGCTTGTGTTTTTTGAATTATACTTGCTTCAAAGAGTTCATGTGTATTTAACTTGATTTGATGGGAAGCATTAACTCCAGTTGCTTAATACTGTTGTGCAGGTTCGGATTCTTATAGAACGCTACCTTCAGCGGTATATGAACCAGAAAGAAGTGGTTGACGCCCTATCTCGTGAAGCCAATATAGAGCCTCAATTTACTGAACTTGGTAATGCTTGATATGATCTCATACAGTGATGGGACTCGTTTTATCTTGCGAGTTTCAGCAATGTTCTAAAATTGCAAAGCATATTGTTACTACAACTATCCGAATTTCTAATGATATTACTGGAAATTGAGATTACAGAGTTCCACTCATTTCTGTCCCAATTTCTAATAACGTTTATTTTTACAAAACGTTATGTGTAGTCATTCTTTTAAGGCATACCATTTGATTTCTAATTTATGGCACGTACCTGTCTGCATGATCTTTTCAGTTTGGCAACAACTTGAGGAACAGAATCGTGAGTTTTTCAAGGCATACTATTTGAGACTGAGGCTTAAGAATCAAATAACAGTCTTCAACAAGCTTCTTGAGGACCAGTTACAGATTATGAACGAAGAATTTTCTTTAGGAATCCCGTCGATGTCTACTGATCCTCCAAATGGCTCTAGTTCGAACCCATGTGAGACATTTGTTTCCAGCTTTGGAGCTTTTTATTTGTGAGTTTGCATCTGGGTGATAATTGAGTGATTGCCAGGTCAGGTCACTTGTTTTCTTTAGCATCAGGTTTTGTGAATATTGGCTTGAGGTTAGGACTTAGGTGGTTGCTCTTGTAATGGTCATTTTGTGTGTTCTGTCACTTTATACAAAGAATATGCGGTTCACTTGCGTGTTCCAGAAAAAAAAAATAGTGATTGCTCGTCATTTGATTGAGTAGTCTGATTTGCTGAGTGAAATGCTAGAACTATCTTTGGGAATCTTATGCAGTGCATGATATTTTTTTTTTTGCAAAGTGATCTAATCACTGTATAATCTCGAAAGGCTTATCAATTGGAGTTTTATACTAGCTTTTTAAGGATCTATATATTATCGCCTTCACTCCCCGTTCTTTATCTGTGGTAAAAAGTTTCTCCTTTGTTGTTGTTGTAAAGTTTCCCATTTATTGACTGCGCGTGCTACCATCCTGTTGTGTAGTGACATTTTAAGATTGTTATTTTCTTGTTTCAGTAATGCAATATTTATGCCTTTTGCCAGATACAGCTCCTGGGTCTGCAATGCTACATGGACTAATGCCCAATGGAAGTTCAAGTGGTATAATGAACGGCACACCGACTGGGGATCAGTTAATTTATTCTAGTAAAGAGATGCATTATCTTCACAGTGCAATAGATCCTCCAAGTAATCTGCAGTCAACACAGAACTCAGCTGCTGTGCTATTTGGTGTGGATAATGGGACAGTGGTAAAGACGGAGTCTGGTTATTCAACTAATGCTGATTTTGCTTTTGGGAATGCTTTCCTTGAATCATGCCAGTCAATAGGTGATGTGTCTGGTGGATCCTTTAGCAGCTCAGAGTTGAATGGGCAACCACTGAATGATTCACTTCTGGATATTGAGTCATCATCATTTGGCTTCTTGAATCAGTTTCCCCAAAATTTTATCTTTCCGGACTTGGTAGAGGATTTCAGCCAAAGTGCAGGTACCTTCCAGTGTTGTCCGTATTTTTTCTGTAATTTTGTGTATATTATCCCCCACCCCCTCCCCTCTTTATGTGTCTTTATGCCTTATTTGTCTTGATTTGGGTTTCTGCAGAGGTCTTGGAGAATTATAATAAATCACCATTCCTTGCTTCTGAAACAAATAACTTCTCAGATTCTGCAGGTGGAGATCATACAGGTGACTACTGAGCCATCCTTCATTTTCTTCTTAGTTTCATCCAGCCTATGAGTACAGCTCATACCACCATTGCGAAAGTGTAGTCTACCCACAGCAAATGATTTTTGGCCATTTACTGGACCGCACAAAAATGTCAGTGTATGTGTATGTGTATGTGTCGCAGGTGATAGCGTGGCAGTTGGTTATGCCAAATTGAGTTGATAAAATCTTAATCTGAGTTGTTTTCTCTTACAGTTTCAAGTCATGCACTCTGGTGCTCATTGCTATTTTATTTATTTATCCCTGCAGGTTGAGCAGCCACATGTCATCCATTTGTACATACTCATGGGCAGGCAAATCTCCATTGGTGTAGAACTTGAGCAATTTCTGAGTTAGCTATTTCTTTTCCAGTATTCTGATCTTATATTGCAATAGTTTGGATTGGATCGGTTGTCTACTCCATCAGAAGTTGAGGGCATAATACTTTATGATGGTACTGTAGTCGTTCCTTGTACATTATTACACTTCTGTAACATTAAATATTAGACAGCTGCGTTCGCATCTGCATTTGTGGCTAATGCTCTTGTTTGGCTAGTAGTACAACAACAACAACAACAAAAGTCTCTCATCTGAATGCTGAAATCTGGGTTTCACCTGTGAGTTGTGATTAGCTAATGCAACTTGCCGTACTTGCTGAATTGGCCTAATTGATGAAAGGATGCAGTCCTATTTTTCGCATACACGTACTCGGTACTCCTGTCAGTATTAATCTGAGTGCACCTCAATTTCACATCATATACTGCAAGCTATAGATAATAACACAAAAGGCTTTACTTTCCTAATTGTTCTTGCAAAGAATGACGCAGTTTCTAACGGTCAAGGGGACAAAAACACAAGGGAAATTCTCGCAGATTTGTCTGAAGTCTTATCTAGGAAGATTCGCAGCTGCTGAATCCTTATAAATCCTGTCAAAAACCATTCTTGAGACATTATAGCCGTTAGCCGCTGCTTCAAGGACGAGAACACCCGGCTTCTCTTGAGCCAGTTCATCCCTTTCAGTAGCCTTTTAGCTGGCCACCCAATCCGGCCGACGCTATCCATTTCTCCAGCGCTGTCGCAGACGACACAAACGCGGATTTGGAGGATTCAGCATCACGGTTGTTCACTGCAACAAGATGAAGGTAGTAGCTTAGATCCATATGGAAACTTGCAACTTGGTTGTTCGCCCAGCTATTCAAGGTACCTGATGTGATCAAGGAGGCCAACGAGGAGTTGAAGCTATCAACCGTGTCCTTCTCCTCTGGGCTAGAGCTGAACTGTTTTTTTGTGGTTGAAAAATGTGTTTTTGAGAAGGGAACATGAGATGTCTGCGTAAAGAATCAAGAAGCAATTGAGAACAAAGAGAGCCAGACCTTGGAGAAAGCTGCATTGACGTTCTGGACCCACTGGGCATCAGAGCTTGAGCCGAGAACACCGCCGGCAGCCGGGAGATCGTCCTTGTCAATGGCCTGCCCGACCTTGCTCAGCTTGTAGATAAGGTCCTGCAAATACCCTGTGGTCTGTAATCAATCTACACGATCACTGTTCTTGCAAATCTTCACAAGTTTTTCTTCTTCATCAGGCAGGGAAATGAACAAGAAAAACTAGGAGATTACCAGTCTCGGTGCCTGAGGAGCTGATGACCCCTTGTTTCTGCAGCCGCTTCTTCCTGTCCTCCTTCACGCGCTCGAGCAGCTCAATGTCGTCGTCCTCCTCCAGGACGGCAGCCCGCGCGGCTCGGTCGGCGGCGGCAAGGGGAGAGAACGACGCGGCGAGGGCGGCGAGCACGCATGACGCCAGGCCGCTCCGCCTGCCGACGACGACGGCTTCACGCCGGTCCTGGCATCTGATGGTACTCGCGCCTCTGAACGACGCGGCTTTCTTGGGCTTGACCGCTGCAGGAGGATGCTGCTGCACTGGCGCCTCCTGCGCCGCCGCGCCGCATCCGGCAAGACCCCATGCCTCTGTCACAATGGCCACCATCGGATGATCAACTCAAGGGCTTCCCTTCTTCGTGTTTTTCGCAGTAGGCAGCAGCAGCAGCAGCGAGAGGAAGAGGAGAGAAGCAAAGCCTCTTCTTGGCTGCGGCCGCGGGGTGGGGAAACCGACATGCACGACTGGTCCAACGGAAGTCCCCTTATCCAGCTATCCTCACTACTACTATCTTGCTTCGGAAGGCCACAGGCCCACAGCCACAAATGAGTTTGCCTAGAGGCATTTGAGGCCTGACTGCCTGAGCACTTCAGTTTGTGCTCCTGATTCGATAGCGTATAAGGGTCCGTTCCGTTTGGGCAAGGTAAAACGTTTCAGTTTATAGGTAGAATCGCTTGAATCGGTGCCAAAGAGAAGAAAATCGAAACATTTTGAGTTGGAATCCGGTGAAAACGATTCTAGTTTTTACGCTAGGGGAGTGAATCGGTCAAAAGTGTGTTTCACCGTCGAGACGATCCAGCCTACACGCACGCCCGCCCAGCAGTGTACGCGGACAACCACTGTGAGAGATACAAAACTTTGAAAATTCAAAGAAGTTTTCTGAAGTTTTTAAAATTTTCCAAAGATTGCTCCGTTAGATTTGTCTCGTCGAGCTCTTCGTGAAGATGCCCTCAGAATTATTTTTAAAGTTGTTTGGTTAGTTCTCAAAATGAACAAGTATTTTCTTACACAAGCTCTGATGTTTCCTGTGTTATAAATTTCACCGTGTATATACAATCTGAATATTTGATCTATCTGTCCTTAGGTGTTGACGAGCTATGCACAAGCACACTAGCCTTGTAATGTGGGCTAGGCAGCACCTAAGGGAAGGCAAAAAAAACTACAAGAAGATTAACAGAGCCAGGCAAACATATCACCAGAACCAGCTTTCGCGGCTGTCAACAGGGAGGTCCAGACTGACTACAATAACTTGCTGAAATTTACTATAATCGACCTCAGAAGATTGGGTAGTTCAAGAAATTCCATGAAACAAGAAACTAGATTGCAATGTAGCCAATAACAACACTGGTTCGATTCTTAAACAATGTAAGAACCACATAGCTATCTTAATTTTCTATAAAAGCATATGAAAGGATATAATCAGGCTTTTTCCGAAAGTGAATATTCACGGCGGTGACCAACACATCTTAAGCATCCAAAAGTGAATCATCTCGTCAGAGGCACAACTCAAATTGATAAGCATCTCGTACATTTCATTTTCTTTTTTAGAGTGGGGGCAGAAGAGCCAAATCCATGATCTAGTACGGATTCCAGCTCCCTTCTAAGCTAACAGTGTGGGGGCATCATTATTGGACGGTTTCTGAATCTTCACACGGTTAAAAACCAGTCTCAAGTTGCAACTAGATCTACATCCAGATCACAGTTCAAGAGTCCAGGGACAATTTACTGATATCTGCACTAACACCGTGGCTGGACGCCTTCTTCATTTCCAGGGCAGTTTTGTATGGTGGAGCAATGGGAGGCTGGACAGGATCCAAGCTCCGGTAGGAGCCACCTTCTGTGCTTGGAAGCGGGTATGATCGGTCCGAGTCATAACCGCTGAGATCGCCACAAGCCAGAAATGGAATGTAGACCTTATTAGGTCCCTCCAGCCATCCGCTTCTGCAATCTGCATGTGACAAGTGGCAAAAGAGCTAAAGAGTAGGACTCCGGGATTACGCTTCGGCCAGTTGGGGGAGTAGCCTTACCTAAATCATCAGCTCCTGAAGGAGTCCCTACTTTCTCTAGCAGATGATAAAGGTCTTTCTCCTTAAAACCTTCAGGAGGTGAATAATTCTCACAAACTGCAAATGCCTCTGTTTGACAAATGACAAGAAAAAAAAGAAGTGTATAAGATACCAAATTACCATTTTCATTCAGCAAGAAAAATCTAAGGACGCCTAATATTAATTTCCAAATACAATAAAAGAATCATCCATTATATCAGAAATATTATCAATGAGATCTAAAGCTAGGCCATATAATGACTCACCAATGCTAGAGTTGCGGCTACTTTTTGGCTTTGCAAATGTAACTTGTGAGAAGAACAGTTTTAGCTGAAAAAAATCATAGATAGTAAAACGTATGTACATCAGCTCTCAATGTAACATCTATAAATATATAGGAGGAAAGGTGAAATATCAGATCAGCACTAATCATCAACCATAAAAATTCTCCATTTCAAAAAAAAAAACATCCATAAGTCCATAACAGTTCAGATTTCATACTAAACACTAAACCGCCTCAATCAAGAACTTTAAAACAGTAACAAAATAATGACAGATAACAAGTATAGTATACAAATTCTCAGAGTACAAATGTGAATTATATAGTTAAACAGAAGTATGTATCACCTGGCAGTACAAGAGACTTGTATCTTTACCCCGAAATATCTTCGCAACAAATTTTCCACCAACTTTGAGCACATGAGTCACGATTGTCAGTGCCTGTACACAAGGTCATACACGGATTAGCCAGCGGAATGATCTATATCTTGACATTTCAAGCTGAAGAGGAAGCATGATGCAAAATAAAGTGTAATGTAGTATAGCTACAGAAGCTGACACAATTAGATTCAACACCTCTAAGTGCAAGTTTTCTTCTGAATGTTGCACATTATATTGAACTGAATGAAGACAGAATGATAGACATGAAAAGAACTAACCGCCAGTATGAGTTGGGACTGAACAAATTCATCCATATCATGAAGGCCCGTAACTGCAATCATTCTAAGAATCATTAGCATGCGTATTACTGTAATCAAATTGACTATAGTTACTTCTTTTGATCTACTATTTTACCATCAGGTGCGCCATCACAAACAACCAAGTCTGCTTTGCATCCATCAAAGTGCCTAATAACCTGGCAAAATGCTCACATGAGTTGCAGCAAGTCAGTTAAATTTACATTAAAAATCATAAACTTCTTTCTATCCATCTTACCACTTCTGCTGTTCGAGCATTAGTGATGTCACCCTGAACTTGTATAACACCTTCTATTGGGGCCATTGGTTGCAAGTCAATTGCAACAATGAGAGGAAGATCGCCTTCCCTGGCAGTATAACAGCAACAGTGAGGGAACAAAAGGGGGGTCATATCAACAACCAAATTTTGGAGGAACACTCATAGAGATACTTACTTGCAATCAGGTAATTGTTTTGCTGGTACATAGAGGTTCCTGCTCAAAACCTGCAAGTGCCAGCACTAATGTAAAGAATGGAACGTCCAATACAAGAAAATTGGGTGCATATAGGCAAATGGGCAGAAGGATACCTGGCTCCAGCTTCCAGGAGCAGCGCACAGATCAACGACACGCTTCACTCCTGCCAGAGAGAGTACTTTTCGTCAGCTCGGTGCTCTGAGTTCATGGAGCGAACTGTGGTAGCCAACGGCGCCGAAAAGCAAATAAGCAGATGAGTTGAGCTGAGACCGTGGAATATGTTGAACTCCTGGTCGATCTGGAGGAGCTTGAATGCGCTGCGAGCTCTCCATCCTTCTTCCTTTGCCTTCCGATAGTAGATGTCCTGAGCAAATGGCGGCCGGCTCAGTGAGAAACCGGGAAGCAAAGCAGAAGACGAGGAGAAGCTGCGGTGGTAGCATACCCTCTTGTCCTTGGAGGCCTTGCCCATGGCGACGAGGAGGCGAGCCCGGCGAGTGAAAAAGTGGGTGCAGCTTCGGCCGGCGGCGGAACGTCCAGTCGGTGTGGGAAAGGGAGGACGCGAGGCGACCGCTTGATGGTGGGTGCTGTGGACCCACCGGGCTCTAAAGGCCCAGCCCAGCCGATCTGGGCCTATATCTGCGGATGGGGCCGAAAAGAACAGATATCATAATTAACCAAAGGAAAATGCAAATTTGAGAGAATTCTCGCGTTCGAAATAAGAAAACGAAATGCAACTTTGAGAGAGGCGGAACAACGACGGCACATCCAGAAACTGGACGAGTACGTGAACGAAGCACGCCCACGTCGCCGCAGCGCGCCGGCCGCCCCCGCGCGGCCACCTCGGCCTTCTCCTCTCCACAACACAACGCCCTCTTTATCCACTTCGGAAATGACGGCGACGCCACGCACGCCGCGGCCGCCAGGCAGCCTCGCGTCCCTGGGCGCGGGCCCCGCCGAGGAGCTTGTCTGCCCGCCATGTGCCACCCCGCGCAACCGCAGCCACAGCTGAAGCCCCGCACGGCAGCCACTCAGGCCGCGCCCCGGCTTTATCAGCGCGCCGCGAGATTCAGCCGCCGGAATATTGTGGCCACCGCACCACGCCGGATTCCGCGACTAGACAACCATCCGCATGGCGGCGCGGGCGTCCGGGGCGGCGGCCGTGAGCACCATCGCCTCGTTCCACAGCCACCACTGCGCGCCGCCTCCCCCGTCCCGCGCAGCGCTGGCCGTGGCCAGCACCTCCTCCTCCCCCTCCGGCGCCGTCAGGCGATATCACCGCGGTGCGTGCTGCTTCGCCGCGAAGCCCTCTCAGGTGGCCGCCGACCTCGTGGACGAAAACGGGCCTGATCCGGCCGCTGCTTCCACCCAGGAGGAGACCAAGCCGCGGAGGAAGGCGCGGTCCCGCCGCTCCAGGAAGAAGTCCTCCACCGCGAACCTCGAAGAAGGGGGCGAAGGGAAGGACAAATTGGCTGCTGCGGCGGTGAAGGAGGACGAAGCGAAGAAGAAGGAAGGCGCAGGCGCAGAGGAGAGCATCCGGGCGTTGGCGAGTCTGGACGATGTCATCGTCAACCCGGTGGGGCTGGGACGCCGGTCGCGGCAGGTGTTCGACGAGGTGTGGCGCAAGTTCTCGCGCCTGGGGCAGATATCCAGCGCCTCGTCTACGGCGCTGGCGGAGGAGGAGCAAGCCGTGCTCATCCGCGGCGGGCCTATGTGCGAGTTCACCGTGCCCGGGGCGCAGGACACTACCGTGCTCGTCATCGGCGCCACCAGTC